>JAWMRA010000016.1:20436081-20490786 GCA_035584735.1 Pseudotriccus pelzelni
GGACCCGACCACCACCGCCCCCACCGCCCCCCGCGCTCCCCCGGCGGCGCCAAGGGCCGCCACACCACACCCTCCCCCCCCCGCCCACCCCTCACCTGTGGCAGGGCCTTCCCAGCGCCGCGGCGGCTCCGAGCGGGGTCGGGGTCGGGGCTGCCGCTCCCGCCGGGCCCCGCCGAGGACGCGGCTCCCGGGACGGGGCTGCGAGCGCCGCGCCCGCGCAACCACCAACTCCGGGCGCCGCCCCTCGCGCGCGCACCGCGGCCGGGCCCCGCCCCGCGCCCGCCTATTGGCCGCGGCCCCGAGGGGGCGTGGCGCGTCTGCGGGCAGACTACAGCTCCCGGCGTGCCCCGCGCGGCCCTTTAAAAGGCGTCCCGTCGGGCTGCGCGCGGTGAGAAATGGCGTGTTTTGTTCCGCGGCCGTGAAGTAGTCCCGGCGTGCGCTTCGCGCTTCGGCCCCGCTCGGGGTCGATGAGGGAGTGGCGGTGGCGGGTGGCGATCCGTGGGCGCTCCCGACCCAACCGACCGTTCTCCCGGTAGGCTCCTCCTGGCGGGAACGGAGGGCTGTTGTGCGGGCGGGAGCGGAGGGATCCGAGCGGGTGATGCGCGCGGCGCGTGCGGGAGCGCGGCGGCTGCGCGGGCTGAGGGGACCCGGGCTGAGGGGACGCGGCCGCCCCGGCCCTGCGCGGGAGCCGCCGGCAGGTCAGTGGGGAGGACCGCGGGCCCTCCGCCTTCCCTCGCCCGCGGAGGGCGGGCGGCTGTGGGTGCTGTGGGCCACCGCTGAGGAGGCCTGGGGGAGCTGCCGGAGCTCTCGGGGGGCGAGGAGGAAGAGCCGGGTGAGGGTCTGAGCGCTTGGCTTTCAGTATTCTCCCTTACACCTCTTCCTTTGGTTCCCGCAAAGCCATAACGTTTGATAGCTCCTTATTTGTATTTATTTATCCTTTCATCAGGTCCACTTAACATTCCCTTAAAGCAGGCCATTTATCATAGCGTGGTTTTCCTGATGCTTCTGTCTAGGTCCTTACATTCTGTTTCCTGTCCCCGAGGAACTGAAGTCCCTTATCCTTGAGGCGGCAGGAAGAACCACCGGAGCCACGTGCCTTTTGAGGCGCCATTCATTGCAATCCCCTGGAACGCCAGCGCTGGAGTGAGGACTGGTACGGCCCTCCCTGCCTTGGGCAGCGTGGAACTGGGCAGGGGTGTCCTTTGAGGGCAGCTGGCAGGAGGCGTGGAGCTGCCTGTTGGAGATACTCTTAAGAAAAAGACCCCCCCCCAAAACCACCTTGTGGGCGAGAAGAGTTGGTGTAACTGGTCGATGACTTAGTGGCATCCAGAAAAACGAGGGAGGGCTTTTTACTCAGTAGAAAAGAGGAAAAATCCCGTTTGCAGAGGGAAAGAGCTGCTTTCTAGAGAAGTGGCCTCCAGCTTTTCTGGCTGCACGTGCCTATCGTAGAAACATTTTTAGCATGCGCTTCCCACTTATGTATATTTATTGATTTATCATTTATACGTAGGTATTACTCTGGGGATGTATACGTTAGAAAATATGTTGGAACACAGAAATTGAGAAAGGATAAGGTAACGATGAAATAAATGCTATTTAAAACCGTTTCTCAATGCTACCAAAAAATGTTTTTTTCCCACCCCTCAGTGGAAATGCGTGGGTCTTTCCTACCCCTCTGCCTTGCATGTGTGACCCGCTAGAGAGACCACTTTTATAGCACACGTGCGTTATTCTGAAATGATCATTCTTAATTTTATAAGAATGCAAACATAATCAGCTGTTGAAAACAAAGAATTTTCATGGCCTGTTTTTTTTTCATCTGGACCATAATCCATGGGCACAATCTATTTGAAGACAGTGAAATGAAAGTGAAATACTGTTTTATCATCTTTTGTTTTCACTCACAGCTACATTATATGCTTATTAGAAAGGATGAGATTCTCAGCATTTTAGAACCTTACCACTCGCTGGCACGCACTTTAATTTTAGAGTTGAGGAAGTTGAGGGAAAGTGATAAAACTCTTTTCCTGTCCTTAGAAATCTGGCATGTCCTGAAATAGAAGCGGAGATTACAAATCTGAAGGAGGTCTGGTCTTAGAAATAGTGGTTAAAGCAGAGTATTTGGGTTGGTCTCAAAATTCCTAAGTTAGCTCTTGTACAGGATACCAGCACTTTTCAAAATAGAAAAACTGGAGACTCTGTGATCTGACCCTGCTGTCTTGATTGTAAATGGAGTATTTTTTCCCTTGGTTGTTCCTGGTGTGACACATAGAGGGTAGGGTGACAGGTGAACCTTTTATGTTTCAGAAAAGGGAGAAGAGGGTTGTGTTTATTACAGCGATCCTTCTTCAGCACCTGAGGAGTAGGGTCCAACTCTTCTGCATGTACCTGACTGTTAGAAGGTGACTGGAACAAATTCTAGTACTTTGCAATAAAGCAACTACAAGGAGAGAGATTCTTACTGCCTTCCACCTTCTGTTCTTGCAGGACGTCTGCCCTGGCCAAGCTCAGGCGTTCTGTGTCTGATGGCCAGGACTGCCCGGAGAGCTGAGGAGACCTGCTGACCTCCCTGCTGCTGCTGGGCTGCTGAATGCAAGCACTGACTGTGAGCTGGGGTTTTGCTTGGTTTTACAGCATGTTGTTCTTGGTATCAGAGCACAGGAACGGAGAAAATAGTGAATTAACCCGTTCAAGTTAACTTTGTATCATCTTGTTTTGTTACTGTCTCTATTCACAATATTTAAATAAAGGGTCACTCAGTATCCAGGTGTGTGCAATTGGCATCTTCTCACCTGCCAAAGCAAGCTCAGCCTTCCACTGTAAATATTTCTTCTTGATTAAATAGGATTTGTTTTAGGACTTAGTTCTTGGATGAAATTTTTCTTAAGCTTACCACTAACTGTGGCAAAGTTACAGGTGAACTTAGAGGATGTCTCCCTGGAAGAGGCTGATACAAGTTTCTAAATTCTTGCCGTACCTCCTGCCCTCTCCAGGTTGTAGTTGAAAGGTGTAAATATTCCCGCTCACCATTACTGAAGTGCACACAGAGCTGTGCTCGTTTTCGTGAGTGCTGTGGCACATGCTGTGAGAAACTGTTAGGGCCCAGGTGAAGAGGCTGCCCTCAGTGGAGACACTCTTTTGGTAATGATCTGTGGGAGAGAAGGGTAACTCAAGGGAAATGTGCCTTTACAGTTTCCAGGACAGTAAGTGGATACAGAAATGCTGTCTTTTTTTTCATTTTGCCAGTTGTTCATATACCCTTAGTAGAATGCTCTTTCAATCTATAATGTGATTGGCTTGGCAGAGGTCCCCAAACTCAGTTGCTTTCTGCATTCCTTTTGGTTTTTTTCTTTTGTTTTACTTCCATGATTTACCTTAGGAAGAGAGAGGAGATGTTCATGGGAGCTGAAAAAAGGTTATTGTTTAAGAAGAGTGGTGGATAAAAGACTTCAATGCCAGGTGTTCCCCAGGTATGAATGACTATGAATTACTAAGAACAGTTTGTTTTCAGAAACCACTGTTTTGAGTAGATTTGTCATGAAAACAGCTAAGGCTAGTTGGTGGCTATTTGAAATGTAGTCAGGTGGTTTATTAGTGATGTAGGTCAGTCTTCACTGGCAAGATCTGCAATGTTGTCTTACTCCAGGATTGCTTTGTTCCTGCTTCAGTTGCATCAGTAGCACAGCCATTGGCTGTTAGTTTTGTAGTTGGATGCTGGTCCTTGATTTTTGAAGGCACAACAGCTGGATGTGACTTTGTACATGCACTGCCAGCGTTACTGTCAGTGGCACAGGTCAGCTGATAAGCAGTTTAAAACAGACTAGTCTTATAATAATCTCTTGCATAATGAGATTGTTGGGATGTATCTGCTAAAGCTTTTTGTATGCAAGTTAATCCCACAGAGGGTTAATTCTTATTAAAGGAATAACTTGCTTTGTTCATACCTGGTAGGGGCCGAGGTGAGACTGGCGTCTGATTTCTGAAGGGCTACTTGTTGTCAATTTGACAAGGACAGCTTTTGGACAGCTGAACTGCAGCTACAGCTAGTTTTGAGTGACTGTTGGTCTGCAAGTCTTCATTCTGTATTACAGGGAAATAAAACCAATTACTGTGGAATACCCGAATACTTCCAAGTTTGAAATTTATTAGGAAATCTTCCTCTTTCCTTGCTCTTGCTGATGCACTTTGAAGAAAACTTGTCTTTCAGGAATGATGTTAAGAAGATTACTGACTGGAGGATTTTAATAGTAAATATGTTAAATGGAAGCTTTTCTGAGTTGCCTTCAAAATTATTTTGATTCTAGAAACAAATAATCCTGCTCTGCTTTGCAGGAGACTGTGGCAAGAACTGACTTTGGCTGACTGATTTAGTGTTTTGGATCATACCTCTTACATGGCATACCATGAATAAAAAAATAAATCTTACACTTCACTGTTTCTGAAATTCTTATGACTTGCATTGCTTTTACTGTTCCTTCGGGTAAAAAGGCATGTAAATCTCAGACTCTGGATGGCGTTTTTTGTGCGTCATGGCTGGGATAAGCAATGAGGGGAGCAGTTGACACCCTTAGCCTGTACTTGAAAATACTGCTATAGCATGAAAATGGGAAGGAGTGTTTTAGTCAAAAGATCAAATGGCATAAAGTTTTGTTATTGGTGATGAAACCGTGAAGTGCCTTAAGAGAATGAGGACAGCGAAAGTGTTGGTTGTTAGTTGAATTCAAGAGGCTTAAGACTGACAGAATTTACTTCTGAGTCCTTCCTCCACTTTTTTCTTCTGATAACGAGTGCGAAGCAGTTTAGTGAGTTGCCAGGGGAAGGTCTGCTTTTGTTTTATTGTTGTGTTCAAATGTGAAAAGATAATTCAAAGCTTTAACTATACAGTGGTGTCTGAAAGGTTGTTTGCAGCCAGAAGAAACTCAACAAACTGTTTTTAACTGCCCTTCAAAATACTTGTCATCTCTAGAACTCACTAGGCTTTATTTGGGTGGATTCTCAGTCTTAACCAATGGTTGTTAAAGCAGGTCTGACTTAGCTATCTCTCTTCTGTAATTCCTTTTATTTCAGGTTAGTGGTATGAATTAGTGGGGGTTTTTGTGAGTTTTTGTGTTTGTTATTCAAGAAATAAACCATTTGTTTTTCTTGGAATTCCCTTGGCTGCTGTTTCAAAGCCTTGGACATCACGTGGTTTATTGTACTTCCTATTGTACTTCCTAACTTTGAAGTACTGTTTGCTGACATCTAGTAATTAACAAAACATCAGTGATGAAAATGAAAGGTTTTTTTGGGGGAAGAATGGACTTTGCTGTGTGTGTAAGAATAGGCTAACTAATCTCAGGTTTATTCCTCTGGGCTGTGGTTGGATGTTCATCAAAGGTTGAATTTCTGGTGTAATGGAGTTAGTGTCCTGTACTGGTGTTGAAGATAGGCTGTGCCTGACAGTATATGGAAAGAGGTGTCAGTCTCCATAGCTGGAAAAGCAGTGGAGAGGGAGCTGTGGCAAAACAAGTTCTGGTAATAGATGAGACTATAAAGCAGAGAAAACAGATCAACAGCGAGCTAAGTGCTGGAAACAGTAAACTGTGAATCTTCTTTCACACTTGGAAATCTGGAGTTTGCTAACATTGCATTTCTGCCAAGAAAACTGGGGAGCAAGGGGGGTGCTTCCAGTGCAGGCTAAGTGGCACATAAAGGTAAGAGAAGGCTTTGTGTACAGTTTAGTTTTAAGGGTGTTGGTTTTTTACTTGCATTCTAAACCTTTTCCCTTGGTACAGTTCTCCTTTCATGGCTCACTTTTCCCAGCTTACTTTAAGAGGTAAGAAGTCTGCCTTGTTTGCATTTTCACTTATCCAGCACATTGGCAAAGACATCTTCTGATAAAAACTTGCTGAAGAAGGATATTTCATTTAATGCTACCATGTCTTCAAATATACAAGCATCTTGTTGAAATATCTCATTAATCACAATCTCTAATAGGATTTCTAGAACAGATGAGCAAATCTTTAGAGTCTCCCAAAGTCCAGAACTATATAAGCACATTAGAATGCAGGTTTTCTCAGCCCTGACATTTAGCCAGTGATTATCATAGGTAACCATACTAAAGTCTTTTGGAGCAGATTTCTGGCTTGGAGTGCTTTTACTGCATTATGTTTTAGCTGCTGTCGCACATAACTCATGTTGCTGGTGAAATGAAGTCAAGATAACCAAGACTTGACTAAATCCTCACTGTTTCAAGATGTGGGAAACCTGACAGAACAGACTCCCAGCTACTCTTTACTGAGTTTAGGATGAGGAATTGCTGCAATTTCTGTAAGATATGACATGCCAGTGTAATAAGTAATAAGAGTAAATGAATCAGAATTTTTGGAATTCAAATTCTTTTTCCAGACTTATGGAGAAGAGTCTTATCTTTCATCAAGACGATAAATGTTTTGCTTTAGATTGGAAAGAGAAAACCTGAAAATGTCAAGTCAGCTTATGATATAATCCTAACTTTTTTCTGGTAATCATATTTTGTCCCACTTAAGACTATTTTGGGGCCCTCTGTTACTGGAATAGCTTCAAATGTTCACTGCTGGCACCACTGGAATCTTAGGGGGAGTTGAATTGCAATCTGTGGAGTTACAGTAATGTACGTTGCTCGCTCCTGGCTGTGCTACTTGCATCCTTTTTTCTTCTGCCAGCTGCAATGCTGGATCCTTTGCTGAGCCATTTCACCCTCTAATTTGGCATCAACTAATTTGATAAATGAACTAAAAGCTCTTCTGTTTCTTTAGTGTGCTGAAACACCATGTAGCTGGTCCAGGGAACAAGTTCCAGGCTGAACATGAAGCCATAGGAGTAGTTGGTACTCCAGCAGGCTTATGCTGCCTTGAAAGTGTAGCCCAAGGCAGCGGAGAATGTTGTCTGCACTTTCAGCACCTGGCTTGTCTTCATGCAGCCAGAGGAACTTTCTGGATGCTTCTTTAAGTATCCTGTGAAAACTACAGCCCACTGCTAGCAGAATGAATCCAAAAAGTTACCTTGGGTGATTGGGGGTGGCTCATACAGCTTAATATGACTTTTTTACCACGCATGGAAGTGGGAGTTTCCATGCACATTCTCTTTTTGATAAGCTCTGGTATTTATTTCAGCCCTTTCAGTTCTTTCAACTATGTATTTGAGCTGGTAGAAGATACCCAGCTTCCCTTCTTTATTGGGATCCTCCCAAAGGGAAGAGTTAGGAAGTTAAGCAGCTCTGTAAAATGCCCAATAAGCTGTGGAGATTGCTGTGAAAGGAGAAGGGAGCAAGACCTTCCCTTCTTAGCAGCAAGAAGCTACTACTTTGTAAGCTCTCCTTAAATCCAGGTTGTATCACAATATGCAAAACTTGAGAGAGGCCTGAAAATTCTTTGTCTGATGTTCAACTCAAGCCACCAATATTTTGCTGGTTTCCCGTTCTGCTGTGTCAGTTTGACAGTAGTTCATAAATCATTTGTGACATCACTAGGACTCCATAAACTGCTCACTAACACCAAACACTTAAACAAAATGTAGAAGCACAACTATTGTTTTCTTTTTTAAGATCTGAGTATGGGAGAAAGAAACTGAGGAAAAAGCTTCTGAATCATATCAGTTTGATCCCTGCCTTTCTAAATGTCAATTTAAAGTCACAAATAGTGCATGATTCATACTGCTGTCTGAAATTTTATGTTTTTGAAGAAAATGACACCAATTTAAAACTCCTCAGTTATTTAGGGAGATGCAATGTGACAGCTGCTTTTTCAGTAGTTGTGTTTGACTAACCTGGTTTAGGTTTTTGTCCTTAAGGACCAAATTCAAGCAAACCAGACTTTATACTTGGTCCCAATAAAACTAGCATACCTCGGGACAGGTGTGGGCTCGGGAAGACTTCCTGGGAAAGCAGTGGCATGAAGAGGTGTCGGAGGTGACTGGATAATCCAGCTTGGTAACATGAGCATTTAGTGAGGCTTGAGCAGTTCAGCCTTAGGTATAAATGAGAGCAGGAGGCTTAACAGGGAAGGTCTAACAGGTGTCTTCTGCAGCTGGCACTGCTGCAGCTACCTTGGAATTCCTAAAGGGTTGCTAACACACTGGGAAAAGATCAGTTTGAACATGAGTTAAAGGCATATTTTCAGTCCTAAAAGTAAATGCAGGTGCAGCATTTGTTTAACTTCTTGAAATGGTACATCTGGTCAATAGCAATCAATTTATTGATAAAGGTTCTTAGCTGTAGGGTCTAACTTACAGAATTTCAGTGACTGCTGCAATAGCGAGTTGTACAAATTTAACGTGTGTGTAAGTGCCCTGTGGGACAGCTGATGGAGTGATGTTCTTACTGCCAGTCTTCTAAAAAACTCGTACGTTTGGAAATCCTCTTTGTTTCTGGTTTTTAGCAGAGGGCAGTGCCTGATGCAAAATGGGTCCCAGTGATCCCAGTCATCCCCTCTGGCCTGTGTGTGTGGGTGGTGCACTGCAGCTTTGCAGGCAGGAAATGAGCTTTTTTTGGTTCTAGCCCAGGAAATTTTCTAATTATAAAAGTACAAAAATTTGTACTGTAAAAAGTACAGAAACTTTACAAGTGTTTGTGTTAGACTAAGGAAAATGGTCTTTGTTTAGATATAAGATTTAAATGTTCATCTGTTTATGTTTGGATATAAAGAGCTGTAGAATTATTGACTGCATGTTAAATTTAGACTGTGAGACTTGACATGAATTATTTTGAATATGTAGTGCTGTGAAATATCCTAATAGCAAAGATATTTTTCTTACTTGAGAAATCTTTTCTGTTAATATTGTTTTAACCTTAAAAGCCTTAAAGTTCACTACAAGTATGAAAAAACGTGCCCTCTGTTATAAATGGCTTCCTTGCATTTTCTCTATAGAAAAATGCTTTACATGTTTGGAGTTTTTTTTTAGGCAAGCTACTTGAATAATTTTATCGCCACTTGTCAAAACATACATTCTGTCCCGAGGCCATTTCAGCAAAGTATTTCTCAAGGGAATTGCAGAACAGACATTTATCAGGAGGGGTTTGCGAGGCATGCAGAAAATACCGGATCACAAGGAACTTTTCAGTGCGTTCCTCAAGTTTATGTTCTCGCATTGCTGGTACGTGGAAGAGTGTTTTTAAGTATTGATATTCAAATAAGCACACACAGAAGGTTTAAATTTTTACAGTGAGAAAGAGTGGGAAGGTAGGAGATTTCAAATGCGTAGTAAAGGCTGGAAACTTAAAACCCCCCAAACTTCAGCTTTTACCTTAGTGGCTTTATATTACAGACTTGGGGGAATTACACTGAGAAAAGTGGGTTTTCTTTACTGATGCACAATTCCTTATTCTCGAATCTGAGGTCAGTAATGTTTGTCAGCTAAATGTCTATAATTTACTTTTCATGGAGACAGTTAAGTGATGCTGTATTAACGTAGGAACTTACTGGTCTGTAGCTCTGTTGCATGGCTGTGTTTTTTCCTTCCAGCTTGTGTGAAGGTGGATCAGTGTCTGACCGGTGGAATACTCTGGGCAAGTGATGAGTCAGAACTGTGGTAATGCAGCAATAGTTATCATGAACAAGGTCTGTCATGCAGAGAAATTTTACTCAAATCAGTGTCAGTGCATAAAAAGAAATGTATCTGTCTTCCAGTTTTCACACTTGAGCATCTCTGATTCTGAATTTGCTTGGTAGCATCTCAGTTCTGTTGATGTATTTGTATACCATTGTAATTGAAAATACAGGAATTTGACCAATTGGAGGTTTTGCAGATCAGATAAACGAGTTTCCTGGCATTTGCTGTGACTTTCTGCTGTTAAATAATTTAAGTGTTTAAAAGGTAAATGAAATGCCAAGCAATCACTCCAAAAAAGCATCAGCAAAAACAGACAAGGAATTAGAATGGCAGTTTACTGAAAGAATAGAGAAGAGATGTCAAACCAGTGAAACAGTTAACAAATCACTTGCTTTTCAGGTGTTGAACACAGAGGAAGGGTTGCAAATACAGAGTGCTAAGTACTGCAGTGGTTACTGAGGTAGGGCTTGAGGATCACTGGTTGGATGGTTCCATGTTGCCAGTGGCAGGAGTATTAGTTGGTGAATCATAATCCAGCTTTGGCACAGAATGTCTTTTCAATTTTTGATACAGTGGAGACTTTCTTTTCAGCTTTAACGCCCTATTGTCATGCAAATAACAGTATATCCTCTGTGAGGCTAAAAAGGAGAACTTCTTTTGCTTATATGGGATGAAAGGCTTGATGTTACAGTATCTTCTTGGTCCCTCAGTCATCTGTCCCCGTAATCTTGTGAAAGTGTATGCAGTTCATTTTGCTGTGTCCTCCACTTGAAGGACAGAGTGTGTTGAACAAGTGGGCTAGTTAGTGGAGTGGCAAACACAGCAGCCCTGAGCTAAGCTTTCCATTTAAAGAAAAGAAAAACCTGCTTAAAACTGCTACTGAATTCAACCTACTTGAAATTGCTGGAAGTTGGGTTCTGTGTAGTGAGCCTAACAAGCAACTCCTCTTGCAAATGGCAACTGGTCATTGTTTATTTGAACTGGGGTAAATCCTGCTCAGAACTGAGAGTAAATTTGAGCTTGAGGGGATCTTTGATTAAGGGCAATATAATACACTGGAAGTCCAGCTCTAGCTTCACTGATTGGAGAGAAGATCCTGGATTCCTTGATAAGGTTGTTCATGATGGATTTTTTCTGGTTAATAGATGAATAAGTTGAAAACTCTCCAACTTTTTATTCTTCTGTCCCTCCAGCTTTGTCAGGACTGGGAGAGGTATTGTCTGATATACCTTTGTTCCTGTGGCCATCCTAAGGGTTGTTTCAACTCCTTTATGTCCTGTCTTCCATCCGTCACTGTCTGTGGCCTGAAAACAAGCAGTGGTTATTTCTTCAGGGATTGGTAGCCTGCCTGTCAAAAAACCAAAGCAGTTGAGGGCATTTGCTGGTTTATGTCAGTGTTGACCAGAAGCTTTGAGCCAGACAGTCTAACATGGTGTCTACCATGAAGATGAACACTTCGGTTTTGAGTAGGTATTGGGACCTCTAGAAGTCACTTCTGGTCTAAATTTTGAGTCATTAAATGTAAATGATGCAAGAGGTGTATTTCTTGATTTTAATGGGAGTAGGATTAATTCTGTATAGCAGAAAATGTGGACATGTCTTACATTGTTTCCTTTTTTCTCCCCCCCCCCCCCCCCGCCCCAGGCCAGGCAGGAACAACCAACAAAAAGAAACCGGTGACTAGACATGTGCCTTGCTGATTAATTCTTTGCTGGGTGGATCTTAATCAGCAAAACTAGTTGGAATCTGCAGATTTTATTTGTATGCTTAGAAGATACTTATGTATAAAATGTGTGACTATCGGGTGATGTTAGCAGTTGCTGCTGAGAAAGGCATTTTAAATAGGAATACAAACAGTTCATGATGACTTAAGACATGGATACTTGAGTAGAAGCAAATTTCATTGTCAAGTGGATGAATGTTTTGCTTCTTGTTAATTGAGTTGTTAAGTGTAAATGAGATATACTTCAACTGTCAAACCCCACAGTTTTTACAAGTTGAAATTTCAATCAGGCATTCCTATTCAGCTTGGTTACTTGGCACAGTTTCAAATAATAAACTTCTCATTTGTTTTTTTACATGTTAAACTCCAAGATCCGGGCTTCTTGTGCTGTGGCTGGGGGATGTTAAGTGGTGATTGCTGCAGAATCCTCTGGTCTCTCAGGAGGGTAACCTGCTCAAGGTTTACTCACTGCTGGTACTCATCAGGCAGCAGCAGGAGAGGTGACTGGAGTGTTTTGAGAACTGTCCTCATTGCTGAGGGATGGGTTTATGCTGCTTTAGGCAGGTAAGGCTGCTTAACCCCGTAATTGTTACTTAATGGTTCCTTCTGAGTGAAAAACAAAGCTCATGTGAGATGTGAATTGAACCTGCTGGGTTCTTTTGGTGATCTTACCACGGAGCCTTGGAATGCTATGAGCATATTTTGTCTAGAGTTATACATAGATGACCCTCTCTAGGGTGGGAATAAACTGGTTTGGGAGACTGTTAAAATCTAGGAAGGACAAGCTCCCATTACTGTAATAAATGTTTTATCTTGGGAAGTCTGTAAGCTCAAATATGGTTGTTGAAGTTTTCATAAAAGCTGCTTTTAAAAATGTAATGTTTAAAAAGCAATGCCATACTTTTTTGCCTTTGTTTTAGGAAGTGTGGGGTGGGGCAGGAACAAAATACAGATGAGTTCTCTTTCAGAGAAGTCTTTTTAAATGAAAAGGGAGTGCTTGTGACTAAGAAGGCAGTTGTTTAACTCAGAAAGCCCTTGAGCTAATTCTGGGGATTAAATGTGGTAGTGGATCCTCAGGTAATCCGTGTGCTTGCTTCTAACAGACTGCAAAAGGTAACCCAAGACAGTAAGTTTCCTGCACTTGTGTCATAAAACGTTCAGACTCCCCAAATGAATAAAGGCTGTGGTGCCTGAATTCTTGTGTTCTTGTGCCAGTTGACTTTGTCTGTTTCCGATCGAGGCAATGAACTTCACATTACGAGGCTGGACTGAGGTGAAATCTATGCTGTAGTCCTTTTGAAAATAGCAGTATTTTTCCACTTTCCCACTGTTTAATGCTGTGTAAACCAGACAGCTGCTGACCTTTTGTCACAGATCATGAAGACTTTAGTTCTTCTCTTTGCAGTAAGAATCGCATGATGGGTATTCAGGTCAGAGTCTCAAGTGACTTCTGGTTGTCTGAAATCAAGCAAAGACTAAACAATTAGTTGAGGTGCCCAATATAAAAAGGTTCAGGTTGGTAGTGTTTTAAAGTCTATTTCTGAAAGTTTGGTTGTATTCTTAGCTCCTGGAGATTTCCTTTATGACCTTCAAACCAGCCATGTATCTTTACCCATATATAGAGGTGTTGGGGTAATATTTGTGCTTTAGCTCAGAGGAACCATATTTACTGAACAAATATATATAGAAATGAAATCATCCAAAAGAAATGTAAAAGCAGTATAAATCTTTGCTGTTTGCTAAATATGGTAAATACTCAACCCTGAATGGCCAATATCTTTCAAAGCACTTGTACATCCTTTTCCCATGTTCTCGTTTGCTGTTTGGCTCCTGCCTCCAGACTGCGATGCTCTACTCTTAGTCAGCATTTTTAACCTGCTTCTTTTGACTTCTTGCCTATGATATGACAGAGGCACAAAGAGGAGGTTGCAGCATCAGTAAGGAACACAGTGCAAAGAAGTGAGCCACTGCCCTCACAGCTGTTTGTTTGGGCTACTGGAAACAGTGTGGGGATCAGATGCAATATTACAAATGTTTAGCTGTTGTTCTGAACGTTCAGCCCAGGATATTTGGGCATGCTGCTGGCATGGATGCTTTCCTGTCAATCCTGCCTCAGCTCCAAATTTACCAACTGTCATTACCTGTGCTACAGGTGTTGCAGAAGTGTGCTCTCTGCGTGCCCTTCCCATCTCTCACACACAGCTCTGGGTGTCCTGTGTGTTGCCTTACACTGCAGAGCAGGCAGACGACTCCACTGGCCTTATGCCATTGTTTTTTCCCCTTGTTTTCCCTTCATGATGCTAAATAGTATCATTTCCTGTTGCCTTTAGGTGAAGATGAGGATAGGTAAAGCCTAATTTTAACTTGTCTACATTCTGCTGTTGATTTAAGTTTTTTCTTTTATGGAGCCATGGAAGTGCCTGAGTTCCCATATGACTCGAAACATTGTGTGCTCTCCCTTTTGCTGCTGAGAGGGGATCCTGGTATATGCCTAGTTTGGAGCATAAAGTTCCAGTTTTTAAAAATTTCTTTAATATGTTTTAATGTGGTGTAGTTTTTCCCTGTAATATTTATTTTAACCCTGTGGCCTCAGACAGCTTTCAGATCTTGTTAGCACTGGTCAAAGGAGGTATCTGCTGCTCCTGGAGAGGATGTTTTGACAGGAGTGGGATATCTTTTCTATTTCTTTTCTTTTCAGGACTCCAGACAAGGTATTGTAAGCAGTGCCCATTGATATATTGATATCTCTTGTCTGGTCTTTCGTGCTTATTTTCCTTGTTAGTTTTTCCCTCAGTGTGTTCCCAAGGCCTTTACAATTTCTGTCCTCTGGTACCACGTGCGACTCTTAGAAGAGCCTTGGCTGAAAAGGGGGTTTTGTGCACTTCATGCAATGTATCTCCAAACTTTCATTTCTGGTGCATATTAAACTATTACCAGAGAGCTTTAAGAACAGATCAGAAACAAACAACCCAGTCCAGTTTTTCACTGTTCTTGCTGTTCGAAAGTTTGCTAGTAGCAGTTCTGTTGTTTCTATAAATGGAAAGAAATAGCATATCAAAGTGAAGGTTTATATGCCTGTTATTTTGCACAACTAAGGCTACCTAAAAATTGGGATTTATACTGCATGACAGGGGTTTGAGTGCTCAAACTCGTTTGTTTTATAATAAGTAAGGCAATAGCAAGAAAAGAGCAAAAATGTATGGAATGCTTGGTCATGCATGTTGTACTTTTTTCCTAAAGATGGATCTTGTCTGAAAACAGGCAGAATGAGTTGCTTGTTTCGTGTGAGAATCACTGACTCTTCCCACACTTCATTTCCTCTAACCTTTGTCCCTGTACTCATATCAGTGCATTTAAAATATCCAGTTCCATGCTGTCTTTGTGGCTCTTGAGGTCAGAGGAGATGCTTTAGTGTCGGGTCACGAAGCCTGTGGTGAGTCATTCTTTAAAGTATATACTCGATCCCTTTTTGAGTGTATTCTCACATCCAAAGTATTCGACCCCATATCCTGGAAAATGGCTGTAATGACTTGTTTTGGTGGATATGTGCATGAAAAATTCCAATCTGTTGTCTTCTGTGGCAGCTGCTGGAGTTTCCTGCCCCAGAATTTAAGTGAGCTTGGAGTATATGCTGTACTTCCCTGACAACTGTCTTGATGATTAAGGCTTTGAGAGAGAGCAAAAGTGCTAAAATAGCTTGACACCAACTTTTCAATCTCATCAGGTGTATCCATTCTTAAGTTATTTCGTTTTTTCAAGTATGTAACTTGGCATTTCCCTGGCCAGTCACAATCAGGATTCCCCTTTGAGTTCTCTCTAGTTCAGAATACTCATTTGGTGTTTTAAATCAAAGTACTCCTCGAACAGTAATTAAATACTGTTTCTTTTTTCACTTGTGTGATGCTGGTAAATGTTTGACCTGGGCAAACACCATGAAAAACTTCAGTCTGTACATTTACATTTTTTAATAAAGTGCTTTGCTCGTGGCACTTTTATGTTTGCATTCCACAAACAGCGAGTGATTGAGTTCTACAGACATAAACGATCAGAGGAATGGAACTTTAATTTTGCAGTAAGGTGACTGTGAACAGGATCTGGTGAGGTCCTGGATGATTTATAGCCTGTGTGGTTTGAGAAGTGTCTGTGCTCCAGGGGTGGTTTGTGCCTCTTAACCTGGTTGTGGGTTTTTGTGGGGTATCCCCTTTGCCTTGTTAACGTGAAAGTAGCTGTTGGAAAACTGTCCTGTGAAATGAGGTCCTCAAATCCCAGGGAGGTGTTCAAATGGCAGAGCTGGTGAAGTGGTAGATTAAATTGCCTGTAGTAACTGGAAATTCAGAAGAGATTTTTATGGATAGGTTACAAAAGCAAGTGCCATCCCTGGTAGTCAAATACTGACTTACATTAGGTAGAGTATTAATAAAAATAAAGTATTCTCAAGATTTATTTTGAGACTTATTTTTTGTGATCTGAGTGGTTTATATTTTCTCATGCAAGATCACACGGGAATTAAAGGAGTTTTGCAGAGCTGTATTTGTTAATGGTACTAGTTTGAATGGCAACCGATGCTATCATGAAGAAAGTTAACTTGGAATAAAGTGAACTATCCTAATCTATAGGTGCTTAATATCTGCAATGAAGGGGTAGATAGCAGAACTTTCCCTTTGGGTACCAGAGGTAACCACAGTTACTGGTTTTAACTGTCCAGGGGCAAATAGCACAATTATTTGTACAGTTGTCTCATTGTGGGTTTCTCTTTTCTCTGATCTAAAAAGCTGATTAATTTCTTTCATGTGTTTGAAGGGAATTAACATTGAGCTGTTCTTGCCTTTGCCTGCAGAGTTGAGTATATATCTTTCCTGTGGGCTTAAATTCCAGAAAACAGGAGGATTTTACATATGTGGCATGTCTTGTATGTGCCTCATCCTAAAGCATTTATACGAGTAAGAGGAGAATACAGAATTGTACATGTTTTTTAAAAATACATTTTTGCAGCTGTTTCTAAGGTCTGAGTGCAAATAGCTTTGTTAGTGTTTGCTGCAAAGACCCAAATAAACTAAGCATAAACTTAAGCTTTACCTCTTTCCCTTCTTTCCTTAAGCTGCCTGGAAATGCAGTGGAACTCTGGAATTGTTGCCTGCAAGTCTTTGTTTTGGTCTCTAGTGTTGCTTTGTTTTTACTGGCAGGAAGTAAAAATAAAAGCAGTTGGCTGATTTCTGGTATATATTTTCTAGTTCGACAGAAAAACCTCTGTCCCGTTAGGTTTGGCTTGCAATTTTCCTGAAGTCATAAAAACCTTTGTCTAATGAGTTGCCTGTAGGGAAAAAAATCAAATCTGATTTTTTGCAGTCAAGTATGTTGGATAACATGCTTGTGCTCCAGCTTGATGGAAGAAAATGCTGCTGTCAGAAGGAATCTGAAGTTCCTCTGACAGCTCCAAAAGCATTCTGGTTTTAATTGGAGATGGACTTGCTTCGGTTTTCTTTCTGATGTTCTGGCTACATGGGGACAGACAGGGGAAGTGATGGTGCTGTGGGCTTTTTTCTCAATAAATCAGCCGAGTTTAGATTGTTCACAGTCTGAAGTGTTTGGATTGTGATGCTTAGATAAGGAGTACTGTGGCTCTTCTGTGACACAGCAGATGATTTTTTTTTTAAAATTTAATCTGTTATCATCTGAATGGCAAAGTTTGGAGCTGTTTATTCTGGCAAAGAAGGATGAAAGACTTCAGGAGAAAAATCTTCCACTCAGCAGTAACATTTCTAAAACTAGAACTGGCTATGAGGTAATTGGAACTCCTGCAGAGTTTTATAATCAGGCTTTAAGTTGGATTTCTGACTGACTTCATATTTAAATATGCTTAGCTGCAATAAATAATATCTATTTATAGCCTTACCTTGTAATTGGAGGGCTAAATAGTTTAGTAATTTGCGATTTTATTTTTTTTTTATTCGTCAGATCATCTATTGCAATGTAGTCGTTGAAAAGACAACATTGCTAAGGACTGTCTGCTCTTTGCCCAGTGTTTGGGGCCATCTTAAGACTTGACATGGCCTTGTGATGAGAAGAAAGTCAGGCTGGATTTGACAGTGAGTTATTCCATAACCAGCCCTGTGCAGACTATATATGGAGTCCGGCTTTATTTCACTTACCTGGTGAATGACTTTACACAAGCGAAGCAGGTTGTTTTGTGGAAGCCATGAACATTTTGGAGAGTACAGTAATTGCTTTGCTTAGGGTCTGGAAGAGACTGTTCATCTGGGGGGAGTCCCGAGCCAGGAGGTCTCAGTGTTAGAGAAGAAAAGGCTGCCTGTGGCTGGTCTTGTAACACTGTGGCTGTGAACGCGTCCTGCTCTGACTCTGCTTGTCTCCTGAAAAATGAGAATGCAGGTGTGCTGTGCTGAGGTGGTCTGCCACATGAAATTATTTCCACGTTTTAAGTGCATTTTTGCTATTGGAGTAAAATGATCTGATTTCTTTCAAGAGGTTGATTGTGACAAATGTTACCCTTCGTTCATTGCGTGCATAAAAGGCTCTTAAACTTTAGATTATGCATCACCCATGTGCTTATTTCTGCTGCCCTCTAGTAGTGTCATTAACAGTGCAGCCATAGTAATGATGTTATGGAAAAGTCAGTCATTCCGTCTAGCTCCAGTCATGGATTTGTTCTCATCTTGATTCTACAGCTACCTTCTTTTAATTGTTCCTTTCTACTGTACAGATGTGACTAGAAATTCGGTCAGGTGGTAGCTGTCAGTCTACCCAAAATAGAACTCAGCTATTTGATTTCCTGATAGAATAACAGAAGTTATGGCAGGGCCTATAAAAGGTAAGGTGAGAAGAAATTAAGAAAGGTTAAACACACTTCTGATTTTGAATGATGTTTAATTACTCACTGTTTCGTTCTCCCCTGTGTATTGATGTGTGTAGTAGCACTCAGATCTTGAGGCTGTACGAGTTTTTCTTTCATTTCCTGAGTAATTCTGTCAGACTGTGTTGGTACCCTCTGTACAGTTATGTACAAGTATTATCTCTTATGGCATGCAACCAAAGTGTCATGCTAAAAACTTAAAACTGGAAGTTGCAAAATACTGTTGTATGTGTTTTGGATCATGAAGTCTTTGTTTGTCTTGACTGATGAGGGAAGAGAGGGAAAGAAAAAGATAAATTAAGCTACTTTTTTGATAATATAGGATTTTCTCTGGGCTCCTAAAGAGGTTTAACCAGTGTTAGTGTGTGTGTTGGTTGAACCTTTTAAATTCTCAAATGCTGCTGTTAATAAATAAATCTGGCTTTGTGTTCCTGCTTAGCTGGTTGCAACACACCTAGTAGCGTAGCAGTACAGTGAACTCAGAGCTGCTCTGGCTTGAATTAGTTTTATTTGGAAGAGATTCTTCCTTGCATTGAATTGTAGTGCTGGTAAAGTTTGGGGTTTACCACGAATTGCAGTTTTATTTTTGCGTTTGGGTAGGCTTAGTTAAAAAAAATGAAAATAGGATATATGTGTGAGCCATTAAAAAACTAAGTGTACATTGTTTCTTGTTCCTTGAATTTAGTCAATTGTGTCACAGGAGATACTTTAGGCAGAGTTTAAATTGACAAAGCTGCACAAATATGCAGAGGAAATCTAGGTGGGACTTGGCAACTGTCCTTTTCAAGCCCTCTGAATTCTGTAAAGGCTCAAGTTTGAGAAGCAGTGATCTCTTTTCTTCCCCACTACTGTTCTTTTCCTCACGTTATTGTTTTGGCCATTTTGTTAGATCCCTGAAATAAATATGTGGCTCTGCCATGGGGTTGAAACTAGTGGATAGTGACCTTGGAGCAAAGGTATGAGGCAGCTGTCCCTGAGAAATGGGACTGAAAGACTTGTGCAGGTTCCCATCTGTTCTCAGTGAGCTTTAGGGGAACTGTTGTTTTCTTACTCTCTGGAACTGATTAGAAGCCATTGTAACTTCACTGATATTACATTTTCTTTAGGATGTGGCTTAGGGTCATCTGAGAGAGTTAATGTCCAAAACATATGGGTTAAATTTAAAAAAAAAGTGTGCGTGTGGTGTCCCAGCTTCCTGTGTTTGTGTTCCGTTTATATGTTGTTAAGGTTGGTGTCCATCCGCCTCCCTGCAGTTAGAAAGTCAGCTACGGCTCTGTGGCTGCTGCCTGGGGCCAGATGTGAGCAGACATAGCAGGACCTGGTGAGAAGGTCGTGCCTAAGCTTCCTTTTTTTGAAAATTTTCATTTAGAACTTTTGCCTGACTAAACAAAGACTGGGTGACATGAAGCAGAGCTTCATTTCTCTCTTAGTTGACAACTGCATGAAGCAATTTGTGTTGTATATTCAGTAGCTGTCCCTAAGCATCTTTCTGGGCATCAGTGAAGAGCTCATTTTTCAAACCAGTTGAATTTTCAGATTTCTTGTGATGCATTAAGTCCCAGCCTTGGTGTAGGTTCTCTTCTATATGTAGGGGAGTATTGTTTGTTCTGCCTTCTTTAAGGATTGAAATCTTCTTTGTTCTGTCAGAAGATCTCGCCACTTTTCCTAAAAGTATTATATTACTTGAGTTTTCTTCCTTTTCGTGTCAAAGGTGGCAGTATTTGAAAGAAAACATAACGTGGAGTTCGGATTCAGAGAACTGCAGATGTTGCTTGGAAGGGACATCTGGAGGGAGGTCATCTTAGTCCAGCCTCCCACTCAGAGCAGGACTGTTGCCAGTGCTAGTTGAGGTCAGTTACTGCTTTTAGCATTTGGAATCTGCCGGGATCGACTCCCTCACCACCTCTGTGGTAAACACAGCCAGCAAAGCCAGTAAAACAGAGTTTGGTTCTGCCATCTCTGCTCTCCCACCCGGCAGTTTGAGGCACCTGTTAGATCTGCCCTTGGCCCCCTCTGGCAGCCTGAGCAGGCCTGGTTTCCTTGACATCCCTCGTGCAGCCGGGGGCTCTCAGTCCCTGAGTGCCTTGGAAGCCCTTTGCTGGTCAGTTCTGAGGCTGAGCCCCCAAACCTGTTCTCAGTCTGTGGTTTGTAATGGTAGGGCAAGAACTGGATTTCTTCATTTCTTGTTGACCGTTTACAGGAGTAAAGGGAGTTTCTCTGCTAGAGAATCAATGCCTTTAGCACTGAGAACCAATCTGCTTACCTTTAATTATTTTCGAGATGAGGAATAGGCATGACCATTCTTAAAGGATGGTCTGAGGATCTTGGCAGCTTGAGGAGCAGAAGAGAAAAGGGTGAATGTAGTACTTGTGATGGAGATGAGCAAAATCTGTAAGATGCAAGAAACAGTATCATTATTTTTGCCTGTAGAAAACCTTTATCTCTGGAGCTGGAGTGGGTTGTGGGAAAATACATAATATTAAAAACACGGGCACGATTTTATGTCTCAGGTCACTTAGATTTCAATGCTGAGTGGAAAGCACACCTATCCATGGGAAAACCATGTAAGATTATAGCTCTCATCAGTCCCTGCAAGCCCGAAGCGCAAGTGTACAAGCTGAAAGGGATAGCAGTACTCAAGCTGAATATTGACTGCTCATCAGAGGTGGCTGCTAAATTGAAGGAATAGCAATTTGCCTAGTATGGCCCTTCGAAATGGGTAACTCATACTCCTAAAGTGAGTTTAAGACTTCTGGGGGATTGTTTTTCTTCACTAAAATGCAGCAGTTTTTGTGTTTTAGTAAGAAAGGGGATGAATAAATTTAGTTATGCTTTGGATTTCATATTGCACTTCAAATTCCAGTGGCAGGCTACAAGGTTACAAAAGGAACTGATTTTAACTTGGGGTGGCAGTTTGTATTGAATGAGAAGTATATAATGCCTTAAAGCACTTGCTTCTCTAACTGTTCTGTAGGGCTCAAAGGTTAAAATACTCTTAACATAGCTGTTCTCTTACTCAGCAATAACACTCAACTGTGTGCATGGATTAATGGTGAAAATGTGGGCAAGGAATTATCAAATACAATCTTAATTTGAAACTTAGAAAGGGGAGTTGGTTTCAGTTTTTTTTTGGGCTCAACACAAGCCTCTGGTGAGGGTGGACACTTGAGAATAAATAGGCAGGTGGACTGGCAGAGCAGGATCTGTGTACCTGTGCGCTGAGTATGATGAATGAAAATTTATCTTGGGGGATAAAATGGAATGCTACAGTGATTTCCAGCAACTCTGTGGCATTGGCACAGGGCTCTGTTAAAAGGGGAACTCCAAACTGAAGCATCATTTATGATGTTTCTTCTCTGATCTTAAGCACAGCTGCCCACAGGACCTGTCCTGAAGCCAAGCAGCCATGATTTGCCAGTTGGCTTCTGGGGTAAAGAAATCTGTGGCATGTTGTGATGTTTGAACTGAAGTGCTGCTGAAGGTAAACAATGAGATACTTTAACCTTTCTTGCCTCTGGTTTTTTCCCCTCAGAGGTATGGAGAACCTGGTAGCTGGCTCCAGTCTTCCTCCGCTTTTTACAGATGAGGATGGATCTAAGGAAGGTGCTGAAATTAATGTAACAGGGTAAGCAACTCCTTTTTCTCCTTCAGCTGGTAGGTACTATGTCTGGACTTGCCAGGGAAACTGTTTCAGTGGAAGGAAAGCATTATAAGTAATTTTTTTAAGAAAAGAAACAAACCCAACAAAAATTAATGTTTTGACATTTCCTTGGCCTTGGTAGAACATCACAGGACTCTGTTTAGGAGAAACCAGGACTCTTCTGAACTGATAGAAGTGGTCACAAACTTTTTTTTTTTAATATCTTTTATCTTTAAAAGGTAAATTCATAGGATTTTAGTCTAAGACAAAGGGACAGAGAGGGAGCATGTATCTGTTGGCTGTAGTTGTCCCTGTGAAGTAAAGTATTTCAATTAAAGATATACTGTTCATCACTGATCTCTGAAAATCACTGGGTCTCATGACTTTCATTTTTGCCAGAATGACTCTGCTTTTACAGACTGCAACAATGGCCTCTTAAAATTACAATGCCAGAAGTTGTCTTTTAAGAATACTTGGGATTCTTTCTGTGTACTTGGAATCTTCTGTTTTGCAGAGCACCAAGCACTAAAATGCAGCAAGAAGGTAAAGCAGTGTAAAAATGAACATGGATGCACTTGCGTCAAGTGGGTCTGAATTTGGATTTATGTATCTGGGATTTCAAGCTTGGTGCTGCCAAATGAGACCCATGTTCAAAACAGGCTTGTGTTTAGGAGGTATTAATGTCTCAGCTGAGGTTTCATCTGTGTTTGCAAATGGTGACACCCCATGGAAGCTTTTCCTGGGTGCGTAGTTCAGAGAGCTTCCCTGCCAAGGGGGAGCGGATAGGAAAGCTGAAATATTCTTCAAACCGTGAAAGTGGATCCAGAGCTGTGTCATTCTGTTTGACACATACCAGGTGTAATTCACTCACAGGAGGGTGCGTGCCCTGTTCCCTTCTCCTTCTCTAATTGTCAGTGATATGAACCCAACCTGGTGTCTGAAAGTCAGGCATGGATCTCTCAAGCCCTTATGTCTTTACCAGTAATTATGCCACAATTGCTGATGGAAGTAATAAAAATATGCTTTTCTCTCCAAAGACATATTTTCCCGTGGGCATTCCACTAAAAATTGTGTTAATATAGCTCAAATTTCTGTCTCTGTACTCTGCATTAGCAGGAACAGTTATTTTGAGTATTTAAATCTCCCATAGACACAAGGAGCTGTAGACTGGAGTAGATGAACAAAGGAGACTTGAAGCATTCAGGGCTGTAAAGGAATTTTATGAATGTAACTGGGTAAGGCCGAGTTATCTTTAGCCTGGCTCAAGGAGAGTTTAGAATCTGAGATGAGTCCAAAAATCTTCTTTTAATTTGCCCACTGAGCACAGTGGTGAGAATGTCTGGGGAGTTGTTGCCCCACAGTGTGTGCTCATGTCTCAGTCTACCTTCTGGAATATTTCTGCGTGCTTTGCTCTTGTTTTTGCCTCCAGACAGCTTGTCCTTTCTTGGAGGAAGGCAGATTGATACAGCTCTTGGAGCAAAATTAAATAATGGCCATTCCGGAGCCTGTTGGGAGCTAGTCATGTTTGTGTTTTAAATACCCACACGTATCAACAGGAGATTAGGTGGAATGAAGTTCAATCCAAAATCATACACAGCCACAGACTTGTAAATGTATTTGTGGAGGAATATATTAAACACATCCCAAAAGGTGTATATTGGTTGATGATGAAACTATTAATTTCAAATTCTTCATGGTATTTTTGAGGAAGGGTGGATTCATGCTCTCTGGTGTCTGATCCAAACATATATTTGACTGACAGTTATTTGTATAATCAAATGCTTCACTAAAAATGAAACAAAATAACACTTGAAAAATCAAATTGTCTTTGAAAAGCTATGGTAGCTGTGGTGGTTATAGCAGTTGCTTGGATGGAACAGCCAGTTCTTCAAAAATCACTTTAAAATCCCTTTTTTCTTGCTAGTGTGAGAATGAATATATTTGCAAAATTTTTGCATGTTAGAAGATTAGGGAGGAAGTGATTTAGCAATATGATGATTTAAATTTTTTGTTCTGCTCATATGTGCTTTTTCAGATTAGCTAATTCGGAGAGTTCATTCAGTGGTGGAGCTTCACAGCCTGTGAGTAACCCAGATCTGGTGGAGGACTTGTCACAGGCTCAGCAGCTGCAAAATGAGTCCTCTAATGCTGCTGAAACCACTGAGCAGAAGCCTGAGGAGGAGGTGAGATGAAATAATAGTGACTTCTCAATGAAGCAAAGACGCGGAGTTCTGTCATTATACTTTGTCTTACCTACTCAGAATCTTTTTTTGCGGGATCCCATGTTTTCACCGTGTGCCGTTTTCATCCTGTGATTCCCAAGTTTTCTCCCAGCTGCACACAGATAGCCAAGGAAAGCTGGCAGTCAGTGTGTGCCTGTGGGTGTTCAGCTCAGCCAGCAGGGCCCACGGGCCGGTGCTGCATTCAGGGCTGGATGTTCAACTGCCAGCCAAGAGAGACGATTGCACTGCTCTGGCTTTAACTGATGTCTTGGAAAGCATTATGCACTGATTTTTGGTGACGAAATCATGAAGGAGCTGAAGTTTGACAAAAAAATACGGTTTTGTGTGTTTTTTTGATACATGCGTTTGATAGTCCTCCTTGTAGATTGTTTTCAGCCGTGAGGTCCTTTTTTAATTAAGTAGTCAAATTCCAGGAGGGAAACTAAAACCAACATGATGGCAGGAACATGTTGATCTGGGGAAAGATTAGAAGTACTGAAAACAGTTGTGTATACATAGCATTAGAAAATAGTGTTGTCCAGAGATTGCTGTAGAAATAGTACAAAGCCAAGAGGATAAATGATAATGATACTATTCCTGTGAGCTCACAGTGTGCCCCAGGCAAATCTTAGAATATTCCCTCCTTTGGAGTTTGTTGGTTGCTCCACTGGAGGTGATTAGCGGGGAAAAAAAGACCTACAGAACAGATGAGAAGAGTGAAGCCTGTGTACTGTCCTTACACCCACATTTTGGGCACATTATACATGAAGGAGTTATCAGTTGTTAATTAATACTCAGAATATCGCCAAAAATGATACTGAAGTAAGTGACAGGGACGATGAGAAATTAAAAACCAAAGTAAATGTAAATCAAACAAGCAATAAAAGTATTTGCATTTGCGTTAGCTGAGATGATCATGTCATGGATTATCAATTCTTTTGATTTTACAGTCAGGTTAATGCCAATAATATTTTGTTGTCCCTGCGGATCAGGAGGTACTGTAAAGAGCTTTTCATAATGCGACTTCTTTGGCTTTGCTTAGAGAGAAGTCACCACTCCTCTCAAGTAAGGTTTGAAGCCAACATCCGTGGAGGGGATGTGTTGCAGCAGCGTATTCCTGATAAGGTTGTTTGAGACATGAATGTTTATTCCTTCCAGAGGTGGTTGTTTTTATTCAATCTGAATTGTCTTCTGCTTTCCTTTTGCAGCAGCAAAGAACCAAACGAGGAGGCTGGGCCAAAGGGAGAAAGAGGAAGAAACCCCTTAGGGACACCAATGCCCCCAAGTCCCCCCTCACAGGGTACGTGCGGTTCATGAATGAGCGTCGGGAGCAGCTGCGAGCCAAGAGGCCTGAAGTCCCTTTCCCAGAGATCACCAGGATGCTGGGCAATGAGTGGAGTAAACTGCCTCCTGAGGAGAAACGGGTACCATTAAACTCCCTTCTCCTTGTTGGATTACGATTACTCTTAAATGGGAATGTTATTGTTTAGTGAGGAAGTGAACGTAGGGTTTTGACTGAAGTTGTGTTTAGGGGATGTTTCAAAATAAGGGGCACAGGGTCTTCCAGAGCTCAAATGATGAGCCTTGGTAGGGCCACAGCATCTCATCCAGGTGTGGCTTGAGGAGAGCTGTATCCTCTAGGTGATGCAGGAATACATTCAGGACAGGGGGGATTGTTCTAATGAGACATCCCCCAGTTTATGGGATCCGTCTGTACATCTTTGCTGTACTCAACTCAGATACAGCTGAGACCTGTAAGGTCAGAGCCTTGGGATGTGGTGTTTTCTAATTGGGACTGCTGTGGCCTTCTACATTGTCTGATGAGTGAACGCAGACCAAGACCATGTTGGGGCAGGTCCTCTAATGCCTTCTGGAGTGGACCTTGTTAATGGGTTAATTGCTAATGGGTGTCTTAGCATCCACACCTGATTGCCAGTTGGATATTACAGCAAAGCACTTCTTAAATCACCGTGCAACTTGATGCTCTCATGTGAATTCATCAGGATATTTGAGCTTCCAAAAGTACTTCGAGGGTAAGGTAATACTTTAAAGTTTTTATGAATGAAAAATGGGATGGTTCAAAAGCCAAGATTTTTCTTTGTTGCTTTTTACGAAGCTTGTAGAGTAAAAGGTATGCAGAGATGATATAAAATGGTGCACAGGGATAGTGATTAACCGTAATGGAAAATGTGTGGCAAGGCAAAGCATTTGATTTGATAAGAGACAGTGAGAGTGATGCTCCTTGCAGAAAAGTCAGGATTGCCCTGAAGTAAGGTTTGAAACTTAGATCAATGGAGAGGATGTGTTGCAGCAACATACTCCTGATGGAAATGTCTGCTGGGAGAGGAGGGGAAAAGACATTCTGCCCCTCAGTCCCTTGCCTTTAACATATTCTTATCGTGCCTGAGGCAGATTTTTAACCTAGGAGAAAGGAAATTGAGTTCAGATCTCTATTCTGTGTACTGCTTTTTAAATCCCCAGGGAATCTGTCCTTGAGTAAAGCTGTAAGTCTCTAACTTATACCAGGTCAGGCAAAGAGTGCTGAGCCCTTTCAGCAACACATTGCTGGAGGTGGAAAAGAAGAATTAATATCTCATGAAAGAATACATGTCCAGAAGCAATGCCAGCCCAGCATCACCAAATTTGCACTCCAGTCCAGAATGTTAACACTGTCCTCAGCAGGGTCAAAACAGTGTTGCAAATGCATGGAATTTATACCTTATATGTGTTGTTGGGATGACTTAACGAAAGTAAGTCATATCAGGCTGACTAAGGTTCAGTCTGATTTCATATTTACATTCATTGGATTTTAAACTCCTTGGGAGAAAAAAATGGGAAGGCAACTTTTTCCTTGGAAGGATAGCATTAGTAGGCATTGTGACCATTCACTAAATGTTTCTTACTTCATCTGGTCCCCTAAAGAATTCTCCAGTGAAGCTCATTCTGGCATGCAGATATGTGAACTACCTTCAGGCTAGTAAGAAAGGGTTTTATCAACCCAAATGAGCACAGATTATATCAAGGCTCTTACCTGTACACTACTCTTGGCAATGGCCATCATGCTTTGTTCACCTCTCAGGTGGGCCAAGTGTGTAGTGGTGCTTATTGTCCGTGGAGCATGAAAACAAGAGTGTATTTGGAACCCCCCTGTTACAGGTCTGAACCAGAAAGCATCATCGGATAAGATGTTCTTGTTTGGCAGCACTTAATCCTGGCCGCAGAAAAGGGATTCTGGAGTGTTTGGCCTATCATGTATAGGTAGCAGTCAGTGGAGCACAGTAGCTTAGTAGCAAATTCCTCCTAGCTCTAACAAAAATAGAGTTAACGGAGTAGTTGGCTAAAAAAAAAAGAGAAAATAGGACACCAGAATACAGTAATTTTATCCAGAAATCTTATATCTTTGCATCTCACATTCTCATTGTCTCTTCACTCCTTTCCTGTTTGCAGAGGCGAAATGGATCAGCACTTCACCTGACAAGTTGTTTTTCTTTCCTTCTTCCCCAAGGGAAGGAAACTCCCTGAAACTCTTGGACTTTTTTGTTTCAGCGATACCTTGATGAAGCCGATAGAGACAAGGAGCGTTACATGCGGGAGCTGGAGCAGTATCAGAAGACTGAAGCCTACAAAGTCTTCAGCAGGAAAGCACAGGACAGACAAAAAGGCAAATCACACAGACAAGGTATCGAATGGGACGGGACAGAAATATGTGCCGAGCTAGAACAGAGGATTCCCAGCTAGTCATGTACCCTGACACTCATTTAAAGCCTTCGCTTTAAAGGCTTATTAAAAAGTGAATGTTTTCTTTCTGTGACAATTATATCAGCTGTGTGTAAAGTGATTAGATTTATGTAAAATTAGCTGTGTCTAGATTGTGTTGGAGGATGTGCACCAAAAGCATCCAAGTTAGACACAGCTCCTGTTGACTTTCTAGGAAAGCTGCACAAGTTGCCTGTCTAGAACTGTTGTGTAATTCTGGTTGTGTAACTGCTTTAATTCTTTGGTCCTTTTTTTCTCAAATCTTGGGTATTTTGGGAGACTTTTTGTTTTCTTTTTCAGATGGAGCACGACAGCAAGCTCATGATCATGAGGTAAACTTCTTCATTCGACATTTAACATCAGTGGGTAGATTTTCAGGTGACAGAAACTTCTAGTGAAGTCAAAACCCAGTTTATTCCAGCTGAAACTCTAATCAGAAGAGTGAGAATTCTTCCCCTTGCTATGCAGGTTTTGATCAAAAGCTTAGAAACAACTGAGTACTCTCATTAGTATCATGAAAACTAAATTTGGCAAGTCTTGGGGCAGGTAGGAATGATCTAAGATGAAGTGAAACACAGGGTACACATAAAACATAGGTCTGTTTTGTAAGTTAAGTCAGTCACTGGGTGCAAGTCAGTATAACTGAGCCTTTACCTCATGTGTTAGAGGTACAGCTTGCAGAGTTCTTATTTAGAAATTTTTCAAAGCAGAGATTTTTTACTATTTGGTAAGTAAATATCGAGATAAAACTTAACAGCTTGAGACCCTGATAAGTCTGCCAAGTTAGTACCCTGACTGGCTGTTTTGAGGTACTGATTTTCTGCAGCAGCACAAATGCTTGTGTCTTCCTTGAGATGAAAATGGGTAAAGCAACCAAATAATTGGAAAATGTCTGGCTTAAACCTCCTCCTGCCCTCCCCCTCCTTCTGCATATGTAAATATTGGAAAAGAGTGATGATGTCTGGAGATAAGATGCCCTGGATTAAGTGGATGAGACATATAACAAATTCTGTGCATCCTGGTTGACTGTGGTCTCTCTCCCCTCGAAATGCTGCAGCTTTCTCCACTTGCATTACCTGGGGCCACAGAGCTTCTTTCATGGTTACCAATAAATTGCAAACTAAGAGCAATGAAAAATCTTGTTTATACACAGCCTCTTCACTTGTAAGCAGCAGGGCCTTCTGAAAGATCTGTTTTTCTTTGTGAGGTTTTTTGCCTTGGGAAAGCAATCCAGTTGGTTTCTAATGTGTTTATTACAATAGTGACAAGGCTGCGCCCTGCTGAGAGGCAACTACTGGTGTTGTCAACCTGAAGGAAAATAAGTTTCACTTTCAGGAAAACGCCTTGGTAGGATGTTTTTGATATGCCTTTTAGTAACTCTTAAAGGTAATTGCAGTAAGATTAACTTAGAAATATGTGGTCCCCGAGTTTTCTGATTCTACAGTCACTGAATCAACAAAAACACGTTACTGAAAGCTTCAAGTTCTAGGCTGACTGTGACTATTACATAACCTTTAAATCTCTTATCCTTCTCTATCTTAAGCCATCATTGCTGGTATCTTACATCATAAATGCAGTTAGAATGGAGTCCTCCTCACTCTGTGGGGCTTTGAAGCTTCCTCAGATACAGCTGAACCCCTTGACATGGTTGAACTCACAACCTGTTAGACATCCTTCTCTGAAACTGTGCCTTTGACTGCTTGGTGGTTTTCACCTTTATATTATAAAATCCATATGGTTGTCATCCAACATTCTTTCACATTCTTTGGGCAGGGAAGTCAAGTATTATAATCCTGTACAGGAATAAGCAGAAAAAACTCAGTTGGCTTTTGAAGTACATACTGAAGTTGTTGCTGGAAGTGACACTAGAAGTTTTTGTTGTCTTGCTGCTTGCTCCTGTCCACACTGATTGTTGTTCCTGTGTTTGTGATTAGTAGGTACAAGCTGATTAAATGATTTCTTGAGAGAATATAAGAAAATAAGGTCAAAGAAACCTCTTTTCCCTCCCCTTGCTCCATTTCAGTGTTCATGATTTATTTTCTCTGAGTCACTGCTGAAGTCATTCTAAATTAGATATGACCTCTAGAAAGTATTGCAATGGGCAATTCAAATATGAGTTCCAATAAAATATAACTAAAGGATGAGAGAGAACTTTTAATAGGTATAGACTGGAAAAACATGGATGACTGTCTCATGAGCTCATCTGTGGACATGAAATAGAACATTTTTCTTCTTCCAAATTCTAGTTTCATACATAAAGCAGGATACATTGGAACTGTTGTCACCAGCAGTGACTGAAATCCTTGATAACTATTCTCTGTTGTTCTAGTATTTTTTCCTCAATCTGTTTGATTCCAAGTAGGTCTGTCTTCATGCAGACAGTTACACTTCTTAGTGGTAAGATTTCCAAGATTCATGCACGTGTCGAGGAGATCAGGCATTGCCTGGTGGTATCTACAACCTTTGAAGACAGGGAAATGGCTGCTGTGGTAGGAGCCCGTAGGGAAACCACCTTCCCTGAGAACACTTAATGAAATAGTATAGTTATTATATCTGTTCCTTCCGTAGTCTGCAGCCTGACCATACCAGGAAGGGGGAGCTTAAACCCCCCAAAATCTCAGCTTTCACTTTCCCATACTTCACCATGTCTCTAAGAACTTCAGGTCTGATTTGTTCCAGAACCTTCCAAGTTCAACCTCAGTTTTGATAACCATTTGTTGACAATCTGGAAGTATATCAGCCTTGTTTAAGGCAAATGATAGAAACAATTTTGTTTCTCTTTTGGTTTGACTGATGACTGAGAGACACGAAACCTGAACAGACCAGGGCCTTTTCAACGGGAGGCAATCAGAGCTTCGTGATTTTAATCTTCAGTGAACCTCAGAGTGGCTTAGGTACTTGAGAGTTCTCAGGAGGAGCTTTTATGTGCTGGGTAATGTATTCTGCAGTGCGAGAGTGCTGATGGTTTTCATTATCACACTTCTGTTTAGGGGAATTTCTTGGTTGCCTTTTGGAAGCTGAACAGTTTCACCTAACGGCCTTAATATTTTCTGGTTCTAATCTGAAGAACCTGTATCCTAGGGCTGCCAATAGAATACCCTGTTCTCTTTGTAGTACTCTCTCCTGCACCATCTGTTCTCTAGGAGCCAGTAATGATCCAAGCCAGTGTCTCTTTGCATGCAGGTAGCAATGGCCAGCACAAATTAGAGTGTTTAAGGTGGATATTCTATAAGTGTTCTAACCAAGCTTCATAACTGCCAGCATTTAGTGCACATTAATGTTGAGATTCTGGATTTTGGGGTGAAATTAATTCCTAGCCACCTAGGGAAGATTCAGAGAAAATGAATGCATTCTTCACATTTCCGTACCTGACTTCTCATTTCTAAATACATACCCTTGAGATGTTTTCCCCGTAGCAGCACGTGTAAAATCTTCAGTGAAAAACCCATGTGATCATGAACCCAAAGCAAAGCTCTGCTGTGCCCCTCAGAGCTGGGGAGGTTTTTGTTACCCCTTCCTCCAGTCTTGCCTGTTTCTAGTGTGTCTTCAGTTGATTCATGCCAAGTGAGGTTTGAGTTCTCACTCGGTAAACACAGAGCTCCTCAGCTGTAGTTCTACCAGACAATAAAAGTCAGCTTATCTTTAAAAGCAATCAATTGACAGTCTGTCTCTTCAGGTAAAGACAGACTGCCTGCGCTTTGGTTGACTGCCAGATGGCATTCAGCTCACCCCCTTCAGCCCCTTTGTGTGGCAGACAGCAATATGATACTCTGAGCTCAGGGGCCAGAATTCCCTTCTCAGCTGTTAAACATTTAGGTTGTCTGCTGGACACCCAAGTCATGTGTAACACTGCAGTTTTGGGTGATGAGTTTGTGGTACATTATCAACTGCAGTGTTGGAGAGTTTTGAAAAGCTTTTGTTCTCCACAGACGTTCTTTCGTGCTTAACTTTGTTTCGGTGTTAAGTACAGATTGATTGTTGCTGCAGTTTGTCAAACCAGATTTGCTTTGGCTTTGCCAATAACAGTGCTAAAGCAAGTGTTAATTGCCCTTTGACACACAGAAGTAGTGACTGAAGTATATTATAGTAGAGTTTTTTAGGGCTTTTTTGACTAAGTTATAGAGCATTTCCTGATTTAAAGATGTGTTTTGGTTTTTTTGCTTTGGTGGTGAAAGGCCACAAACCATGAAACTTACTGTGCATTTCACTCACTCTGTCTCCTGTTTGTTGATATTTCTGTATAGACTATTTCAGAATGCGTCAGTTGGTTGGTGGTGGAAAATCTAAATACATTCAGATAGTTTTAAAACTGAATTATTCTCATGTGTAATGTTGTTAGGGTGAAAGGGTGTATTTTAGTATGTTACATGATATTTCTTGATAGTGATATTTGGCTGTAATTAAACCTGTATCCTAAAAAGCTGAGACATACCCTTTGGCTTGTCGTGGTAGAAGCTGGAAGTGTCTTTTATCCATACAGCTTTTTAGCTGCCTTAGTTTTTTGTCTCCATGCTTTTCTATTTTCATAATCAGAGCAATTAAATTAATTGCTGAAAACAAACTGTTGAGCTATGTTATTACTCCTTCTTCTGCAGAAAGAAGCAGATACAAAGGAGAGATCTGTCTTTGATATTCCGATCTTCACAGAAGAGTTTCTGAATCATAGTAAAGGTAAGTCAGACTCTTGCAGGACCCTTTCCTTGCTTTTCTAGAGTTTTTGCCAGATGCTGCCTGGCTGGTGGAGAGTCCTTGCGCTCTCCCATCTCAAGTAATGACTTGGGTACAGTTTCTGCTTTTACCTTACCTGTGTTGAACACAATGTCTGCAAAGCGCTTTTTGCTGGTTTTGTCTTCCCTAATTAGACTTTTTAGAGAATATTTCTGATGTTTAAGCTCACTTTGCTGTTATTCCAGACCATCCATGCTGGAGCTGCTGTTCTATAGAGTGGCCTTGGTTAGAAGGGACCTTAAAGATCATCTAGCTCCAAGAAATACCTAAATGTAGCATGATGATGATTCAGGCTAGTTAGCAGTATTTTATCCCCCCCACTACCACTATGTGGAAGATTCCACTGACACATTTTCTGTTACTCTGTTTTTCATAGCTGTGTGTCCCAAGACCTTAGTATTTTTTGCCTGGAGACTTTTTTGATGGAACAGAATTCAGATTCAGTTACATTTTATGATGATCCGTAGAAAAGTGTTTTTGTAACTGGTGTCTTGTCTGTAGGCTTCGTACTACTGCTGCTAAGCTCTCTCACTCTGAATGCATTTAAAATTAGTCCTGCCATCTTCCTCCCTAATCAGTTCCCCTGTTCACTTCCATTCTGATGCTTGGAATGTTTTCTAATTTGTCTGTCTCTCTAGAAATTGAGTCTATTTAAGTGCTACTGTAGGCACTGTTGGCAGTCTATGATATGATGCTTTGTATCTGTAAACCAAAGCTGCGCCGTTCATAGCCATCAGCTGAGCCCTCTAGACCATTCTGCTCCATTGCCTGCCCATCCTAGCCGTGTTCTTAATCCTTTTTTGACTGCCTGGGAACGGGTCAATGTTCACAGCACGTGAAGCTGAGCTGCGGCAGCTGCGCAAATCCAACATGGAGTTTGAGGAGAGGAACGCCGCCCTGCAGAAGCACGTGGAGAGCATGCGCACTGCCGTGGAGAAGCTGGAGGTGGACGTGATCCAGGAGCGCAGCCGCAACACGGTGCTGCAGCAGCATCTCGAGACCCTGCGCCAGGCGCTCACCTCCAGCTTTGCTGGAGTCCCGCTGCCAGGTAAGACCGCCTGGCACGTTGAGTTTAACTGCCAATGTCTGTACCGTGTTGTGAACTCGGAACACGTGGCCTGCTGTTACAGTTCTGCGCTCTTGGCTGTTTCTGAGATTTTGTTGTATTAGATAATGAAATATTTAAAATGCACGTAGGGGAAAGTGTAGTGTCAGTGCTTTATTTCAGCATGACATTTATTTTCTTACTGCTCTTACTCTTCCTAATGAAGTGAGATGCGCTTTCAGTCCTTGCTCTACTTGACTTGTTTTATGAAAATGTTACTAAATGGAAAAGACAGGACCTGCAAGTTCCTTGATGAAAGGAAAGGCTGTGTCTGTATTGTCAGCTGCCAGGGAATCCACTTAGATACTATGAATGCCCAGCTGAGAGAGTTTGTTATAATCAGCTATGAGACCCAAATCAAAGAGAACCACGCTTCATTAGTCCTCATATCCTTGGGACTACTCACTTTGTGGAGTTGGGAGGACACTGTTTTACAGAACCTGTCACAAGAGGTGATGCATGGCAAAATCACCTACTATAGCAGTTTGCATGTTGGCACAAATTACCCTTAGTGTGAACTTTTTGGGATTGCTGTGCTTGTGGAAATACCCTGTGGCTCATTTTACTACATTAACCATAGGTAGCGGGGAAACACCCACGATGGAAACTATTGATTCCTATATGAACAGACTGCACAGTATTATTCTGGCAAACCCACAGGAGAACGAGAACCTCATCGCCACGGTGCGGGACGTGGTGAACAGGCTGGAGCGCTAGTGACTGGGTAAGTCCTCCCTCTTAGGCTGCTCCGGGCGTCTCCTCTGTACCTCTGGCACCTGTTCTGACGCTGATTCTTGTGCTGATCAACAGAAGGTCCAATCAAAAAGGTTTCTTCCTCACAGCCACAGGAGCGAGTTGTCTTAATGAAAGTCAGATAGGGTTGAAAGTATCCAATGGCATTAAAGGGTTCTGAAATTCCCCTTGGCGCCAAAATCTTTTTGTGTTTGTATGAAGTGAGTAAAAATACTGACGGAATGGTAACAAGGTGACTAATTTAGAGGGAGGTTCCTTTCTGGAGTGAGGTAAACCAGAAAAGTTCAGCATTAATTGTAGAATCTGATGGCTACAGGGAAATTTTTTGTTTCAAGAGGTTACAGGGGAACTCAACTCTGTTATAAACTGAAAATACTCTACAACTACCTGCTCTGTAGCACCTGTACTACAGCTTTTCTGATTATGAAGGTTTACATGTAAATGAAGCACTAATGTATGGTTTAGGCTATACATAGCATTTGCTGAGACTCTAATTTCATGTGGCTTTTGCATAGATTATTATTGAGCTCATGTTTCTGTATTTTTGTTCCTGTTCAACAGCTTAGGAAACTGTAATAGAGAGGAGAGTAGAAAAAACAAATCTACAAAGAAATAAATACCAGTCTTTCTGCATTACCGTGCTGCTTTGCATTTCCCACACCTCTTCCTCCCCCAGTTCCCCATGGTGCACAGCACTCGCAGCCATGAGAAGCTCGCCCATTTCTATTTTAACAAAGTACATACCTGCATTCTTCAGGCACTTATTATGTAGAGATCTACTGTACATGTCTCGAATAGTGTTTAGAAATGCAAATACAGCTGCCTTGTGCCATCTGCAAATATGAAGATAGGGCTTTTCATCCTTTCTGATTCTGACCTTTTGTGATACTGTGTAGAACAGTTAATTACACATTTCCCATTATAGTGTGGCTTAAGCTGGAAGATCATTGTCCTTCCGGAGGGTAGCCAGATGGAACGGACTGTAGTTCTAAGAGATGACTGAGCTCCCAGCAGAATAAAGAAGTGCCTTTACTGCTGCTATTTGTGAAGGGAACAGCTTGTCGATCCAGGTCTGGGATTTTTCAGCAGCTCATCAACCTCCTCGTTTTCGTATACTGTTTTCAATTAGCACTTGAGCTCAGAAAGAGAGTTGGGGGAGGGAAGGTTTTAGAGAAAGGATAAGAGGGAAAGCAGTTTCTCATTTATCAGTTATTAGAAGGGCGTGCCAGGCCCTGAAATGGATATTTGTCCTCTAAGCACCTTGCCAGAGAAATCGTATCTCAAGGCTACTAAAATCTAGACTTTCATTCTCATGTCAGGTGGCTTCCTATTTCCTAAATGTTGGACACTTCCTGTGTTGCTAAAAATGCAAGTATAATTTTCTTGGATAAACTGGATTCAGCTGTAATTGTAATTCTTGTTTCTACTTTCAATTTGAAAAATAGTACTCCTTTCACTTTCCCCTTCCCACCAATACCTTTCCTCTTTTCAGTAGCAATGCAGTGCGAAGTAATTAAAAAGGCAATTTAATAGTCACCTAGTTTGTAACTAAATATAACGATCAAGTAATTCATTGGGACTGTTAATCACACTGACTTGCACTTGGCAATGACTATATTTTTGGACAATTTTGGAGGGAAGAAGGTTGGGTTTTGTTGGATGCAAACCTAGGAAATGGTAGAGATTCCCTAGAAAAGAAGGAAGCCTTGTATAGAAAGGTTCACCTGGCACATGATAAACCATATCAACAAACTGTCATCATCAGTGTCCCTTTGTTAACGTGCATATGCAGTTTATTAATTCTGAATGTCATCTCTATCAACCAAACGGTCTCTGAGGTTGAGACACTTTCCAAATCAATACCATAGAAAACTGTTATGATACTTCCGAAAACAACTGCATTTCACAGATCTGAGGTGTTTTTTGCTGGCTTAGTACATTGTATTTAGGGAATGTATGACTAAACTGGTGAGTACTTTGGTTTTTTCTGTGCTGCATGGTAAAAACTTCTTTGTGCAAACACACCATATGGGAGGAAGAGGAAGGGTTTTTGTTATTTAGCACTCTGGATGGAAACAGAAGCTCAGTTCAGTTTTGTCTCTATAGGCTGCTTTGCTAGACTTAACGTTGTGTTTTGGGATAAAACATCCAAAATAATGTCACAATGCCTGTTTAGTCCTGGCAGATTGTGGTCTTCTAACACTTATTTTCTGTTTTGTCTGCAGGTCTCGTGACCCGGGGAAGCTTTACAAATTTTTCTTTTGGCCAGTGTGGAATAAGAAGCCATGAGGGAGAGATGAGGGTGGGAGGGAGGATGGCAGGTTTGTCCTGGGCCCTTCCCGTGTGGTTTGTCAGGGAGACAAAGAGATCAGTGCATTAAAAGGTCTTAAGAAGCCACGGACACCGCCCACTAAACACTTGGAACTGTCCTCTGTGTGAACATTTAGGAGCATGCAACTTTTGTGCAATCGGCATTTCTTAGGAGTTTTGCTGGGTGTGAGGCTGCCTGCGTTCTGTGGACTGGCTGGCTGTGGAGATGAAATCTCAGCTCATGAAATGAAGTCAGCGTACGTGTTGTAGTAATAACTTTGATGTGTTATATTGCCTAATGTCTTCTAGTGTCTTGTTATTTTGTTTTCATGTTTATCCTGTGGGGTTACCTTCCTTCACTTGTTTTCTTCTTTTGATCTGGTTCACTGATTCTTGCAGTCCTGGAATAGCAGCGCTTGTGCTCTCTGCTGAAACAGGGAGTCCTCCTTGGTACACTGTCTTGTCCTATGCTGCCTGCTATGTTTATATAAGCTTTTCTTAAGCAGAATCCTGGGTTTTTTGGTGTTAGCCTGCAATTTCTACAAAGTGAGTTTGCTCCCTGCTAGGGACTGGCTATGGCTGATGCTTTGTGACTTGATTCTACTATGAGGCAGACTTCCTCTCTCCTCCTTCTCTGTGAGCACCTCTCCTGCACATAGCATCCTGCTCTTCCGTGAAAGTCTCCTGTTATCTCTTGAAAATGTTTGCAGAGCATTTTACTATCACAAAGGTCAGTGGAAATCAAGATAGAAAGTGCAATGTTAGTTCTTCTCAGCAGGGATAAATAGGATTCTCTGTTTTAGACTAAAACCACAAAACTTGCCCTTCCTCTGATGCACGGCTCAGTCTAATTTAGTGTTACTTCCTTCTTCTCGAGAGAAGGATCTCATGGGGAGAACAGTTCTCTGTAAAAAGAAATGAGCAGGTGGATTGCTTTTTTTTTTTTTTATTATTTATCTGCTCTCCTGAAATCAGTGCTTGGAAGCAAGATGGCTGGAAGCAGCACATATATTTTGGCATGAATTAGAGCAGAGAAAGCTATTAGCAGCTAGGTCCACATAGCAGCCCACAGAATTCTGCGTTACAGCCTGTATGTGGTCTCACCTCTTGTACAGTTCAGGTACAGCCCATGGAGCCTGCAGCATTCAGCATTTCATTTCCCAGCGTGACCTAAACGGCCTTTCAGTTGCATCCAGTAGCGCTCTGCATGCTTGAGTCTGTAACCTTGCTGAGCTACACCACACCTCCTGTGAAAGATGAAGGCACCCACTGTCTGCACTGACTTATGCACAACGTTTGCTGCGCTTTGGTTCCTGTCAAACTGTTGATTTGGCTCAGCACTTGTTGGACATCTCTGGGCTTTATGGTAGCGGTTGAAATGCTCTTTTTTCCACATGACAATCTCTTTGCTTCTCCTTAAGACATCTTTTAAGATTCCCTGTTACAAATTGGAGGTCACTTTCGTTACTGGAGTGTGTTGCACTCAGCATCACTCTAATGTATCTGTGACACAAATATTGTGAAGATTAAAAAGCAGTTTCTTCTCTTCCTGTGCTGTACACATGGACTTCATGCTGGCCTGAAGCCATCTCCGTGTCAACATATTGTATGCCCTGGTCTCTGCTTACTCCTGGGCTTATTGCTGTAGCCAAGCAGCAGGGATTTCCAGGTAAATTCAAGTCTTCCTTCAGGGAGGAAACTCCTTTCTCTTGTCTTCTGTTTGCTTTCAAGACTTCACAAAAAGGAACCTCAGTTTGCTGCAGTGACCTCTGCTTTCTTTAACATGGATGAGACCAGCTGATGTTGGCATGAATTACTTTAGTGGGTTCTGTAACGAATGTTGTAAATCCTACAGGTTGTTAATGTCTCCAGAAGAAGCACCAATACCTTAATCTCCTGTGTGTATCTTGGTTTTTTTAGAACCGGTGATACTCGAGTACTATAGAAAGTGGCCAAAGTGCACTGCACAGCCAAAAGTTGATTTACAAAATCCTGGAGTCTGTGGCATCCTACCTAATTCCTGGAGTCGTATCCCACAAAGACTCCAGGAATTCCACGTGAGGTGGCGGAAGGATGCAATTTCAGGCTGTAACACGTACATGCTGTCAATGAGGTCTGGTGGCTGCAGAAGCCCGGGGCAGCTCTCGGCTCGTGGCACGTTGCTCATACATCACTCTGCTGAGCAGCATGCAAGTGTTGTGGGATAGACAGTTTAAGGTGGTGGTATTAGCTGGGGCTGACAAATCTCTTGCTTTTTCCCACAAGGAAGGAAGGGAGTTGGATTATCCATCTTGAGGCATCTGGGGGAAGACTAAGTTCTTGTTCACTGATGATGTGACAGATGATGTGTTGTCTCATTAAGAAGCTTCTTATTTACGTTGATTAACCCTATGAAATGGATTTTCTTTCCAGTGTTTTCAGAGTGTCACTTCAGTTTACATTTTTCAGTGTTGACTGATTAAAAAAAGAAGTAAAAAATGAAGTGTGTGTCAAGGAGAAGAGTGGAATAAAATGCTTTTGTCACTTAAAAAAACGTTAAGAGAAATATATGAAAACAGAATCCATTTGCTGGATTAATGTGTTTGGAATTGTTGAGATGCCAAGTTTTCTGTACAATGTTTTTGTAATTAAACTTTGGAGCTCCTTTGTTTTTAAGAAGTTGATGTTGTTGTTTGACACTTGCTTCATTAAAATTGTTCAACGTTGAATCCATTCTGATTCACTTTTAACTGCATTTTCTGGAAGAACCATTACTAGCATTGATCCTGTGTCAGATTTTGGCAACTCCGTGTTAACCTTTGAAAGGAAATAATGTACCCTCTCTCCATCTGAAGTGTCTCCCTCTGAAAAAGCTGAAGGAATTTAGGTTATTATTTATAGAGATGAAACCTCAGATCTTTGGTTTTAGCTAATGGTTGTCAGGGCCCTTCCCCAACTTGAGTAACTTCAAATTTGTCACATCTGTTGCTGAGCCCTCTTTTGACATCCTTGTCTTCCTTTGTCCTCCCCAATTTCCCACCACAGTATTGATTTTCTTTTCCTGTAAGAACCTTCTGTATCAAACCTGTTGCTCCCTACTTGGTTTTCTTTTCCCCTGCTAAATTTTTATCATCTCTTCCCTGCTGCTCATTGAGAGTGAAGCAAAACTGGAGCCTCATGACATTTGCACTTGGTGTAGGGTCCTCTGTAGGGGAGTTTGGATGACTTCTGCCTGCACTGGTGCTCCTTCTGAGGTCACAGTGCTGTAAACAGCCATGTCTTTGTTACTTTTGTGTTCACATCTTATTATTTTTATTACCAAATTAATGCCTGGTGTGTTTATACCAGCAGGCTCGGTACTGTCTGCTACCTGGGACAGACAGTACATTTAGATTTATGAGGCCTTGGAGTTTTTTTAAAACACTAATTATGTGATGATAAAGACACTAAAAGTAGAAGGAATATAGGGAAAGCTTATATTGGAGAATAGCTGCTGTGTGACACTGGCTGATCCAGAGCTGGAGAAAGGAACAGCAAAACAGGTGCATACCCGGCGGAAAAAATAAGTGCAAAGCAGCAATAAGCTCATAATAAGAGAAAGACATAATTCCTTTCTAACCTGTGGTCCTGTACGTGGCACCAGGAGCAGATGGTGGTAACTCATGCTCAATTTGAGGCCATGTGGTGTAATATTTCTGCTGTTTGTTCCTGTTTGTTCCCCCCTGTTTACTCTGCAGCTGGTCAATTGGAGCGATGATTAATAATCATCCCGGGGAAGTTAGGGGGATCTGAGGGCTTTGGGCTCTTGAGAGGAAGAGATCACTTCCTTTTTTTCTCAGGCAGGTTCCTGTTGATAATGTATTTGGAAACTGAAATTAGGTCTTTTTAATCTTCTGCTTCAGTTCACTTGTATCCTTCAGTCAGGAGTACATTGAGGCCTATCCTCTACTTCTACCATAAAATCTTTCTGCTTGTGAACCATGAATAGTTTTGCTGCTTCTTTCTTCCTCATTGCTTAGTAGTATTGAGGCTTTTTAAGCTTTTTTAACTTTACCTTTTTTAAAATACATTCATGATTTGCCACCTTCATCGCAAAATGTCTGGATTGTGTATGTACTGTACAAAATGAATACATATATGTATTCATTTTGGTGTGTGGTGAAGTATCCACATCCATTATGTGTAATACAAGGAAATAGCATTTATACAGACTGATTTATGAGTTATATTAATAAGCCTGTAATTCTTATTATGTGAGGGGGTTCTTTTTTTTAACAACTTACGGTGTAGACGCTGATGGTTTGTGTGTCTGAAGATATAAAAGGGCAAGTTATTGTAAGATATAAGGTGATTCTAAAGGAATCTGCTGTTTGTTTTCCTGTTGGTGAAATGGTTCCTCTCCTTAAGTTGCTAAATATTCTGTTTACAAGTTTGTAACTTTGGTCACTTATCTTCTGGAAGGTGAAAGGCATTTTCACTTTTCCCTGGAAGTATGTGCATTGAAATCTATCTAATTTCTTTTATAAATTTGGATTCTAAAAACTTAGGTATAAAGAGTTTTGCCTGTCCAAATTTTTGGCTGCTAGATATCCATCTGGTTTCCTTGAATTGAGTAGAAAAATGTTTCATCAACCGAATACATGGAAGGGTAGGAACAGAGAGAGTTCTAGTTTTTGTTCTGTAATAACAGTCCCATGGGATTTCTCTTTCTATCTTATATTGGCAGTTTTAGTTTTATTAAATCTGTTCTAGTGTTAATCAAGAGAGAATTCCCTCATCTAATTTATTTGAGAAACTGCTTAAGCCCAGGATACTCGCAGAGAAATCCCTTGCTGAAATATGAGGCCTTATAAATACAGTTTCAACTGCTCACCCTTCAAAATGGATGTTAACAACTGTATCAGTATTATAATTCTTCTCAGAGGAAGCTTCTTTTCCTCAGTGACACTTCAAATTTCTGCCCAAGTTGCTTTTGTTTCTTGAATATTGGAGGAGGAGAAGTAAATACTGCTTGGGCTGGGGCAGAGATGCCCCCAGGAAGTTTGAGGAGCGCAGGGTGGCAGAGTCCAGGAGAGTGAAAACCTCTGGAAAATTAATCTACTGCCTTCCCCAGAAAAGAACTGTGGTGCTTTCAGCGTGAATGGTGTATATGCCTTGGAACAGCAGTACACAGGCTGTGTTCCTTGTGTTTCAGGAGGGATTACGGAGGGGGTTGACGTCGTCCTCCCAGAGATTGTTCTCTTAAAACACTTTTACCCAGTTGGAGCATCTGCTCCTCTGAAAGGAATATTACTGTGTATGGCATGTGGCTTTCAAACACGTGCTATGGACTTGATGTGCTGGTGGAAGGGCTTAAGTTTTCTTTTGGTGACTGTCATTAATGATGAGTAGCTCTGGCATATGTAAATGCACTGTCAAATTCTGTTTACAACCCATTTTTTTCTGAAGGAGGTGATTAAGAATTACCTTCTACCTTCAGCCCATTAAAAATCTGCTAAGGGGCTTTGTAGGATAAAGGCAGAAGGAATAAGAGGATACAGGAATAGAATTTGCCTTTATTCTTAAGGTTTGTGTTCACCTAATACCAGTGCAGAAATGGTTGAGTTTTCAGCCTCAGTAAGTTTGAATTCAGGCCTGCAAATTCCATGCATTCTTGGAGTGCTTTTGAGGAGGTAAAATAGCAAATGTGAGAATGGAATTCCAGCTGCACCCTAGTTTTAGGACTTCACAGTTACATGGTAAATGTGCATTTCCAGATGTCTGAAATCTCTATCCATGTAAGGAAAAGAACCCATTTTCTGCTGGGGAATGCAGTGCCCTCTGATGATCCATCTTGGTATCTCCATGGCATCTTGGAATGAGAGTGAGAAAGCCTGGCAGTGTGGGCCAGAGCTGCTGCATGTGAAAGCTCAAGTCAATTCCCTGGTTTTGTTCTAGGCAGAAGGCAGTTTCTTGGGGTTTTGGTGTTTGGATTTTTTTAAATAACTTTCTAGCTTTGTTTCATGTGGTTATGTTACTCTTTTCCTACCATGCTTTGGGAGCTGGTCCAGGTGAAAGTGGTACAGCAGGTACGTCTGTGTTACAAGGGAGCGCTGGTACAGCATATAGAACATGATCTGAGCTTGCTTGTGTTTGAAGTCGTCGTTCTGACAGCCAGGAATGGCTGTGATAAAGGAATCTGGTTGGCTAAAGCTGACTCTGTATGTTGGCTGATAGGTACAGTTGGCACAGCCGCCTTCTCCTGCTTCCGAACCAGCAGGAGCTGTGGATACAGAAATCCATGCCATGCAAGCTTTGCAACTGTTGGTATTTATGTAGTGCCATGTCTTTGCAGAGCTGGTTTTTGAAGTAGGAGCCTGCAAAGCTTCACACCTAACGAGCACTGCAGCTAGAGCGTGTACAGCGTGGTGGGAGCTGTTTCCCTGTGGTCTCACCCCCGCCCGACTCTGAGCTTTGCTAGCACATCAAATTAATAGAAAACTACCCAGCTCTTTGTGTGTGTGAAAATTTTATGTGTTTTGTGAACTGGTTGAGCTCCTTTAAAGGTCTGGCAAGCAGCTGTATGAAGTAAGTAGAGGATAGAAGAAGAGCAGCAGGAACTCTTTTCTGGAGGTATCTTGCTTGCATTTTGGTTCACCATTTCATGAAACTGTACACTGAAATGATGTGAGAGCACAGACTGCAGAGTATTATCTCCTTTTCAGCACCCAGGGCTGTCAGTAAATACGTGACAATCAAAATCTAACTCCTGGCTACATGCTGTTGCCCTTATCTGTATGTTTTCCTGTCCTTCCTTGCTTTCCCTCTGTTGCCCTCTTCCTTTGTGCTGAGCTGTCTCAACTTAAAACCAGCTAAAACTGACCCAGTGCCTCTGCCAGCAAAGATTATTCTTATAGAGAAAGTGTTATTTTTTACAAATGTCACTGGAGGAGTAGTGAATCTGGAAGGGGCCCACAGCTGCTGCAATTGAAATGTTTAGAAAAGGCAAAACTACGGAAGTAAGTGTTTTAAATTATTTTTTTCCCTGTGAAATGGGGGCAACAAATGAATCCAGCTACAGTGCCTGTTCTCTCTGGTACCAGTTTCCAATCCAGATACTGACAAAACAAACTGAAGGGATAAAATCAAGACTGCTTCATCTGGGGGAGGGGGATGAGGGGCCAAGATCACATTACTGGTAAAAGAAAATACACAACATAACAAATTCCTGGCTTTCTCCCTTGGGGTGTGCCACCAACTGCAGAAGGAATGTTTATGGAAGAACACATTGTGCTGTTTAAGCATTCTTCAAAGAACAAATCCTTTCTTACCTTGTAGAAATTCACGTCAGTTTTTTCTTTGCTTTCTTTCAGACCATAAGTCAGTAGAAGTGATGTATATTACCCATGGGCCAGCTTGCACAGGGGTAGCTTAATCTGGGCACGTCCTTACCTTGAATTGGAAGTCTGTTGTATTTAATGGGGTGTTAACTCAGTTTATTCTCTGGGATTTCTGCAGTAATTTTATTGCCTGCAAAAGGAGCAGTTTGAAGCCAGATGAAGTGTAGGTATGCCCTGTAACATACCTGCTGAGCTTGGCAATGGTGCCTGGACACAATTCTGTTTGTATTCTCATCACAACTCTTGCATCTATTTTTCTGGTACTCCTGCTTCAAGCTTGAGGGTTATCCTCCCTTCCTTGAGGAAATGGATCCAGAGGTATTGCATCTGGTCTGTTCCCAAAGCTGTGTCAAATGTTCTTGGCAGTGCAGACAGGCATTAGAATAATGGATTCTGAAGTCAGATTTTACCAATGGGGCTGTTTGGTAGAGTTCAGTGATGCTGCAGCAGAACCTAAATGGAATTACAGTCCAAGACTATTATAATGTCAAAGAAATGGGTTCCTTGAATGCTGAAGCACTAACAGAACAAAGAGAGAGGGAAAATCAAAGGCAAAGATCAAAAATTAACTTAAAGTGGACAGACTGTGCAGTGTGACAGACTTTCTTATTAAGACTTCTTGGGTGTGGCTGTTCTGTGAGGGAGGATGGTATAGATCAGCATCAATGCCTTTGGACACAAAGCTCAATTGTTCATCCTCTTACATAGGTAGTCTTACAACTGCTCTGTGATAAAAGCACAGATAACAGTTTCACGAAGATTGAAAACCATTTGGGTGTTAAATTACTAGGCAGTACGTGTTCAGTGTGAATGAGACACACCGTGCCACTGGTACGTGGTGTTTTGGAGGGCAGACTTCGCTTCTGGAGCACACCTATGGTCTGAACTAATACCAAGTACCAAGTTTGCTTGTGTCAGCCCAGGTTGTTGTCATGTGGTTTTTGACATTTTTGATCCAGTAAGAAATACCTCACAATTCGATCAAGTGTTTTGTGGAGCCAAAGCTTCAGTGCAAAGTTTTGGCCCCCTTGAAATTCATGAAAATTTGGTCACTGACTTTGCTGGAGCCAGGATTTCATCTGCAGTCTTCTGCAGTTAGATGGGTGGTTTTGGATTATCAGCCTGTAAGGAAGCTGAAACTGGATCTGCAGCTTTTCTGAGACTCATCCAATGTCTCTAATCCTGCAGCTTCCCAGAGGAATACGCAAGGGAGGTTATCCTAAGGAAAATCCAAGAGGAATTCCTGCAACGTCTTGCATGGCTGACAAAGCCAGCGTTTCTTCAGCTCAAGTAGCAAGTGCTCTTTCACATATAATGGGGTCACTGTTTCTCTGCCGAGCTCCTCATGTTATTGATACTTTCTAGCTGGGTTCCAATTTGATGATAAAATTTCAGCACTTCAAATCCTAGCAGTGAGAGGGCTTCACATCACTGAAATGTCAGTCCTGTCACTTAAAGAAACACTTCTGTTGTTTTCTGTCACTGCTGCTACTGTTTCTTAATGATGGGAAATTTCAGTTGGATTCTCCAGTTCTTTACTAGTGAATTCCCTGAATCCAATGTTTCACTGGAGGAAGGTGCCCTCAGGGTGAGGTGGGAGGCCTGAGCCTGGATCCCAGAGGATCTGGGTTTGTTTTCCAGGCTCTGAGATAGACTTCCTCTGTGTGGCACATACTGTTTCTGCTTTGTGGTCTAATCAACATATAATGAAAGATACTTGGATAGTTTAGTGATGGGGATTAGAAGAGAACTGATGGAGACAGAGTTCTTGGGCAGTGGGTTTTGTTTTTCTCTGCTTCACTTCTTCATTGTGCAAATGAAGATTAAACATCGTTCATTTAGACAGAGCTGCCTGGAAAAGGGGCTGTGTTTTAGCCTGTGTGTTCAGGAAATACCACTGTGATCTGAACTGGAATCTATAGGTTTTGCTCTGTTAATTCATTAACCTCCAATGATAGATTTGGATATGGTTAAGAGGATTTTGGGTTGGAAATGGTAATTTCCTGTTGACTTTTTAGTTATTATTTAAGGTAGACTTGTGATATCTTTTTTCTGTTTGAGCTGTGCTGCCTGAAATAGTGCAAATATTGCAGCTAAATCCTATTTTCAGTATTCTTTTGCAAGCTCTGACCTTTAAGAACACAAGCAGAACTGATATCTATACAAGGAGGTTGCAAAGGTCTTGTGTAGCCTTTTGAAAACAATCCTGTTTTGTTTGCATGACATAGTAGTCAGAAAACGTATCAGGAAAGAATAAAAGATAAAAGAAAATGAATGACACGACTTGAGTGCGGCAGCCAGAAATAACCTCCTGACTGGGCTTGTTCACCTGGACAGAAATTATCAATGTAAAGAAATTATCAATGGAGGTGCGATTTGATACCATCTCTAAGCATAAAGGTGTAGTCTGCCTAGACACACATGTCAAAATTCTTCATTTTGGTGCGGATGCGTTAATAAAACGATCCGATATTAAAATCAGTATCCATGGAGTCTTACATAATGTAACCGTATCAGTCTAAAAGCTGATTTTTTTAGCATACTAATGAGCCCTGTCTGGGTTTGTTGTCTACAGACAAGGCTGGGTATTGCAAAAAAAACAATTTCTTGGGATCCTAAATTCACTGCTCTCCACAATCTATATCTTCTCTTTACTGGACTACCTAATTTCTTCTGAATTTCAGCTTTGCTCCTCAGTTGGGTCAGGGTGAAATGTGTGTCCAGTGCTTGGTTGGTTTTTTGGTTTTTTTTTGTTGTTTTTTTTAAAGATTTAGAACAAATGGCAGGCTTAAACCAAGGAGTTTAACTAGGGAGGGAAGGACAGTGGGTGCTGTTTCAGCTAAAGAAGGAATGGCACTGCCAGGAAATTTATGTTGTGGTTTGGAGTTGGTCATCCCACTGAGAGGATGGAGCTGTGTATAAGAGAAAACTAGTCAGTCAAAGTCGCTTTTCCTTTCCTACACAAGAGGCAAGTCACAGATGAGAAATCTTGTTATATTAACCCCCTCTGAAATTTGAAGAGGAGAAGAGGAGTAAACAAATCAGACTTAGGCTTCACTGGTCGATGTAGAGCTGACTTGATTGTTGCCTTACAGGGAAAGTTTCCTGTCAGCTCTGCATCTCCCAAGAGACGTTTGCTGAGCTGGTGTGATGAGAAGGTTCAGGGCTGGTGTCAGTCTGGATGGTTCAGTAGTTTAAATGTCTGGTTTGGGGAGGTATGTTCTCAAGCAAAGCCTTCTAAATATAAAATAGTCTTGTGAAGTTTTCATCTTATGCATATTCGCCTGTTGAATTTACATTTTGTTTTTCATCCCTGAGCTCCTCAAACATGGCCTTGCACAGAGGACAGCCCTCCCATCTGTCTGAATCAACTCTGACAGAAACTTTCTGCAGAAACAGTGCCTTGTTTAACATGTCCACACTCTTCAGCTACTTTCTTTGAGAACACTTTGAAGATCCAGCCATTGTCACATGCAAGCCCGAATAATCTGAAACTTGAGCAGAATTTTGATCTCCTGTGCACCCTGGAATACGCTGACTGCGAGCAGTGGAGGTGCAGGTGGAACCAATAATAGTATAATTTTGCCTCAAGAGAGTCAAGTTGTCTGGGCAGTGTTCTCAGTACAGAAACTTCTTGATGAGCTTGGGAGAGAGCAAACACAGAATCTGTCACATGGTTGTAGGGCGTTCAGAGTGGCTGCTTGGGAACTGTAGGCATCTGTTGGGGTGGAGGGTTATCACTGGAGCTTGCAGACATACCTGCCTTCTCTTTATAGACATGCTGTGGTTCGCAACCTCTTCTGAGACCATCAGCTATTGCTGTCACTCCTCTGCTTTCGTGTGCATTGCAATCCCGGGAAAAGGAATGAAATGCATAAATAAGGGTGTGCATTCATCACAACCCCCTCTAATGCTCTTGGATACGTGATTGCTTCTAGGCAGTGGGGTTTGTTGTTCTGTTCTCATTGCCTTTCTTTTCTCAACTACTTATCAAGTTATTTCCTAACCCAGCTTCATATGGTGGCTAATGGAACAAAATTGATGCAATTGCTCCAAAAAAAAAAAAGGCTTTTAGCCACTAGATTCTAATTAAAGCAACCCTTTTCTGTTTTTCAGAGGAGAAAAAAAAAATTAGCCTTCCCAGAGCCCACTTTCTTTGTATCAGATGAATATATATGCAATAATTTGCCAGCCTGATGGAGACAGAAGTTGAAATATGCTTGGAGCAGTTATATTCAACCATATGTAAGTGCTGGCACTACCTGAAGCTTATTTCTCCCACAAGGTGATATTTCTACCATGTAATCTTGCTGCTTCCTGCTGTAGGCAGTATTAGGGAGAATGTGTCAGAAAATTTGTCAAAATGCCTTTCTGTCAGAAGATTCCATTTTAGTTATGCCCAAGGGGTGGGGAAAAATGCATAGATTTACTTGAAAATTCATAGTTCTCGGGTTTGACCAGCACAAATTCTAGGGGCAAGTCCATATGCCCAACAGCTTCTGGATTTACAAATTGTACCCGCAGGTCCTCTGGGGAGACAGTTGCTTTGATCTTGCTGCTTCTGTGTGCTCGGTTGCTTAAGCAGATGGAGGTGAGGAGCTTCTCCTGGTATATCTCTGCTTTCAGGGAAAAAAAACCCCCCAGAACTCCACACCTATAAACATCATGATTAAAACTAACCAGTTAAATTTCACATGTGTGGTAGGTTCTCTGTGACCAGAGGTAAGTGGGGCTGTGGAAGGAGTGGGAAGGGTGTGTTTGAGGAACTGTGATAGGGACTGCTCATTGTACCAGCTGGATCTAATCTGGTGGGAGGGGAATTACCTTATCTCTAAACCTCATCTGCCTTCGAAATCCACCAGTAGTGTCAGACTGAGAAATCAGTGCTTAGGAGAGAACAAAGACTCATCACAAATGCAGCTTCCACTCCAAGTGCCAGGAGCATTTTTTTTTTAATCTTCCTTCTGTATTAGTGAATCCGCTTAACAAGCCTTCCCAAGGTAAGTCATTGCCTGACCCACGGCCATCCCCAGGAGGAAAGGGTGATGGAAGGAGTGAATTGCAGCTAATACATAGTAGCCTCAAGACCTGATGAAAAGACATGGTGGATAAATGTGCAGGAGGCTCAGTACGTGTGAATCTCTGATTTTCTTTCCTCTATAACTGTCCCTGTGCTTCAGAACAGCTTTTCATAATTCTCTTCCCTTACTGTCCTAAAGACCAAACAGGCTCTTACTCCCCACTTGGAGCATTTAGGCTCTCTGTTCATACAGAACGATTCCCCATCACTCCCTACAGAGCCTGAAAATCCTTCCTGTCCAACATTAAAAAAAATAAAATCTTTTTTTCTGTCCCATTCCTCCTGGTCCCTGCACCTGAGCTGGCTGTATCTGAGAGGCTCCGAAGCCTGTAAGTGATGCTGTTTGCCTCTGAGTCAGAGAGGCTTTTAAATCTGTGTAAAATGAGCCTCCTCCAGCAGTAAACAGCCCATCATATACCTCCTTTGAAGTTCCCATTTAAATAACCTCCAGGGCTTTACTAATGCGGGAAGCCAGCGAGAGGAAATAGTTCCCTCCTTCTCCTGCTCTCCTGTCCAAAGCAGGGAAAATGAATTCCCTGGCAGAGGAGGGACACTGGTTTTCAGGGTACTGCAGAGGAGACGAACAGCTCTCACTTGCAGTGTGGTTAGTGAGTCAGCACATATTCATTCATGGATGCAATTTATTAACTCATAAACACTACAGATGATGGTGTTATCACTGTGATAAAGTAATTTTAATTTGCTGTATAATTTATAAGGTAGCTACTGCATCAGAGGGAAGTCTGTATCTGCTTATGTGTCCAGGTCCTGGCTTGGTGCTAGGGAGGGAAGAGACGATCAGGGAAACAAAAGGAGGGGTCTTAAGCAGGGCTCTAGGAGCTGACCTGGTTGCAGACCATTTTTGGCTGGTTCTCCACCCTGGTGGATTGTTCCTGGTGCTGCTAATTCATGAAGAGGTGGATGTGTGTTTTCAGGCCTCCAGCTCTACACGTGAATTGATGCTTAGATTTTTCCTGAAGGCAGACAGACACATAGCAGGAGCACAAAGTGAGTTTGTGTGACATCTGACAGCACTGGAAGGGTGTTCAGCAGTGTGCTGGAAAGGAGAGTATCCTGTGGGATATGTGATGTTGGATATCAGCACGGGCTGATGCCATGTGGCTACCAAATATGAAAGCAGTAAAGCCTTCTGAGACCTTTGTAGGTAGTGTGTGCTGCAATGATTTAATGGGACAGCTTTCTAGTGAGACAGCAGGTTTACCCAGTGCTGGAGGGAGTGGGACCTGAGACACCTGGTGAAGTAACATTCTTACTTGCCTAGATATTGTCTGCCAGGTTGGTTAACCAGCCAATACCTAAATGAGTCCTCTCCTTTGTTAAGCGATTTATTAAATAGCAAAACTTACTCAAATAATTAGACTTTATTAGTGCAGCATATTAACTAGAGACTGCCCTGAAGACGTCTTAGTCTGAAGCTTTCCAAGCTGCTTGAGGTCAGCCTGAGTTGCTCCTGGGATCCAAGATGAAGTGCTCACAGATCCTTGCCTTTTCAGACTGCTCTTAAACAAGTGGGGGGACTGATCTTCCCCACGGAGAAACACATGCTTGCCTGAACATGTTGCTACTCGCCCCTTGGCCTGACTGAAAATGCAGGGAGTTTCAAGGCAATTATACCTGCACTAATCATAATTTGCTCCTTAATCTAGGAGTATCTATGCCTCTGTGCCTGTGTTTATGTTAAGTTGCTGAACAATTTGATTAGGTGCTTTGAATAAACTGTGTAATTATGCCATAGATACTCCTGATGCATATGTTATTTTTATTATCTGAGTTATCACTGCCTATTGTTGTAGTGCAATAACACTTGGAGGCTGTTATTAGAGCTGGAGCTCCATTGTGCTGGATGCCGTACAGACATACAGTAAACTGCAATCTCTGTCCTGGCCAGGTTACAGCTTCACTGTACTGTTGTGCAACGGCCCATTAGAGCAGCCTTATTAGGCATTAGTGCCCAAAATAGTTCCCCGGTTCCGTAATGGAAAGGCCCTCGCAGACCTTTTAACCTGTGAAGGCAGCAGTGTTCCCGAATTCCGCTTTGTCCATGTTCTTCCAGCATTATTAGTGCTGAGGCTTGTTAGACAGAATTTTAAGAAATCTTCGTTTCAAGTGTGCTTGGAACTGGCCAATTCTGCTTTCTCTTTGAGTCCTCCTGAGGGTAGAAGAGTAGAGCCAGGCCATCCTCTTTCATATCCTCAGCATGGGGTTGTGTTTTGTCAAACGCATTTTACTGTGAGCTGAATTCTTTCCCAGCTGTTTTGTACTTCGCTCCATTCCCTTGACCTTGCGCCAATCAGTGATGGATTGTACAAGCCCCCATGAAAAGCACTGCAGAAGCCAGAGGAATGCCAGCTTTACTGGGTGCTACATGAAGTCAAATATTTTAAGCCTGAGACGGATGGGGATGATTCTTCTATTTCAATCTGCTCCTTCAGATTAAAAAGCTGCTAAAAGCTTCGGCTTGTCTTGCTGCATCTGCTGCTTCATGACCAGTGAATGGCATGTCCAGGACTGGGGGCTGTGGGTGGGAGGATGATACTTCGTGATAAATGTGTCTGACGGTGGTTTATGTTCAGGAAGTTTTTTTTAAAGCCTTCTACAGCAAATGATGAATCTGGTAGAGAGATTGCTGAAGGAGCATTTAGCACTCCTTTGAGGAACAAGTGGAGTCTAAAAAGACCACAGGCCTCTAACCAATGCAAAGTTCTGTCATATCTTGCTTATGCTTCTTTCTTGCCTTCCCCTCTGTGGTGCTCTCTGTTAGATTGGCTATAACTACAGAATGTTTTCCTGTAACATGTTATGTATCAGACCTCTTACTAATTCTCTAACCCCTTTTTCCAGTTTTGTGGCCAAAAGATTAAATCTGCAAAGCATTTATGTGAAAAAACCCACATAAAATAACAGAGTATTGGGTTTTTTCACTTGCTTTGCATTCAGTTTTCAGTGTCAAGAGTTCAGTGAGCCAGATTCTTTGGTGATGGGAATCAATGGTGGTAGAGTTGATTGATTTGAATTTAATGGTATGAGGATTTCCTGAGTAAGCTGGAGGGCTGGAAACATTCTCAGAGACAGAGCTGGTAGAGCCAGTCTATAAAACCTTTGAAATGATGAAAAGGCAAAAATATCAGGCTTCTTCCTGTTAGACTACTGTGATCTGTCACAGCACCAGTGGTAGAATGAGGAGAGGTACAGAGGCTACAAAAGACAGCTCATATTTCTTCAAATGGCTGGTGGGATTTAGAACTGGTTTTAGCTCACATGAAATTTTGGGACTGAGGCCAAGCACTATTTCCGGAATTCGCCTTTGACCCATGGCTAGGATTAAGGGCTTGAATTTGATTTACTTTAAATCTGAGGCTGAACTTGGTTGACATCTACTGGTTGGGATTCTAGGAAATCAAAGGAAGCTTCATTGGCTGATGTGAAATTCAGTTTTCAAATACTGGCGAGAAATCAAATACTTTTCAGCCGTGTTCAAACAACAAAATGAGAACCCAAACTGGTGATGGTTAGGTCTGACCTCAGCACCCTCGTTTCTCCTGCATTTTGGAACATGAGGTTGGCAGAGAAGAGAAAAAAGATGTCTGGCAAATAGACATTCAATTGGCTTAATATACAGACTATTTTGCTGCAATGTAACTGGAGCATCTTATTAAGAATCTGATAGCACCTCTAAACAAGGAGAGCTGCTCCCTTGGTGGGGGCAATCTCCAATCATATGCCAACATTGCTTTTGACATATTTATGACTCCAATAAAATCTCCCATCTGGTATATTTTAAAATAAAATTGAAAATTTATCACTTTGTTTTAGTTGGTTTGTCGTTCTCCCTGAGAGGAGATAGCCAGGCTGGGATTATTGCATCGGCAGCCTGTCAGCTGAGGTTAGGCTGAGGTGTGATTTAAATTTCAATACTTTCCACATTACAGCTGTCTGGGGTGGAGAAATTACAAGAAGAAAAGCAGAGAGTCTGTTATTTTTATTCATCAGTCTCTCCTGATTTGTTTTGTTTTTCTTTTGGTTAGCTCTACTCACCATCTAGAGCACCTGGAGAAAAAGATACTTCCCGTTTTTCTGGATTTCCACAGCTTTTGCTTGGTCAGAGGCATTTGGGGCGGAATGAGGCAGGCCCCAAGTGCTGTCTACCCTGTTGCTCTGCCATCAGGCTGGGCTGTGATAGCAGGATGAGATCCTTTTCCATGGGTGGTGCTGTGCAGTTCACAGTGTTTAGAGAGGCTGTAACTTTTGGCAGAGCTAATGGAGCGATGTTGAGTCCCATTTCCCTGGTGAAGGACCAAAGGAGAGATGTGGATGGCCTTTTGTGTCACTGAACATGGACAGCTGTATCTAAGCAAGTCTAGATTTCATCACAGTAGAGAGGAATGTGCATTTCTGGAAGCAGGAGCAAGCATGCTGTTTCTAAGCCTTTATGGTGAGTTTAGGTCAGGCATTCTTAACAAGCTGCAAGGGATGAAATGATCGCATGCCACAGGATTTTTTTGTGTGTCTGGAAGGTGAAGCAGCTGAAGCAGAGCCTGGTGTTCAAGCTGCAGGCCAGAACCTGTTTCCCAGCTGGTCACTGGCATTTCACATTTAGCCTGTATTGGACAGAAGCTGTGGAACAGGAGTGCTTTCTCTGCACGCAAACCTTTCTGAAGTGGAAGACTGTCTCTAGGCCTCAGGCATGCAGCAGTGTGTTCTGCCTCATGCTTCTGATTAATGCTGGAGTCACGCCTGGCTGGCTGGTCTGGCATTGCCCACCCATGCATTTGATTAGGTGCATTTGTTTCTGTTTAGGTACTCGATAGTCTGACTGTAGAATTATCAGAGGTCTTAGCTGGGCAATACAGGGGAGTAAAATGCCTTTATCCCCCACCTCCAGCAGTTGCTTTGTTGCTCAGATTGATTCAAGCTGTAGTGGAGCTACTGACTGGCCTGCACTGCAGGTGTGGAGGTGCTAAGGGGGGAGGGCACAGGGGTGATTAAGGTGCCCATGTAAGGGTTGAAGGAGTTTACCCCCCTTCAACCTGAGTTCTTGAGTACCCTAGACAGGGGAAAAAATTGGGAGAACTGCCAGTGATTCTCCAAATGCTTATTGGCTGGTGCAGCAGAATGGGAGTCCAGACATAGTAGCTTATATGGTTCTAGGCTGGCTCTGGGTATTTACAGCAGTGTTGCAGGTTCTTCTTCTGGGAGAAGATCAGATTCTACATGTGCTCTATAGTCACTGAACCTGTGTGGGGCCAGGTGTGACCTCAGCCCCACCTCTGTGTGCTGTGCTGTGAACTGCAGGGCAAAATGCAGCCCCCAGTGCATTAGGTTTGTTAACTGCAGCTTGTACTTCAGACATTTGAATTATCTCCTATGGAGCACATATATAACACTTTTATGCCCCAGTTGGGTATTTGTGTGTTTATGTAGCGTGTTCCTCATTTCTAAAGTGTGCTTTTTGGACTCTTTATTACGTGCAATGGGATTTTGTTCTTCTGATATATATTTGTGGGAGCCCCTGGTGGCCTAGTGGTTAGATCGCAGGACCTTCACCGCTGAGGCCTGGGTTCGATTCCAGCCAGG
>JAWMRA010000016.1:20490886-20625033 GCA_035584735.1 Pseudotriccus pelzelni
TAAAAAATCCAATGCGCAGGCTGGAAGGTGTAAAGACCTTCCCCGGTTCTTCGTTCGCGAAGACTGGCCATTTATATATTTGTGCAGGTGAGCATATGGTTAAGGATTTGCCACAGCATTAGTGCATGGGTAAGTCTTTTGGGAATACTGTGTTTGTTTGTGATGGTGTGCTTTCACCAGTGTACACTCTGTACACATGCAATGCCTGTGTGTGTGTGTCACTTTGTTGGATTGTGCTGTTTTCCTGTTTTCTGGGCTGAACAATGACGGGTGTTTTGTTGCGTACATCAGCTATATTATTTCCTTTCACAGCAATTATACATTTGCCAATGTCAGATTTATTCTAAGGTGGATATACAGGTGCAGTTCTTCATTCAGTAGACCTAAATTTTGTCACGTGGAATGAATGGATGTTTTGTTTGCATGCTCAGTGTATGTGTGCTCCCTTGGTACACACGCTCCTGTTGTCTATAGAAAAAAGGTGCTTTGCACTGAAAATAATCTGTGCCTCCTTATGTGCTGTAAATGTGTGTTTGTGAACATGGGGATTACAATGTGTGCGCAGGGTGTGTAGTAAAAGTGTGGCTTATGTCTAAAAATCCATGTGCTCAGTTTTATATTTGTGCCATGTAAGCGCACATTTCCCTCCATTTGCTGGGAGAGTTACATGAGTGTCGAGTCTTCATACGGTTAAAATAACAGAAGAATTGTCCACGTATTTTCTAATTTTTTAAAATGTCCTCCTGCTTCCATGGTTTAAATTTCTAAGTGTCTGTCCAAGTGATATATGTCAAAAGATCAGGAAGGATATTTAAGCAGTTATGTCAATGGAATGAAACAAAGTCATGAGTTAATGCTTTTCTGATGCTATATAAAAGGGAAAATGGTGAAGAAGAGCTACAAGTAAAATACAAAATGAAAAAGATCAACCAGAGTAAAGTCAGGAGGTTTGTTCTTAAACTGGAAACATCTACAGCAAAGGAAATCACATGACTGTATTTCTATTTTATGCCATCCTATGATCACACCATCCTGTCCCAGATCTCCCACCCTCTAGGGTCAGTCCCCAGGAACCAGGAAGGATGATGGAGCCCTCCTAACCTTGTTACTTCCTCTTGGCTGTCCTATTCAGGTGCTTTGAAAGTGAGTCAAGGCATTCATTATCCCACCATTTCTTTTCATGGCATTTGGAAAGACCTGACGCAGTAGGAATGATCGAAGCGCCCGCTGCTTTTCTCTGTAATTATCCAGTTTCCTTGTTGGGACTGAAATTATTGCCCTGCCAGAGTGCAGTGTCCCTATTGCCACGTAAGAGCTACACAAACACCAACCTGCTCGGCTGCCACTGGCTGACATACTCAGACATAGAAATGGTTTTCCTTGGCTGCTGGGCTGTGCTGTGGAGTACATGGCCATGCAGGGCTGGAGCTCCACACAGAGTGGGGACATGCCTGGTAGGTGGTTACAAGTGACTTATCTCCCTTCTTTCCTGCATGTTGCTCTTTTCATGGTAACAATAGTACACTGAAACAAGGGACTATGGTAATTAGTATTATAATTAGTATAACATCCCTTATAATTAGTCCTCAAACAGCCTTTGCTATGGTTTGCCCAACTGGAGGCCTTGCCTGTAGCCTGTGGTAGGAGTAGGAGGACAAATAGAGGAGAAAATGAAGAATGGGTTGAAGTCAGAGGAAGAGGATGATGGTTGAGGAAAAGCCCCACTCAGTTACAGAGTGCATTCTGAGGCATTTGCTTTTCAGGAGGTATTCAAGGAGTGTGTGCAGGCATTGCCAAGGGAAGCTAGATCTGGAGCTGTGAGGAAACACAAAAACTGGGAGCAGTTGAAATTTTCTCAGCAAAAGGCAGGAACAGTGGTCCAGGGATGGTGTGAGATACCATGGGAGCTGACAGGGTTTCCTGTAGGTATTTGTTGGCCAACTGCTATTAAATCCTGAAGAATCAACAAATAAACTAGTCTTGATGCTGAAGGACTGCTGCTCTGCAGTCCGTTGTGTTCTGTCTTCACCTGGGCTGTAAATTCTCCTCCTGACTGGATGCTGGCGTGTTAGTGGATGTGCAAGGTGAGAGAAGGGTGTAAGAATGGGAAAATTAGGTTGAAGGATCAAGGAGGTAAATGATTCTTCAGCCTATGCTCGGAGAGCTGTTTGTAATAAGGAAGGAGGTAAAAAGACCCCTGAGGTGTGTGGGCAAGCCCTGTCTCAGCCCATGGGGCTTTCATGGAGCTCAGCTCTCACGCCAGCTGCCTGGCCCTTGCTTCCCCCTTCTTTTGGCAGCACATGCTGCCTCTCCCCTGCCTCCTCTCCCTCCAGTTCCTTGTGACAGGCTTTCAAATCCTGGGACCCCTGATGCTGGAATGGCATTTTGGCCTAGCTGGAGTTGTTTATAAGCACAGAGCTTTGATGCTCTCTCCAAAGCCTCTGGAGAGCTGAGAAAGGGCTGTTTTTCACGTGATGCTTTTGGAGAATGCTATGGGAAAAGGTCAAGGGACAGAGTGGGAACGAGTAGGTCACATACTCATTGGTTTAGGGCACCACGACAACATTGGTTCTTTAAGATCTCAGAGCCTGCTTTGTAAAAATAAGCACCTCTCAGTGAGCTGCCTGGGAAAGAACAGGGGCACGCCTCCTGCGAGCGGATGTTCCCCGCGTTCCTTCTCTTGCCTTGGCAATCGCTGTGTCTCGGCGTCCCTGTGAGCCAGGCAGATCCCACAAACGGTGTGCAGCATTCTAAAGAGCCTCTTTGCTTACTGCTTTGACCTTTGCAAGACAAGGAGACGTTTTGTAAGAGCAGGGGCCTTCTGCACCTGACACAGATGGGGTCTGGGAGCAGCGCTGCAGGATTCCTTAGTCCCTCCTTATGTCAACACCCTGGGTCTGTGGGCAAAAAGAGCTCCATCCTGAACAGCTGTTTGCCCTTTGGTTTTGCATGTTATCTTTCTCATTTAAATTGGGGTGGGGGGAAGCAGTTTAACAAGTCCTTCTTCCTTTCTTCCTCCCTGATTCACCCATACTTCATCGATCAGCTGGGGCGGGGAGCATGGTGCGAAGGAAGAGGAAGCAGAGGGGTGAGGTGGCAGTCATTTACATTGGAGATAAAAGCTGAATGTGCATTTCCCTACTGCTGCTATCAATCACTTGGATTTCCTGTATGCTCTGGAATAGAGGAATGGAGTTTGCTTGCTTCCCACTTCCCCCGGGAATGGAAACACTGATTTGTTTCACTGCCTAGAAATGCTGATCACTCAAAACATTTATTGTTTCAGAGGCACATGCGGTTCTGAGGCTGAATTTTTCAGCTTCCTCTTATCTGATCTTCAGAAATGTCTTCAGATGTCCTGTAGACCTGGGGAAGTACTCTGCACTGGTAGAGATGTAAAGGTGCTGCTGCAGTGGCACAGAAAAGCCCACCCCCAGCTGAGCAGGTGCTTTACTGCAGAACCCTGGCAGGTACCCTCTGGTCCCCATCAAAGCAGTTGCTTTGTGTGATCTGGCACCCAAGCCAGTGAGATGAGGTTTAGAGAGTCCGAAGTCCTGCTTGTTGTTGAAGCCTTTCAGTGACTTTTTCATGAGGTAACAAATCTGTTGAGAGAAAATTACAGTAGGGAATTACATGGAACAGACAGATCAGTATATTTTCGTTGTTCAGCTCTGGAAGGGTTGGGATTGGTAGCAGAAACAGAACTGAAACATGGAACTGAAAAAAGAATAGAAAAAGAAGGAAAACAGAAGGAGTAGGACAAACTGGAAAATGAATGAAAAGTCCATATTAAATAGCAAAAATGAAGAAAGTGTAGAAGAATTCAGGTAGCCTGGCATACTGAGAAGGTGCAATAAAAATGTCCCACTGTGTATTCACTCCCCTTATGATAATGTAAAGGTCTGGCACACTTCTGCAGTTTTTAGATGGTATCTGGTCTGTGATTAAGAAACACCTTCCTCTCATTTAACAACCTCTCATTAGCCAGATTCTTGTCCTGCAGAGGAAGTGCTGACCTAGTTCCTACATGGGGTCAATCAGGCTGTGGACAGTTTGGGGCTCATGGCTAACCAGAGGGAGGAGGCACCAAAAGTCTTGTGTGACTCCAGCAGCCCTTGTTTGGCTATGACAGGGTTGGTTATGACAGGGTGACTGGGGAGCTTCTGTGGTGGCTGGATCTGGAATGCTGTTGGTGTTCAGTTCAGTTGCTGTAATAAAGAGGCTGGTGAGGTACCGTGTCCTTGAAGCATGGTCATGGCCAGGAAACCTCTCCTGGCTGTGGGGGACTGGAGCCCTGTTCCCTGGGGACGTGAGCTCAGCAGCCGCTATGAGCTCAGCCGCTGTGGGTTGGGATAGTAACTCGGAGGGGACCTGTCGGAAAACCCAGGGGCTGGAAGGAAATGCTGCTGATGACTCAATAGGCAAGGCTCTTCCCTCTGTTGATGTTGGAGCTGAGCCACACAGACACATCCCTCCATAATTACCTACCAGTTACTTATAGTCCATGTTTTGTAACCACTGGCATTCTCGTTTGTTGTCCTTGCACCTGGACTCACAAGACTCAGATCCATACCATGAAATCTGGTGTCACACTGGTGCTTGCAGCCTCTGAGAAGTAACGATGTGTTTGCCTCTAGCATGAGGTGTGTTTAGCCCATTTGTGCCCATCTCAGGCAGGTACAGATGGATTATGGATTCATTGCTGTGGCTCTGTCTGCTCTGCTTGCCCGTGGATGGTTGAGTGTGGGATTACATGCACAGAAACCCACAGAGAGATGTGTCATCAACCACTCGGTTTCAGCCTGGGGAGGAGCTGTGAGGTGTTAGTGGCCCGGGGACCTCTGGGGTGGGTAAGTGTCATGGGGCGGGGATGAATTGGGATGACAGAACATCCCGACAGGGAGAAGATTCCCGGTGGTGGGATTGAGCGAGGGAGACCCCTCGCGGTCACGCCGAGCCCCGCGCACACGGATCTGTTTTCTTTTCCAGTCCTTCCTTTCAGACATGAAGTCATGTAATGACTTCAGCTCTAGACAGTGCCAGCTGTGTTAACTGCAGTGAACAGTTCCACTTTTTTTTTTTCGTTTCTTAATGATCCACTTGGAAATGGGGAGGTGTTTTGTAAAACTGACACATTTTCGATCTGTATTGATTGCCATGTGATATCGGTGTATTTCATTGCAACTGCTACCTTATGCTGAGAACTTCATACTTCAAATCTTCTTTTAAACCTATTTGACCTTCTCTTGTGCTCTCATCCAGCCACACCATCTGCCTCTTTTCTGTTGCTCCCAGTGTCTAAATGTAATTGAATTGGTAAACACCTTGAATTTATCTGATCCTTTGCTGTGGGGGTGGTGAGACCCTGGCATGGGGGTCTCACAGGCTCTGAAGCTGCGGATGCCCCATCCCTGGAAGTGTCCAAGGCCAGGTTGGACAGGGCATGGAGCAACCTTGTCTAGTGGAAGGTGTCCTTGCCCATGGCAGAAGTTTAGAACTAGATGGTCTTTGAAGTCTCTTCCAACCCAAACCATTCTAGGATTCTGCAACACTCATCCACCTTGCTAGCAAATGCACAGATAACCTGTTTCTCCTATTGGAGTTATTTCTGTGTAATTATTCTCTTTGCTGTGGCTGGCAGTGAGATCAGCCCACCCATGCAGTGGCTGTGCAACAGCACTGCCTTCCTGTCCTGTTTGTGAGAACAGCCTCTTTAGAATTTTCTCAGGTAACAACAAGCAGCAGGAAAATCATCCCAGCTCTCATGCTCTTCATGGGATTTGCTCACTGCTGTTGCAATGGTCAGAGACTGTAGTCTTCCAGGGATCTGTTGTTGTAGCTTGATGAATGACAGCCTGGGAATCAGAAAAGACGGGCTGGACATCTTGAGGGGTGGCTCGTTTTGATTAAGTCACTTTGGGCTAATCACATGGAGATGTGCAAAACAAGGGTAATGGTCTGGCTCACCTTTGCAAAGAGCTTAGAGAACTCAGCTGACACTGCCTTTTTCTGCCATCCACCAGCTCCAACAAAGGTTCAGGACCTCCCTCAGGATTCTGCCAACAGGCATTTTACTGGTCTATTAGGAAGCACAGCACTATATTGCAGGGCTCTTCCTTGTTCTTTTGTCTCTCCCATGGATGCTCAGCAGTTGTACACAAGTTATCACAACATCATCTTGCCATCGTTATGTTGCTGTGTGTAATCACCACTTAGTGTGTTCACTGAGTCAGCTCTTTCCTGCCTTCCACAGTAGAGCTGACTGATCAAAACTAAAACGACCCTGCAAAAAATCTGGAAAGCTGAGATTTCGTTTCTGCCCAAATTCCCTCCTGCATTGTTTATATTTTTATCTCTTAGTGCTATAAGTAGTAAATTTTCTGAGGTCATGAGCTGTTACTGCTTGAAGACAAGCTGCTAATGATGCTGCATACAAAGAGGTGATGGAAAGATGGGCTTAGAGGAGCCATGGGATCCCAACCAACTTCTCTATAGCTGAAAAAAGGATTCCATTAGAGACTAGACCTTGAAGTTAGTGTCTCAATCTGTTAGACCTCTTCATGGAAGTTCCAGCTCTCATGTCTGTAGGAGACAATGTGTATAAAGCAAGGGGTGGTTGTTTCTTTAAGGCCCCCGTGCACTGCTCCTCTCTTGATATTGCTGCTGACACAGATTTTCCTCTCTTGCTGAATTTCAGTGCACCTGCTCATATAAACTAGGCTGCGCAAGGTTTTCTCAAGCTGAGTTGGTGTATGGTAACAGAAGCAGCACCCGAAAGCATATTCCTAGGCTGAGAGGAGTCATTGGTATGCAAGGTGAAGCCTGGCTTAAGCAACTCCGTAGATGACCCACAGAAGCTAATCACGAAGTGAAGATGTACATTTAAAGGTCAAGTCACCTGACAGGAGACTCCAGGGATATTTTAGAGAGGAACCAGTAGAACAGGAGGCTTCCCTATCAGATCTAGGTATTCACTCTGCCTCTGTATCATTATTACTGTCTCATATACTCAGTACAAGCCTACCTATCTACCTATGCATGCTAAAGGCATTGCACTCAGATTCAATATCACACAAGACAAGATGATTTGGAATGTGAATTACCTCGTTATGTTCTGCTTGAGCCTCCAGGACAAGCTGCCTCGTCTTCACTGCTTTAACCTGAGTTAGCTACCGTGGGTTAGTCTGCCTGCATAAAGACCACATATTTTCTTTCTTTGGTTTTGTTTCGTGCTTTTGGTTTGGGGTTTTTTTTTTTTTTTAAAACCCTTTTTTGTGTAATCAGAAGGACTAGGAATTGGATAGGAAGATCTTGGTGGTCAGGCTTCAGGAAGCCAGAGTGTGCCAGGTGGGAACGGGTTAAACAGAGCTGTGGCAAATGGATGGAACCTCCTGAGAGTCTGGGGGCAGCAGTGTCCACTGAGCCTGGACATATTTCCAGCTTGTTGTAGTCGTGACAAAAAACACGGTCTTGTGAAGGGTTTCTGTGACAGCTTGTTTTGCCTGGAGAAGGGAGGCAATTGATCAGAAGGACAGGTGCAGCTGAATTTATATCTGACTTCTAGAACATAGACAGGATCCCTGGCAGGATCTTCTTCCTCTCAGCTTTCTGTGTGGGAAACCTCCCAAAATGCACCTCCTGGCGTGTTGCTGATGATATTCTGTGTTCTTGGCTGTTCCCTGTGGCTCGAGGGCTGTACCACAGTCCCTAATCTTCCCAGTGAACGTATTCAAGTGGGGCTCAAGAGGTTTGGGCAAGGCCAGTGCAATTCAAGTACAAGCTGAAGTGCTCCCCAGGCCTTGTGAACGGACAAACTGACTGTGGTGAGGTTCCAAGTTATATTGCAGGGAAGGCAGGGGTCCTTGGAGTCTGGGTGGGGGCTAATCAATGTACATTCATCATTAATTTATGCATGTAAGGGGGTTTTGGAGTGGAGTTGTCATGCTGGTTTTGATAATGCTAACTCTATCCACCCTGCCAGCTGCTGCAATGTCGTGGCAGTTTGTGTTGCTGCATGCAGAATTATGGTGCTTTTGTGGGAATATTATGTTCCCTGAATAGAGCCCCACAGAGCAATTTGCTTCATCCTTACAAACCCATCCAAATAACTGGCAGTGCCTTACAAATACAAAACAATTGAGAAAATAAATGTATTATACTGTACATCTGTGACAAAACAATGCTTTCATGTGCAAAGAGAGAAATGTGTTTGTTTAACTTACGGTCTCCCATTTGGAAATAAATGCATTCATTTAAATCAAAATGGGACGTTCTTCACTATTACAGTATTTTGCATGCCAGATGTAAGAAATATGCTGCTTGAGGAGCAGACAAAAAACTTGGAGTGGTTGATCTTACCAAAAGCATGTACTTGGTGCCTTATTCTAGACCCTGCCTCTCTTCCTGCAGCGTGTCCTCTACACTGGAACCGAATCTCCTGGCTTTGTGTGTACGGGACCTGTGTACAAAAGCTTTGGGAATGTGGCAACTCTGGTGCCCTGTGTGCACACAGGAGAGCCTACTTTTCACCTAGGTGGTGCTCAGAAGAGACTGCAATCAGCACTGCCACCCATCAGGACTTTGCTTTGCCATAACCATGAGGCAGATTCCCTGCAGGAGTTGTAGAAGTCCAATAGATTTTTTGATCCGGTACAGTTCTTGTGTTTAAAGAAACATTAGTTTCATTTATATGCAGCAATAGAAGTGTTGGATGGGGAAACATAATAAAAAAATACAGATTGAATGTTCCAATATTTGCTTTAAAAATGTCCCCCATCTTGTAATTTTCATCTTTTTAAATGGTTGAGTTCTTGTAATGAAAGTCTGCTGCTTTTCAGTTTACACATAAGCTTAACATCATCAAGCAAAGTTTGTTCTGGGAGTTAACATTTACATTTTTGAAAGCAGGAGCCTAATCCAGAGCAAAACCAGATGAGAATGTACTTTAATACAGCACATTACAAGCTGTCTACTGGTATGTGTGACAATTGTCCAAAAAGTGCTGAAATTTGATTTGGGTGGTTTTTCGAGAGTCTGCAGTTTTGTCCAATTAAGTTGGAAGATCACTGCTACCAGTAGCAGGAATTATAAGCTGGAATTCCACTACAGCATGATTATTAGAAGAAAAAATAGCCAGAGCCCTCCCCCTCCATACCTCTGAGCTTTTCCGACCTAATTTTTTAATAATAATGATGTTCAGACCACCTTCTACGCTCATCGTTCTTCCTTGACTGAAATAACTTCTCATGTTATAGATGAGAAGGAAAGAGTTGGGAGTTTTAGGCCACTGCCAGCATTGGCTGACAGACACTGCTCTGTAGTGGTGTTTTTCATGTGTACCATCAGGTCCAGGCAAGCATTTGATTGTATTTGTGCTTTAGTAGCTGGAGGGCCACAAGTGCTGAGAATCCCAATTCAGCAGGTCTGGCGTTAATAAATACTCTTTAATTCAGCTGGAAAGCATCATGGTCTGCATCTTCCCCACCTGAAGGGTTCTATCCATCTTACTGCTGTATCCAGCCAGCCAGAGGACTTGTTATGCCCAGCAGGAAACATGTCACCTTTCTGAAAGCCAGCACCTGTGTGCTGACTGATTGACCAACAGGGCTGTGCAGCAAGGCTAGTTTGGCCTAGCTCTGCTTTTTCTCTGGATTGATTAATCAAATACCTCAAATAATTGCTGTAGTTGTGATTAATGTCAACTGCATAGCTAATTGCCCAGGAGAATAAAATGAGTCTTTCTGTTTAAAAAAAACCAACAAACCACCTGTAAATGAGTTAATTATTTACTCTGTTCACCTCTCTAACCTTGTTATGCCTGTAAATTAATAGAAATATTGATCTTGGAGCTGATTTTTCTGTTCCCCATCTATGCATCAGTGTAATTGGGGGGTTCAGCGTAACCAAGGGCGCACTCTCTCTGCTTTGCTTTGATTGAACTGTGAGAGCTGGGCTCAGAGGGCCACTGGGGGGTAGCTGACCCCAGGATTTTTAGGGCATCCCCGCATTAGCAGTGACTACTCTACACAGACAACCGTGGCCCCTGGCAGCAGCGCCTCCTTGGCCACCTCTCTTGGTAGCAGACTCTACCACCCAGTGGCTGCTGCTGTTAAGACAATCTTGTTTCCTTCCATTAGCTTCCACTTGCATCGGATTTTTCCGTGTTCTCCGACTGTGAGTACATTCACCCCTCCCACCCCCCATGTACAAACGACATTTTAATTACAGCCCTGGTTGTTCTGACAGGTTTCCCTGCCATGACAGCGTGACACCAGAAGGCTGCAGAGCCACTAATAGAGACGCCTGCTGTGTTTACCCCTGTGGGATGCAGACCCCGACACCTCCCTGAGGAGCTGGCTCAGCTAGGGTTTCTGTGCCTCCCAGACAATCCCAGGCAAAATGTGGGACTGGCAAAAGAATGCCAGTTTTCGGGATGTTATCAGGAATGTACCACCGACTGAAGGGGCAGCAACCGAGAAAAGCTCCTCTGCTCTTACATTCGTAGAGATATAAGTAAAAGAAGCTTTAATGCCAGCTGCTGTTTGAGGTCATGTCAACTCCCTGTGCTTTTGTTTCCTTGCAGTTTGGTGTCCAGAAAAAGGCTGGGTGTCTCAGCTTCTGGAAAGGCTGTTGCCAAGCTCGAGTCTTTGTCTGGCTCTCATACACTTGTTCCCGTGTGTGGCCATCAGGGATGCTTTGGTGGAGCTGTGTCTGCCTTGCTGGGAGACATTAACATCTCTTCCAGAGCTCTGCCAGAAACTGCTGCCCTTTTGTGTTCCCTACAGCCTGATGCAGAGGAGACAGCCAAAGTGTTCCCTCCATGCTGGGCAGACTTCATGTAGCACAATGGTCTGTCTTATTACTTTCCCAATCACAGAATCATGCAGCTTGGAAAAGACCCCCACAATCATCAAATCCATCCATTAGCCCTGTATTGCCAGGTCTGCCACTAAACTGTGCCCCTGAGTGCCAGATCCACTTGGTTTTTAAATCCTTTGAGGGATGGTGACTCCACCGTTGCCCTGGGCAGCCTCTGCTAGGGTTTGACAATCCTTTTGTGAAGAAATTTTCCCTAATATCCAGTCTAAACCTCCCCTGATGCAACTTGAGGCATTTTCCTCTTGTTTTGTCACTTCTTATCTGGGAGAAGAGACCGACCCACACCTGGCTACAACCTCCTGTCAGGTAGTTGTATCTGTTCTATTTGATACCGTGATATTGTAATAACCATTCTCTTGCTTTTTCCTGTTTCCTGAAACTGAGTTTTTGCAAGGAAAACATGGCATTATGGCCAGCAAACAGTGTCTGTGCATCATGGGGCTTGTTTCAACTCCGTCTCTGTTACACAAGCTGATGGTCTTGGAACAGGTTAGACAGGGACTGTCAGAAAGAGCCTTTCAGAAATGCCATACCAACCCCCAAATCCTAAACCAGCTCTCGTGGCCAGGCTCAGGTAACCTTCCCACCATCAGTGGGAGCTGGGAGAGTGTAACGGTGACCAGTGCTTGGTCCAGGAGGGTTTCTTTTGGGTTTTTTTTATCTGCAGGAGGCCGAGTTATAGATGTAGCCTCAGGGCGATACAGACTTGGTATGGCCATGGCTGGTGCTACAAAGATCTAACTCAAGAAGTGTTTTTGCTGTGTGACTCGGGCTGGTAGCGCTCAGTGGCACGACTTTGTTCTGATATGGCCAGTGCCAGGTGCCATCATGGGAACCTGGCTGCAGTTCAGCTGCTTGAAACTTGATATGCTTTCTTGTAGCTTTTGAATGTGGCTGTATTTTCTGGCAGCTGGGGATAATGGCTTTGAAAAATAATGTCAACTTTTGAGTCAAATTGGTGTCTATATTTATTCCAGGCTACTTGAAGTCAATCAGTTTAAGTTCCTACTTGGCAAATGAAATTCCTGTCTTGCTGGCCACTCTCTGTAGCCCAGTTCTGGTAACTGCTACTTGTTTTTCATTGTCTTTCTTTCCTTCTATTGTGTCTGGTTGACGAGATGTTTGGTTGCTGAGGTGTAGGAACTGGTGTGGTTTCAAAGGTACCTGTGGTACCTTGGGCCTCTCTCCTTTTTTATAGGATTGGTCTTGTTGGAGCAGAGGAGAAAAAAAAGGCAAAAATTGGTGGAGCCCCCACCTACCTTGTGCACAGTTCAGCTCATGAAAACCACCAGTCCCTCGTCTCAGCAAGGCAGCTGATTCCAACTGTCCTGCTTGGACCAAGGCAGGTTGGTAGTGAGGATCCGTGGGGGGGCCATTATGGACTATTCCAGGTGAACAGAAAAAGCAAAGAAGCAAAGCTGCCTGTGAATAGAGAGAATCAGGAGAGCAAGAGGTAGATGGGCTGCTGAAATAATGCCCTCTTTAACTGTGAATAAGTAACAGCATCACGGGAGGCATTCGGGGCAGCAATTTTGGAGGGTTAAAAGGAAGGTTAAAGATTACATTTAGGATTAGGATTAGGAAAATTGGGACCCCTAAGGCACAGTATAAGTGAATGCGGAAGAAAAAGGCGTAGGCAAAACCAGCTTTGTCTGGCGTAATGACTGGTAATTAGATATGTAGGATACACTTTATCATCTTTTGTGTTAACAACATCTCTGTGTATGATATCTATTGCATGTGCTCGTATAATGTACATTATCCACGTTATTAGAAGATTACAATATATGTTACAATATATGCAGACTCACTTCTTAAATTTATGGCAGTGTCAGAGGTTGCTCTGCCAAGAAAAAGGGTTTCCTCTGGCAGCTCTTTGCATCGGCTCCCGCCCGACAGCAGCTTTCACGCGAGGCTGTGAATGCAGCCTCTGCTGAGACCGTGGGCTCGGCTGGAGCTCCTCCCGCCTTCCCGTGAGTGCTCAGGGATAGTGCAGGCTGTGTTAGCACGCAATGCAGATGCTGGTGAATGAATAAAGAGGAAAAGGAAGAAAGAGCGAGCCTGCCTCTCACATCGTTTTCAAAGAGCAGAGGAAGGCATTAGCAGCCTCCAGAGGGAGTTTCGCTGCTCAGCTGGTCTCTGGGCACGGGGAAGTGATGCCTCGGGGAATCTCGTAATTTTACTTGGTTTTGTCTTGGTCCTCTTCAGAGGGCGTTTGTTTCCTCCTTGGTTTGAAAAGATTGGGTTTACTGTATGCTAATTTTGTATGAGGACGTCAAACCTTGCCGAGGAGGCAATGCCCCAGAACACGCTCCCTCCCAGCCCTGCCAGCCGCGTGTGCAGCACCGTGCACACCAGCCCTGGGCTCTGCGCTGTGGGGCTCCAGGAGCCCCAGGTGTGAGGCTGGTCAGCTGCATCTCCAGAGCCACGTGTGTGGTGTGGGGACCGACTCACACAGTCGTTCCTTCCCACTTCTAGAGCAGGATCAGCTCTGCTGGGGAAGGGTTGACTGACTTCTCTTGTTAATCTCAGCAATAAAAATGTGTCCACAATCACCCAAATAACGTAAGATAAGTGCATAAAATGATTACGCCGGTGAAAGAAAAGAGGAACTAGTGGAGTCTTAAAGAGATGCAGGCAGGTGAGCAGTGGGCCTTGTGAAGCAGAACAAAATGCATTATTATTTTTAATGGAAATTCAGAAAAGGCTCTGTAGATGCTCTGGGTAGAGGGCAAGTAGAGGAACTGCTGATTCTCTACGGGTGAGAGTGTAACCAGCTTTGTTCCAGTGCTGAGGCAAATGGACGTGGCAGCTGGAAAGGACTCTCTGGCAAGGGATGGGAGGAACCTCACATGGGGATTGCACTTCACACCTGCCAGGCTTTCTTCCCTTTTGCATCACAGTACCCTGTGCTGGTGTCCATTGTGCTGGTGTGAAGCTCTGGGTTCCCTGCAGGGGATATGTCTCAGAAATTTCAGTGAGATGCTGATGCCAGGCTCCTTGCTGCCCCTCCAGCCTCCATCTCAAACCTGGCCACACCACATGCTCTCTCCGCCTTACTTTGTCCCTAAGCAACCTTTCTGGCCTAGGCCATCCTCCATCTAGTTTCCTCCCAGCTTGCCTGAGCCTTGCTGCCCTCAGAAAACTTCCTGCGTGTGGGATTTGCAATAAAAACTTTAGGATCTCTGGTAATCAGGCTAATGATTTCTTCCAAATCGCAGGTAGCTAAAGCTATGCTGAGCTTCGTGCTCGTGAATGGCAGGGAAGTATCTCTTTGTTGCTTCTGATGCTACCACCAAGGAGCAGAACTCCTGAGACTTTAACTGACTCTCTCCTTTCTTCAACCCAATGGGCTGGGTGCATAAAGCTCATTTTGAAAAATGACAATAATGTGACTAGGATGCATGATGGAGGTGTCATACAGGACATTGTGTTCAGTGCTTCTTAGAAAAATGGTGCCTATCACCTATTCCAGAGGCTAGAGAATGTGACACAGACTTAAAAAATAAAACATAATTTAAAAAATCAGAGCATTCCCAAGAACAGGATTTGCTGAGAAGGAAAGAGCATTTACTCTGTTCCAGGCAGAAAAGAAGTAATTAAACATCCTAGTGGAGTTGGCACACTTTGGGAAAGAGGCTGATCTCTCAGGTAAGAACAATCTCAAACCTGAGAACAAATCATTCCAACAGAGGTGGTTTGTGTGATTTTGTTGTGGAGATGAAGCCACTGGAGTTAGTTCTATCTTCTTCCTGGCTTAAGGCAGGGGAGAAGGGGAACTGATGCTGCTGGTGGAGTGAATTCTTCCTGCCTAACCAAAGCATGTTCAAGAAGTGACTGAATGGAGCACTAAGTGCTATGATCTACTTGACAAGGAAGCGTTCAGTCCAAAGTTGGACTCGATGATCCTGGAGGTCTTTTCTAACCTTAATGACACTATGATTCTATAATATTTCTGTACACACAGAGGTCAAAAGTAACTCAGCTCTTAGCAGCCTTGCTGGCAGCCCAGCTGTGTGTGGGCAGGATGACTTTGGCCAGATGTGTTGTAGAGGCCTGAAGCACCGGTTATGAAGTCCTTTGACCCTGATCTCTGAGGTCCTCCTCCAGTCATGATGGATGTCCTACCTCGGACACGCTGAGAGCCCTGGGGGGTGTGCTGGGATGTGCTGCAGCACCTACAACTAGCACAGGTTGGTCGTGCTGGGAGCTGTTCTAACCCCCTCTTGGATTTGCAGGGAAGAAGGTTTGAACGTGGGATCCTCAAGGCAGTGAGTTACTCAGATGACCAGTGAAGAGTGAGTTTGAGGAGCGACACTGGCAGGGAAGAGCTGCCCCAGCCTGTGGACACATCCCCAGTTCGAACAGGTCTGGGTGTTTAATGCAGGTTAGTGCCATGGGGTGGGGAAAGATGCGTGAGAGTAACTAGCTGGGAGGAGGGACATGTAACATCTATAGCCAGGGCTGGAAAAGAAATCCAAAGATTGGCCATGGCTGTGGAGTTTGAGCCTAGAAATACCAAGAGCTTTGATGGAAGAATGAAGGTAGAGGTGTGAAAGAACACAGCTGGACTGAGCCTGCAGGTCTGTGCATTGGATCTGGCATCAAATGCAGCTCTTTGCTAGGATCCAGTTCACTTTCAGGAGCTAATATGTGAGAATGGGAGTACAAATACAGCCTTGAAAGACAAATCTAATACCAATTTAACTTGTATGCTGCAGGTTTTTTCTCTGTATCAGGTAATCATTTACACAGAAGGGTACATGCCTTTGTCCTGTCGTTGTGAAGGCCTTAGCCCTGGGGGTGGCCAGTTGGAGAGCAGGAATTTGGAGTGTGAATTCCATAAAATATCAAAGCACAGATTCCCCACGGGCAGGTACAGCACCTACCATGGTTGGCCAAGTGGGTAATGTAGAGGGATTTAGCTGGTGATAATGGTCTGTGATGGTATTTCATAGAAAATGGGGGTGGGGTTGTTATTTCTGTGGGATTTAACCATCCTGGACACACGACTTCACAGAGCACATGCTTTCCTGGCGTGAAGTTGTGCCACATATCTTGGAGATGCCGAGGACTTCTGAACCACTGGGTAACTTCCCTGAGCACAGCTCCAGCCCAGGGTACAGCTGCAGGGTAGGGCTACTCTCACCTGAGGAGAAATAGGCAACAAAGAATGTATCTCAGGGTTAACCTGATTGCTTGTGCCAAATCCTCTTTTACTGAGAGGTACTGGTGCCAGGATGGGCTGGAGAGTCTGTTCAGCTACATATTCTCATTCTGGCTCAGACAAATTTTCCCTATCCATGCCTGGGTAGTCTAAATACTGGGCATTCAGCCTGACCTTCTCCTGGCGTTTCAAGGGACAGTTTGAGCAGTGCCAGGGTCTTCATGAAAGAACCACTGTGCCCTGGTACAAAACCAGGAGTGTTTGCTTTCCATAGACAGCTCAAGCTGGATCTTGAGGTGACCAGACCAGGCTCACCTCCCTTAAAGCCTACCAACTTCAAGTATTTGCTTTGTAATCAGTGCCCAGGGCCTGATTCCTATGCAGGGTCTGTAGGGAAGGAGAAGCAAGAACAAAAAGAGAATGAGGTTTTAGGATTTGCTTTCTCAATGGCAGCTCATTCTGATCCTTTCTGCATGTGCTTGTGGAGTGCAGGAGTGGAGGGGATGCCACTGCTGCATTCAGCGCTCCAGAAGACTAATGGACCTTGACAACTGCAGAACAACATGGAAACTATTAGAAAGGGAGGACTGATTAAAGCCCCAACCATCCCAGCATTCCCCTGGGCTCTTAACCCCATGTTGGAGCTGAGCAGCGTTCAGTGCCTCCTCCCACTCTGCACAATTAACATCTCTTGTCACTAATTGATTCCTGTGGTGCTCACAGGACAATTAGAATTTAAATTGCCTTTTACAAAGGTCATGAAAACACGATAAAAGACGAATCTATTAGGGAGGATCACTCAGGAGTCTCTCTCCTTTTGTGTGGTGCTGGCTGTTGGTTATCACACAGACATGAGTGAGGGGAGCTGGGACAGCGGTTCATACCTTGGGTTCATTTCTTGATTGTAGTTCATGGCAGAGGCTCAGCTCTTTGCGGCTTGTGAATATTCTGTCACAGAAGATGGCATTTAATTTTTTTACTGCCTCTTTTAGCAGGTTTTTGTGTCTGTATGTGCTATCCCTTTTCTGTCTTTTCTGATAAACTTGAAATGCTGGTTTTGCACTTGAATATTGAATTTACTGCAAGGGGCAACGTGCAGTGTTTGCAATGAGGGGCTAAAGATTTGCCTTCAGAGGACAAAGTTGTCCTAGTATCAGCATGTCTTTAATCTCAGAGGGTACAGTAATGGATTAAAACCTGACATGACTCCCTGGAAGGCAAAGACAGCGAGAGAGAGGGCAACTGAAGCACTGTTTGCAGGAAGGTGCATATGAGAATCTGAGTAGTTGGTTCAGAGGTGCTGTTACTCCAGCTTTCTGTAAAGTAGTCCCCAGTAAAGAGGTCCTAAAAGAGAATGCATGAATGCAAGTGTGTGAAGGCATTGCTTCTAAACCCGTGCTTGCAGCTGATACTTCTAGGAACGGCATGATGACTGGAAACCTCTGGAACTCATGCAATCGCATCCGAGCTGGTGCAACTCCTGGATCCCGGTGCCTGCAGCATCGTGTCTTGGGAAGCCTGTCTGAGGTTTGCCTCCAACGCAGGACATGGCAGTTTGGGATGAGCTTGGATGTGGGGGCTGGTATTTTGCTGGCAAATGGGAACATTCGGAGTTCTTCCACTTATAGCAACACTCCCCTCTGTCATGCTCAGACGTCCACAGTGGGAAGAGATAGAAAGCTTTGTGTGTCAGTGTTAAGGCAATGCCCTGTAACTGCAGCAAGTCCTCCTGGAATGGACCTTGGCAGATTACCTAATCCATCTGCCTTCTCCGAGGCAAGATCAGCTTCACCCGTACCCCTAACCTGTTTTCAAGGAAACCTCTCACACAGGTGCCTTTGCTGCCGTGAGGATTGGGGTGGGGGCAGATTACCTCTTGTAGGGTTTAGCACATCTTGTTCTGATGCACCTGGTCCTGCCTCAGAGCCAGCATTTTGGACTAGCTGTATTTCAGACCTGGATACAGTGAACAGCAGTCTTAAATCCTGCAGTTTGGTCATTTCTCTTCTGTCACATATGCCCCAAGTGTGGGGTTTGACAGGAAAAGCGAAGTGTGACAGCCACTACTGTGGTCCAGAACCTGCCTCATGTAACTACAGCAATATTTCATGCTGGGAGAGAAAATCTGGCCAGAATGTCCAATTGCCCATCCCATCCTATCCCAGTGGCATTCCCATTAAAAAGAAAGCTGGCTGGCTATTTGAGAAACTCATGTCCTTTCCAAGTCCTGCCTTTGACTTCTTGCTATTCTGGTTATTGAAACTGATTTTGTACTCCAGGCATGGGATTTTCCATTGCCAAGTTTAATGTCGGAGATAATAGAAATTATGTTTCTACTCGCACATAAATCTCAGGGCTGTTTGTGCTCAGATGACTGGACAGTAAGTACAGGTGAAATTGCTCCTGTGATTGTTTCAGTAAAAGTGTATTATTGTTGTAAGGTTTTATAAACTGTGTTTAACTGGTTTACACGTATTTCTAGCAGTCAGTGGGTAGGTTCTTTGTTGGGTTTTTTTTTCCTATTGCAATAAATACAAACCTCTAAGCAAGGCATCTAATTTCTCTTCATGACAGGGTGGTAAATCAGCTGGCTTTGGCAATAGGCCAGAGACTGAGCAGCAAGCCCACCCAGCAGTTGTGCAGTGCCCCTCTGCTGTGCTTGCCCTGCAGTTTTGGCCACGGAGAAGCCAACCTGTGCAAAATATCACACAGATCTCTCTGCTTTTGCACACCTCCTCATGTGGGACAAGCATCAGGCTTTGTTCCGACTCCAGCACAGCCTAGTCTACATTAACCTTGCCATCATTAGTCAGTGCACATAGGACCTGGCTTTGAAAAGCTGGGGAAAGAATAAGCAAAGGTCAATCTCTTGAGCTTTAAGGGCAAAACTGTCAGAGAAGGTTTCTTCAGCTCCCAGGAGCTAATGGAGATAACGGTGTTAGTGCGAGGCCCACAGGGATCAGTTAGGGAATTGTGGCCTGAAGGCACTCCAGCCTTTGGGGTCCCCATGTCCTAACCCAGCAGCTTTTTTTTTTGCACCCAGGAGGAAGAAAGACTTTTTCAGAGCGTCTGAGATAATCTCAGACTTTATGAAAATAGAGGAGTGGGAGGAAGGGCTCCAGAGTGGCTGGAGCCTACATCCACTTCAGCTAGGGCTCCTCTGGTTAGACGTGAATCTGCTCAACCCTGCAGTCCTCACCTGGGTGACGTTCCCGTGATCAGAAGGCCTTGGTCAGCTGCCCAGGCAGCGCTGTGTGTCCCAGCCAGCTGGCTGCCAACCAGCCCTGCTGCCATCTGTTACCCCCGCGCCTCTATCGTGGCTGGGCCCTGGGAGCCAAAGATGCTGCCGTAGTTCCTTCCTGAGGGAAGCCCAGATTCTGATAATTCAGGTAATGTCCTTCCTGCAATGAAGTGCCAGCCTCACACAGCTGGGGTGTGCTGTGTGGTGATTAGAGCGCTGCAGTGTAGGTGAGACATTTCTTCGGTGCTTTCCTACCTGTCCTGACCCCACGTTCTCTTATGCTTTGCATGTCTTGTGTCCTTGGCACAAGGAGTATCATTACTGTGTGTCAGGCTGTGCCCAGCATGGTGAAACCTCAGCTTGAGCTGGTGTTTTAGGTAAAAACAATAGAAAATGATGCACTTGGCTTATTTTTGCACTTGTATACATTTGGCAGTGCTGATTTTGTGTATTATTTTGCTTCCCTCCCAGAGATCTTAACTTTGGCTGGGAGCAAAGGGGCTCAGTTTATCTCTTCCTTACCTCACAGGGGTTTGGGGAAGCTCAGCTACCAAAAACTTGTAAATTGCTTGGAGATCATTAGTGCTGTAGAAGAGCAAAGTATTATTTATTAATGTGCCTCTGTCTTACAGTGCCATAAATATCAAGGTTTTAATTGTGCAGACTTGTAATCTGAGTAACTTCCTGGATATTTTGTTTGGGGCTTTTTTCTTTTTCTTTTTTTCTTTCTGGATTTCCTTGATAAATAAATTCACGGAAAAGCCACTGCACAAAGTGACATGGGAGTGGTGTTTAAAAGCCAGGTCTGTCAGGGGTAGAAGGCAATGGGATGCCACAGTATGACTGTCAGATATCCTTTGGCTGCTCTAATCTCTACTGCCTCAGTCTTATCCTCTGCATCTAAACTTGCTTTTCCTGTGCCTGTCCTTGTTTAAAATCTCACCTCTGCCCGTGAGAGGAGTGTGTGACACAGTATTACAATGGTGAACGGAGGCCTTACATTGCAAGGGGCTCTGGATCACTCCATCAGCAGTATGCAGCCATCAATAAGCCCTAGCCATGCCTCAAAACTGGCACCATACCCGCTTTTGAACAGGACATGAATAATGTGGCTGAAGGGCAAAGAAGGGAGACAAATCCTTCCCCTCGTCCCGTGAGCTTCAGCTGGCACAGGGAGGTGTGAGCTGGCTGTGCTGGGGGCCTGCCTTGCTCTCCAGACCATGCCAGCAGCTGTTGCAGCCAGTCTGAAGTGTCGAGCTGGGTGTAGTTATTCCAGGAGGAGTTTGAGCAGTCAAGATGCAGTTAAAAATCTCTTGGGAGAGTGCTGAAGTCAGGGTTTTCCTCTGCATCTGAGAGGTGTCTCCAGAATGGATGATATTAGGGGCATATCAGCTGTCATCCACCCCACCAGGGTTGGACTGGGATGTTTCAGGTACTTATCTTGGAGTCTGTGAAAAGGTGGAAGCCTGGTGTTGCAACAGACTGCTCTACAGACTAGGCTGATGTCAGATGTTGTGGCTGGTGGGATGATATCCAGTGATCCACAACGAATGACGGCAAACACTGTAACGGGTGGGTTTAAAACTGAACCTTTGTGTGGTATTTCTAACACTTGTCTAAGCTCTGGCATAGGCTTCTCTAATACATTGTTCATAGGCCTCTGAGATTACCCCATTTCATGCAAGATTCACCAGAAGCAGCAGCAATTGTGTGGTTTTTTTTCACTCCTTCCTGGTTCTGGCTGATCAACAGCAGGTTTAAAATGTTTGCATTGGCTGTCAGCGAAACGTAGAACAAGTCTGAAGACGTTCCTTTCTTCTGGAGTACAAGGTGTGAATAGCACAGTGTTCTGCCCTCCACATCTCCCACACTGCTCTCTGCTCCTTTCCAAGTTTGCTAGAGGATTCTGATGGCTGCAAGAGAATAATTTCCTATCAAATTCCAGGGAATGAAATCCCACATACATCAGCATCGCAAGGAAACCTTCAGCTTGGCAGTGAGCATGTCTCCAGACAGTCCTAGGGGGTTATACCTCAGGTGTGGTGATCAGACAGCTTTTCTGTGGAGATCACAAAGGCATGGGAGAGAATATCTACTGTTATGACCTTGACACTGAGACCATTGCTGACATCCTCGGTCTCCAAGGGATGGGCTTTCAGTTGACAGCAGAACTTAGGGCTACATCTGACTTATCCCTCAGTCGTAACCATCTGCCTTTTCTGCTGGCTCAGGCAGTCTCACTTCCCATTTGATTAGCAGCATTCCCCAGGGGACTCAATTATGCCACCTGAGAGAGAAGAAGGGGAGCAAATGGTCTGTGCTTCAAGGGAGAAAAGGGAATGTCAAGTCGTAATTCAGGCACCATGGCAGACTGGTCTTGCCTCATGAGATAGTACTGGCACTTTACAGGAGAGGAAGTCACTCATATCTGCTGCTGCTGAGACAAGCACAACTTCCAGAGGGTCTGTGAGCGAACGGGAATGCATCTGTGAGTGCTGAGGGCCATGACGTGTGTGCCAGGGCAAGATCTCCACTAACAATTGCCCATTATTTGGGCAATGTCAATCAGGACAGGTCCTAGTCCCTTTAGCTACGCCAACAATCTTCAGTGCAGGGATTCATACGCTCTATTTTGTTTCAAATATGTGGCCAATTGCAAAAAAAAAAAAAGAAAAAAGCATTTCAAGCATAAAAAGTCTTTAAAGAGCTGTGTTTATGCTTACAGAAAGGAGATCCGTGTTTCAAAGGTGTAGATGAAACTACATCAAAGTGAAAAGGGAAGAAAGCAGCAGGCTTCTTGACTCTACAAAGATTTGAGAAGTATTTTAAAACCTAGAGAAACTCTTTGCATTGCAAAATCTGTTCTCCTTGTGCATTTTGGCTCAGATTTCTACTTATTTTTGCAACGTGACCACAATCTGAAGCCTGAGGAGAGAATGGTAGGCTGAGCTGCTGAGCTCACTGGACTTGGTGTTGCAAGAGGGAGATTCAGTTGAGGGTTCCAGAGGAAGTTTGTATTCACAGGGATGCCCTCAGGAGCAACTGTACAGCTAGAGACAGTGACTGGACCTGGTCTGGCTTTACTGAGGATGTGTCTGGAGTTCAAGAGTTGACTGAATTAATAGAGCAAATAAACGCTCAAATTCTGTCTCGAGGTCCTCAGCCGTGGAAGTGATCTCTGTGCCTTAAACACCAGAGTGATGGCTTCTGGCCTTGTCTTTGAGCCTGTGGCTAAAGAGGTGGAGATGGACTAGTGCAATGCAGGTGGAGATTGGTGAGGGCCTTGCTAAAGTCTCAGTTTCTCTCTGGCCAGAGAACTGGTGCAGCCCAGCTCTGAGCAGGCCTGGGATCTCAAAAACGTCTCTGTGTTATAGAAACTTAACACTGTTGCTTACTTGGTTTCTACCCCCTGGCCTTCAGCTGATGGTTGCTGACTGATCTCCCTAGGAGGGGACTTCGAAATTATTATGAGACTCGTTAAGGTAATGAAGTGAAATGCATGGTGAGGCCTATCAAGAGTGCCCGTGTGGCCATCTATGTTCACAATTGGTGCATAAAAGCCAAGACACAGTATTTCAACCAGGGTTCTTGGGAAAATGCTGACACCAACCAGCACATTGTTGCTCTTGGCAATTGCTCTTGCTGGCTGTGGGGCCTGGTGGTAAGAGCTGTCTGGGCTAAGCAGTCTGGCAGCATTCAGACTGCAGCTGAACTTAACAGCAGTCCCTTGAGTAAGGCTCAGCCTGGGACTCCCAACCCAGTGAGTGCTGCAGGCATGCTCATATTTATGACTGGAATTAATTGCTTTTATGCCAAAGAGCGGAGGGAATAAGGCAAGAGGGAGAAAGAGAAGGTGCTGTTGGTACAGATCTCGTTCTCTCAGCCTGAAGATCCCTGCAAGCCCATGCAGTTGCTGTGGCTGTGTTCTGAAGAGGAAGGCAGCAGAGACATGGTTAAGATGCTGCTTTAAAAATCCAGTATGGGAATAACAGGGACTCTTAAGACGGAGACTAAATTGTAACGACAGGCTTATGTGGACAAAGCTGGTGGGGAGACTTCATTTCACCAGTGCTCACAAATGGAAAAGAAATGAAAACTGGCACATGATTCTGTTTCCACTTAGGAAGCACCCATCTGCCTTTTTAAAATTCAATTTATGGGAATGGTGAGTAAGGCTGGGCCAGTTCTTAGCTATTAGATCCATGCCATTAACATCCCAGCCGCTTCAGTGTATCAGCAGCGCGCACGGGGTGAGGAACATGTCTCATGCAGGATTGGCAGAAATTGATATTAATAAATGGATCTAATATTCTTAAATTTGTATTCCTTCCCCAGCCTCGCAGCGACCCCAAAGGGCAGGAGAAATAATAAGTAAAGGCCTAATTCATTATTTATAACCAGGCAAACCAGGGAAGTAACTCTGGGAGATTACCTGGATAATCCAGCATTAGCATCTTGTTTCAGATATCTTTATTAGGACTCAGGAAAGGCTTCTGGGAGAGTGAAGCGGCATAGTAAATTTGTACTCCAGCCTTTGGCCCTGCCTGGTGCCCTGGCCTTATAATTTACTTTGGGACGTGTGTGAGTTTAGGAGAAAAATAAACACCTTTGGGTGAAGAGAAAAGGAAGGAGGCTGAAGAGGGGCAGTACCGTTTTAAGCTGCTTGGAGTGGATTTCAGAGGGAGGCACTCCTCAATCTGTTAGTGTTTTACAGAATGGAAAGAATTACATCCTAGAGATCAGGCTGATGAGGTTAATGTTTAGGTGATGCTTTGAGGTAAAACACGTTTGTTCTTGTAGTCCAGTGTCTGTTATTCTTTCTCAAGGCAGGGACAGCCTACAGGCCTTTTGAAAAAGAATTACTGTCCTATGCTTTTTGCTTTTGTAAATCATATGTGAATGACTCTGCAGAAGGAAAGGACCAGTTGCTGAGCTGAAGGCTAAGAAATGTTGTCCTTGTTGGATTTTTGTTCTCTCTTTTCCCGAAGACGATTAGAAGGGTCTCAGGTTGCAGGAGTGAAACCAGCTAATAGTTCACAGATAAATTTTTGTGGGAAGATGCAATGAGAGTACCACAGGACAGAGGGTGAGAAAGATCCTTCTGAGATTTGCAGCTCAGGTTTGCAGATGTGAAATGTTTGAATAAGTCATGGGGGTAGAATTTAATGTGTGTTTAGTCCGATAATGCCTTCAGTTCTTTATGCTTTGCTGAGCAGCCCTTTATTGCGTGAAGAGGTTTGCTTTTGTGCACTAATAGCAAGGAGATGGGAGATACGCTCCTTGGACAATTCATGGGGACTCCCCTCCGGATGATTTTTTGACTGGGACTTCTCCTCATCTTTCTCCTTTGGATTCATTGCTGGTTCAGGTGTGTGGGCAGGCAGTTCAAAGGGAGCAGAGCAGGCTGTCAACAGTTAATAGAGTAGCAGTGCAACTACTTTGCATTTATATTGTGCCTTCCCTCAGAGGATCTCCAAGTGTTTCCAAATACTAGCAAATCTCCAGTAGACACCTACCAGGTAGGTACAGTCAATAATAAGCCCATTTTAGATGAGGAAGTCTGAGGTGGAGCTGTTTAATGGTTCCTTAACAGATCAGTGGAAGGGCTCGGAGTAAAGCCCAGGACTCCCAGGTGCTGGTCCCTGGCTCTGATTCACTCTCCTTCTCTGCTTTTTCATCTGAATGGATTTACCCATTCCCAATATAAAGCAAATCAGATCACCTACCATGTCTGCTTACACAAATTTCCTTTAAATACTAGCTGTCAGTGAGCCTTTTTGCGAAATTACATGCAGAGAAAAGAGAGAATATTACCATCTGGGATATCATATCAGCATTTCTGGAGATACTTGGTAGAGGATGTATCCAATTATAAATGAGCTAGAAGCCTAGAGTCTAACAAAGGCAGGTGGAACCTTATCAGCAGCAATGAACAGTTTAGGAAAGAGGAGTTAGCAGGATTATTAACCCTCATGAAATAGATCCTGTCTTCCAAAACGGAAAATAATAATGTCCATAACTGAAATAATTAACAGAAAAACAATTTGCAACACATAACTGAATGACTTAGAATATGCTAATGCATAGTTAAGACTGCACAAAGGCTTCTACTACATTGCATTGTAAGTATGCAATTTTCATACACTCAGAACTTTGTTAAATCAAAGCCAAACTTCTTCCAGTTTAGGAAAGCACAGACTCTTCACTGAGGTGCCCCGTGCTGGGTCTAAAGCACCAGCCATGTTTTCTGGCTGGAAGGTTTTGTTGTTTTTATTTTTTGGTGTTTTTTTTTTCTTTCCCCCAAAGTGTGCTTTTCATCATTCTGTAACTCACAAGCAGCTGAAGTGATTTTTCAGAGATGATTCAAAACACTCTTCAGCTCTGGGAGAACATGAGATCGTGAAGTAGTTTTCAACAGTATGTGGAAATGGTCTGGGAATGAGAAGTGTCTCCTGGCCGTACCTGCTGCGGGTGCTGGCAGCTCCACCTGCACAAAGCTTATCATGATGTGGAATTGCGTTACTGCTACAAATAGTGCCTGGAAGCCATAGGCATTGTGTTGCTGCCAGAGCCGTGCTGTGATTCCAGATATCCCTGCTACCGAATGGCACTGAAATGACTCGGTCTGGATACCGTTACGGTGCCAGTTCTGTGCCACTCTGTCTGCCCCAGCTGTCCCACTTGCTGACACGGCCTGGGCATTTCAGCTAAGGGCTGGCACACCCTGAAAGTGCTTCTGCATGTGCTGAGGGGGGGGGGAATGAAGTCTGAGGCTCTTTTGGGGACCCTCAGAATGCTCTCTCTACCAATCAAAGAGTGCAAGCTGGAAGCAAACCTGATTCTGCCCTGTTCTGCTGAAGTGTGCTGTGTGTCACGGAGGGAGCTCAGACATAGGAGAGAGGTAAATCAGGTGGCTTTAGGGACACATTAGTGTCTGTGTTATTCCTGAAATGGTGACAAAACTGAGATGGGACTAAATCCAAAAGGTGCTGTGTGAGCAGAGCAGGAGAAGGTTCTGCTTTTCTCTCTGGATGCAGTCCTTTCTGCTACAATAGCTGACAAAAAGAAATTAATAGAACATTTTAAATCGGTTTTTTTTGTATCCTCTTTTCTGGGTTTCCTCCCCTGCCCACACAGATGCTGAAGGTGCTGGTAGTGGATTGCCTATGTACATTTTCTGGTATCAACCTACAAACATTGCTTAGTGACACGTAAAATGTGCTAATGATCTTCACTGGGCAATGTGCGCTTTTTGGGACCTTGCCTTGGGCTGAGAACTCTTTGGGGTTTAGACTTGCTTTCTCAGTGGTGAGGAGATGCCATTCCTCACAAAGGCATTTCCAGAAAATAGACTCTCCTTGCAGAAGTGAGTCCTGCTCTGGGTTAATGGTGTTTGAAGTCCGACACAGCTCCTTACGTTGCAGGGAGTGCAGTGTGCTGGGGCTGCCTGATAGCAGTGATGTTATTCTGGAAAATGCAGTCCACAAAAATGTCTGCTCTGGGCACATCAATGTCTGCTTTGGGAGGTGGTTCAGGCCTTTTAAACTGATTCCTGATATTGCAGATTTTTCTGCTGAGGGCCCCAGTGGCATCCCTTACACGTGCTATTTTTTTATGCCTGGAGTCAGCTGCTGAACAACTAGCTGTAGGATTGGGATGTGAGAATAGGAAGATTTGGTTAGAAGGGGTGGATTGGACTGATTAGCACCTGAGTGGAGGGCTGGGGATTTTCCAGGATGCGTATAAACCACTGCTCTTCCTCCTCTGTTGTTCACAACACCCAGGCTGGCTTCAGCAGGTGGGCGCTGTGGGAGAAACATGACAACAGTGTGGGAAGAGGCATGAATGGTTCTTGTGCTTTCTTTGCTGAGCTCTGTAGTTGCTTCTTCCTCCTTAGGAGAAAGTTGGAGAGAAATTCCTGCTCAAGTCCCAGGCACAGGGGTTTTTAAGGGAGGAGTACAGCAACAAGAGAGAGAACACGTGAGAATGGGTTTCAGCAGCTCATCTGAGGAAACATGACCCAAAGCAGAAGGCTCTGGCTCTAGCACAGAACGACATATTCCCATGCTGCCAAAATGCACACTTTGGAGTATGCTGTCTGCTGCTTCATGGCTCTTTCAGGCCTGAAATGACAGAGCCTTGTGCCCCATGGTAAATGATCGCTGTGCTTGCAGGCTCTTTGGTAGGTCTAACGCCCCGTAAGTGCAGGTGCTTAGGTAAATATTGCCTCTTCCTTTGCTGAATCAATACCCGTGCTGATCGCTTCGTAAACTGGTGTGTGCTGATGAGAGAAGAGGGTGCCGTTTGCTATTTTACAGTCATTCTGGAATATCTTTTTCTTCAAATTGTTTGGCTTTTATGGGACTCTGGCCCGTATTCTGCAAATAACCATGGAATTTTAAGTGGTTAAGTGTAGTTGGCCAAATTCTTCCCTTGGAGATGCCCACGTAGTTCCCATGGCATTGCTGAGAACCCAGAATGCATTTCTGAGGACAAGCTTAAGCCCAACAGAGCCATTTCACTCCAGGCATAACACTATTCAAAGTCAATGGAAGCATGATTTGAGCACATTGTGTTTAGATTTTTACAAGTGTTTTTCTCTATTCCTTTATTTCCAGGCTAGAATCCAACTATGTGAATGCCAGGCAGAAAATTGCTGTTTTCTTCTTAACCCTTGTTTTCCGTGAGCTGTGCAGGTTTTTGGGAAGGATTTGGATTTTTGGAGATGTTAAGGTTGTCTTGGTTTGCTCCTACTGGAGCTGGCTTATAACGTTGGCTTCCCAGTGGCCAAATAAAGCTGGAGTGGAATGCCTTGGAAAAATCTCATTCCTCCCCCAAAAAAGTTGGTTTCTGACCAGTTAAAACCATTTTCCTCCCAGATTAGCTGTCTGAGGTCGGCTCTGAGAGCTGGTAGTCCCATTCTCATGGCTTAAAGCACCCACTGCCTTCCTTTCACAAGGTAATCACATGATTACCAAAAGTTGTTTGACATGGTGTAAAAATTCTCTGAGGGAAGACACAGGCTAGTTGGCCTGGGAGGTACCGGGGCCGGGTCATGGTGTCTGTGCTGAAAGTCCCCATCCTGGAAATTCCACCTTCACTCCTGAGTCTTGTGTGTTTGGTCTCTCTTGCCTTGTGTACTCAGAGCTTTTGACATAGTTCTGTGTGCTCAGGTGCTGTGGGAGTTTTTTGTGGCTGCTTGTGGGACAATGTGTCTCTTTAAGGGAAACTATGAAAAGGCTTTGGAAAGCTACCAAGATGGGAGTGATCTGGACTGCAGAAAGGAAGAAATACATGGCATCTCCTCTCTGCTCACACCCACTACAAAAATGTGTCTGGACTGGGGCTGAGAGCTATTTGTGGTTATGATGGGAGGTTTTGTGCTAAATCCTGGATCAGAGGGAGTCCAGCAGGCACTGTGTCCATGCTTTGGTTGCACAGCTCTCCTGACTCCACTTTAATAACTTTGGGCTTGTCTTGGGAACCTGTGTGGTTCCGTTGTGACTGGAGATTAAGATGAGCAGAACCAAGGTAGTCAGTGTAGCTGGGCATGTGCAGTGTGCCTGGTTACCTTCCTCCCCAGCAACTGGCAGGGTGACAGGAAAATTGGACGTGCAGATTTCAACTGGCTTGGTGGCAACCCTGATTTAAGATGAGTATTCCCTGTCAGATTTCTTTAGAAGCTCAGAGACCTCCTTTAGAGACCTCCTTCCTGGCCTCTTCTCATTGTTTTGCTGTCTGCTTCTCACTATGTTATTTTCTGTCGATTTAAGGCAACCATTGGTTGTAACCTGCAGCTACACAACACACCTGAATGTGCCTTGCTTGGCACTCTGTGCTCAGACCAGTTCTTGTAGGAAAGGCTCAGGAAAGGTTCACCCTTTGGGGATATCCCTGCCTCCCTGTCCCATGGTACTTGTGGGGTGGGCTTGCTCTGGGTGGCTGAAGCCTTGTCAGCCTCTCAGTGTGCAGTTTTGGGGGGGACCTTGCTCTCCCCAGGCACCTCGGGCTGGCAGTGCTGGTGGCCAGCAGGGCAGCGAGGGCCTGGGGACAGCTCCCATCAGGGTCAGCTCAGAGGGGCTGTGCTGTGGGGAGACGCTCTGGGTGCAGAGCCCTGGTGTGTCTGCTGTTTGACAAGACACACGTGTGGGCATTCCAAGCCGGTGATAACTGTGTGGAGAGACAGAAATGAAGCTGATTCTGCTGGAGAGGAGTGGCCGGGCTCTTGGCCTGTACTAATATTAGAGCTGCTGTGGCAGGAGGATGCACTGACGTTGTCTTCCTCAAAAATCTTCAAGTTTTTGATTGGTACACCTTGTGAGGTTTCCTAAGCGAGGTGCTGAATGCTGCAAAATGAGCTTCAGACTTCTGACAGTGGGCCTGCTAATCCGACTCAAAATTAATTCCTGGCCTCCCAGGGACAGGAGGAGCATGGGCTGAACCCTACTTGTGTAAGCTGATATGGAGGGAGGCAGTGTCCTTCCAAAGCCACAAAGCTTCTGCACTTGCCCCGTGCAATTTCTTTATTGTTCAGCCTAAATTTAGGCCTTCAGGAAAATGCCAGAGACGCTCCAGTGACCTCCTTGCAGCACATCCCAGAGCTCCACAATCTGATATTAATTACACTGAGGCTCTATATTAAAGCAGAGATTTGCCAAGTTACCATAGGGCTTTCAGTGCTTGATTCACATTAATTTGAAGTGGAATTTAGATATTTCCCCAAGCAGCTTTGGAAATCTCATAAAAGCAGAAATGAGGAGTTTTGCTGGATATGCCCTGTCTAGCCAGGGAACTACCTAGTGGGCACCTGGCTGAACTACAAAGGGCTGTCCATGTTGCTTAGTGTTTGCCCTCCCTTGTGCCCTCCACACATGGGCCCAGCTCTACTGCCTGTAGCTCTGTTGCTTTGTAGAGGCCCTAAAAGAGCTGTGATGCTTCCATATGCAGAGCCTGATTCCCTCTCTCTTGTTTCACTCCAGCAGTTCATGCTGCTCTCTTACACTCGGATCTCTAACATAACTTCTTGGCTTTTATAGCTTGGGAGGACCTGGCAATGAGTCTCACAGGGCTGGATAACTGTGCAACTAAGCAGTTAAGATGTGGCTTTGTAGGGTTTCCACTGGGATAGAAACTGATCCTGGGCTGCTTCTGCAAGGTAACTCCTTTTTCCAGAGAGAACCCAAACTGCACTCTACACGTGTGGATCAGCAGGTGAAATGCTGGTCCTTTGGGACATGGGGAATTTGTCTTTGTTTTGGATGCTCCAGGAGAACAAGGGCCAATTTATTTCTAGTTTCATGAAGTAAGCTGTGTGAAATAAGAAAATCTCCTTCCAATTCCCCTGGAAGTTACTAGGAATAAACTTCAGCTCTCTGCAGCAAGAGCTGGTCATTGTATCAGAGCATCTGCTGAGCACCTTTGTGGAATCTGGGTCACCTCTCTAAATGTCCTGCAGCAAAATTTCTTCCTGGGATTCTCAGCAGACGAGATATTGCCCCTGTGGTCCAAAGATAGATCCTGCCACTATGCTGCCTGCTGAAAGTTGTGCCTTCTCTTAGTCCTGCTACTGAAGTGGGAAATGAGGTCGTTGGGTCACAGAGGTGCTGTGTGTGGGTTAGGCTCCAGGCCTGTCCTGTCTGCACTGAAGAGGAAAGTTGCTTTCAAGGCACAGCAGTGCTGACTGATGATCTCAGTGGGGTTTGGAGGAAGTGACTGGTGTGATGGACTGTGTTTTATGTGAGCAGGAAGGATTTCCTGCCTCTCTGCAGTGATTATAATTTTTTGTCTGCCTTCTCTTTCTCTTAGTTTCCCTTTTCTTCCCTCCTGTCATCTCCCCTTCCTCCTTCATTGTCTGCCATCTCCTGCACCTTCCTCATTGTCTTCAGCTCGATACTCTTTGACAGCAGCTCTGAAAGGAAGGAACAACTTGGAGCAGCCCTGTTCCCTTCAGAAAACTCTTTGTCATGAACAGGGCAGCAGAGCTGTGCCCTAGAACACAGCACTTCCCCGTCAGGGCAGGGAGTGTGCTAATAGGCACCCTCACCTGGACCTCTATCCACCCCTGTGCCCATCAGCCCTGGAGCACCATTTAGGGCCTGGGCTTCCTCTCCTGAGCTTCAGTGTACTTGCTCCCAGCCTTTTCCTGATCTGAGGATTGTTTGGATTTCCTGGATTGACCTCAGACCTACTTTGTTACTCTACTTTTGCCCGATGATCTATTAATAGACCTATTTTTGACTGCCTGACTCAGGTGCTATGGGACTATATCCTGTTGGGGAGGTTGTTGTCCAGTCCTCTCCTTCCAGGCTTGCCTACATTTATGGAAGAGCAGGACCTTGCTGTTTGCTGACTTGGAGTAATTCTGTCTTTCAAGCTAGAGAGAGACAAAAAGCGCTCTAAAGCTTGGTTTTGCTCATGGACCTGGGGCCTAGTTTGACTGCTGTATGTTCTGTACGTGAGCAGGCAGCTGTGAGCTGGAAGGCAGTGGCCACTGCCTGTACTGCCAGGCTGCAGTGCTAGGGGTGACTGCAAGCAGTACTAAATTCCATTCTGCTTATATCTACGAAAGCTGATGCAGTCAAATAAACCTGTTCTGACAGCAGCATTTAATAGCCTCACTGTCTGCAAAACCCCAGGTTCCTGTGCTCGCTGACAATGAATGTCTGTTTTCAGAGAGCTGAATTTATTGTGTTAGAGCGAGATTTACAGCTAAACATCTACTGAGTACCTGTATACAGACTGCTGTAAAAGACAGCCAAGGGGAGAAGGAAGGGGGACGTGTGGCATGGTCCAACAGACGAACAGAAAAGCAGGCTGCAGGTTTTGTGAATCTTGGCATCCCCAAATCAGCTTACAGGTAACTCCTCCACCCGGAGAACGCGGAGGAAGGACAGTGAAGGGAGTCCAAGCCAAGCCAGTGGCAACCAGACATCTCTCTTCCCACAGTGCTCTTGTCTCCTGTGGTGTGGGAGGGGGATGTGTGGGAAGGGGTGCTACAAGTTGCAGTGCATGGAGCAATGCCTCATGCAAGGTCCAACAGGCTCTTCATCTTCCTGGTGCTTTGCTCTGTCCTCACATCCTCAGCCCCAAACATGTTTACACCAGCAGAGAAGATGCAAACGGTCAGCAGTGGGTGGGATGTGAGTATCTGAGGGGCTTTTAGCCCTTGGAGTCATTAGTGAGGGTCAGTGTGTCAGGGCCAGCTGTTGGGACCTGCCTTTGGTTTCTCTCCTTGGGTTTTAGGAAAGTTATGGCTGGGGGGGATTTTGGCGCTCTCCGCCTTGGTTCAATTCTGTCTTCTATTTTGGCTGGTTCAGTCATGCTCATTTCTCCCTGAACAGATTAGGTGCTGTCACTGCACACAGTTGCATCCCACCCTAGGGGTGGCTGCATTTTGGTGATTCATACTAGCCCAGAGGACTGCCTGCTTCTTATTCCATCAATTTGATGGAGAGAGGCAGTTGAACTTGTTGTTTACATGATTACTAGAATGCCTGCATGGCAGAAAGCTGTATTTGTAATTAATATCTGTACCAATGGCCTAGCAGTTAGTCGTCTTTCATTACTGTATGGGCATTCTCTCTTCTTCTGTAGCTGGCAGCCCTTTCCCTGATGTTGTGGCTCACAGCCAGTCAGGGCAGTAGGCTGTTCAGAGAGCTTTTGGGCTCAAGCAGAAGTGTTTTCACTGTACTGCATGGCAAGAAAGGCATTGCAGCATTCCTCTTCTTGCTTCATATCTAAGTGGAACTTGCAATTAATAACTCAGGTAGGCTGTTAGCAATTCGCTCTGGCTAACCCAGCTAAGGCAGAGGATTTGTTCTGATGTTTTTCCGAGGAGTTTCCCCTATCCCATTGGTGGGCAAAGTCGGTGTGGGGAAGACACACACTTCTCTGTGCCATAATGCTCCTTCCCTCAGGACCAGGGTTTTCCAGCCCATTTCAGGAGGCAAAGTTAGTGGTAGGTAACTTATCCTCATTGTAATATCAAGGAAAAGGGACTGATTGACAGATCATTTTCCCAAGGACTTCATCAGCCTCTTGCTTTCTTCCTGCTGGATTGCTTGCCTTGCGCTGAGGTGCACTGCTTGGCTCCTCTGATCCTCCTGCAAGTCCACACTGTCTCCTCCTCCTGTCTCTGTTCTCCCTTCTGCTTTACTTTCTTTTTTTGCCCCTGGCTGTTTGTATTCAGGGTTCTCCTGCTATGCCAGGCTGCTGGGTTATCCCTGCACAAGTTTCTCACAGCTCTCCCAAGTGCCTGTGTGCCAGCACATCCACAAATCACAGGGATGTGTGGGTGAGAATTAGAGGCTGAGCAGCCACTGGCTACCATAGCATCTCCGGCTTTCAGAACCAACAGAGGGACGGCAGGAGCTTCTTCCAGGGATTTCACAGTCTAGCAAAGCAGTGCTGGAGAGCAGCCTGTCAGCTCGGGAGGCAAAAGGGAGGGCACCACTAGGTTGGGAAGGAGGACAGCCTGCGTTGGACAGGGTGGGGCTGGGAACTGACTGGCAGTGTCAAGGGCAATCAGGGAAAGGATATGAATGAGAAAAGGCCTGCTTTTGAGGGTGGGAGTCCTGTCACATGGAGCCCTCAGCCATTTTCCAGCTCAGTCATGCTTCTCCTACGTATGACTGACTGCTGCCCGCGGCATGGGGGGATATGTGCTGTTCTCTTGGGGAGCTGTCCACAGGGTCAGACGTGGTAGCACTCTCCTTGGTTGACTTCAGGCCTAGTGAGCTTTGTGTCACCCCTTTCCCCTTCAGCACTTTTCTCTCCCTTCTTAGCTGACTCTTCCTTTGCATCCCTTTTTCCAGCCACTCCTGTGGCTGTCACAGAAGTCATGTTCACCCCTTACATCAGCCTTTGGCTCAGGCTGAGAGAAGCACTTTCTGTGGGCTCCCCAAAAGCATTTTGGTGCTGTGCTATTCGTTGGTCTGTTGGAATTTCAGGGGTGCTGAAGTGAAGGCAGGTGTGGGAGTGGAGCAATTAGAAGGAAGGTGGGAAATTCTATAGTTGGGGAAGTAGTAGAGGGGATGGAGGCCTTGTATGCAGTTCTGGGGCAAATCCTCCATGGTAAGAGCCTTGGGTAAAACAAAAAAAGCAAGAACAGCTGGGTGGGGCTGGGTGGCAGGTTTGCAACAGGTGTGCCGGAAGCTTTACCTGGCCGGTCTCAAACAAACTGCCATTCTCACCCGTTCCCCTCGTGTTTGTTTTCCCAACTCTCCCTCCTCTCCATTCAGTGCGGGTGCTTTGAGGCAGCAGCCTCATCTGCCTGGGTGTTTTGTAAACACTTAACATACTTGGTGCCGAGTAAATTACTGCTGTGGTTGTTACTGTTGCATCAACCACCTCGCAGTCCCTTTGCATGCACAAGAGCAGGTCATTACAGCAATTTGTTTACAGTGATGGCACAAGCATCGAGGGCTGTCCAGCAAAGCCCTGAGCCTACTGAGCTGGGGGCTCTGCCAGGCAGGAGGGGTCTGGACTAGGGCTGGCTGGGCTGGGGCTGGCTGTGGCACGTCCTCCTGCCCCCTTGGCTGCTCCAAGCAGTGAACTCCAGTCCTTTGGTACTTCTTCCTTTCTGCGGTGTTCCTTGATTTCCCCCTCTTCCTCCACAGCTGGCTCAGCAGACAAGATGTGCCTGAGTGAAGGTGTTGTTTGGCCTAAGGGGTTGGTGTGACTTGTCCAAGGGAGCACATTAGTCAGGAGCAAACCCAGGGACTTTTGCTGCCCAGTCATGTGTTTTAACTGCTCCACCTTGCTCCCCGGGACACTTGGATCCTGTCAGGAGGCACAGCAGATGGAGCCAGGCGGCAGGTCCAGCTCCAGCTGGTTGGCAGGGAAAGGGCGAAGCAGCAGCACTAGTGACCTTGCTGATTTATTCATTAGACAGTGCTTAGAAGAAGGGGAGGATTGATTTGTCTGTCAAATGCAACACCAAACCATGCGGCCTGCAAGGGGAGGACTAATTGTGCCGCTGACACAGAAGCCGGTACTGACTCACACAGTCAAGCACCTTTTTATTACATTTTCCTGCTAGTCAGCTCTTCTTTTCATCTATCCTATTATCTTGGGCAATTTATTGATGCAAAGTCAAATTTAAGTGGTTATTTTGCCTGTGAAAATGAGGAAAAATTGTCTAAACTGAATGCAGGGAGGTGTTGGATCAGTGTGTGCACTGTGGAACCAGTGTGAAGCTGTCCAGCTGTACAGCCCACAGGAGCACCTCTGGTAGCAAAATGCCGTCAAGAGTCCCTTGTTCAAAAGCACTTTGTGGGCTTTTAACAAAAGTGTCCCAAAGCTTTCAGGTTCCTGATTCTTGAATCCAAGGGATTCTTGAAAGGACCAAGCTGCCTGCCTGCCTTTGAAATCAGTGCCAGAGCTGCTTAAAAAAAAAAAAAAAAAAGAGAGAGAGCTTTCTGTAAGTACAGTGTGATCACTCTGAGACTGCTGTTCTTGAAGATGGGCAAGGGCCAAATTTAAATTGGCTGCTTCACATGCAAGTAGTGGCACTGCTGCGGTAGCTTTCACAGGCATCACAAGTGGGCTCTGCCTGTTCCGTGGGCTGCTCAGTCATTGTCAGGCCTAAATCAGCATGGTGCTGGTTTAACATGTGTCTGGCTGGATTGCTGCATGGGACACCTGGGAGCTGATGGCCCGTGACACGTCAGAACTGCCTCCACTGCTGCTCCCCTGAACTGCCAAGCAAGTTGTTTTTAATCCACATCTTTGCAAAAAAGGATGGTTTGGGTTGGAAGGGACCTTAAAGATCATCTAGTTCCAACACCCAAGGTACTGTCCTGCCTAAAGACAAGCGAGCAGTTGTGCAGTCAGTGAGGCCAGCCTGCTTTTTCCAGTTTCCTGTCTTGACTTGTGGCTTCACCTGCACTCCAGCAGGCGGCTTTGCCCTGTTCCCCACAGGGCTGAAGAGATGCCTGTTATGTGGGATACCTTCAGAGACTCCAGGTTTTGTTCGGATCTGAATGGCCCCTGCTAATGGTTCCCGGTCCAGGCCTTGCTGGAAGGCTTTGAGGGTCAGTACAGTCATTTGGAAGATTTTCAATAGCTGCAGTGGGTGCTGAGTTGAGCCTGCACCGAGGGCACAGGGGAGGATTAATTGTCTTTTCTAATTTGGTTTTCAGATTCTCCCCCACTGCTCTGCTAAATGGACCTCAACCCTGATCTTGAAGCAAGCACTTTGCCAAAATTTACACCCCTACAGGAATTGAATAGCTTCTCCGTTTACTTCCAGCCTCTCCTTTCCTTGCAATTTCTGTTCCTCCTCCACAATTTTTGAAGGCCATTTATCCTCTAGTTGCAAAATGTGCCTCCCCCTCCCCTGCTTTAGCTCCTTGCTGTCATCAGGCTGTTGAACATGATTCCATCCTGTGTTGCAAAAATAATCACCTTTTAATTATATAGTGGAAAGGAGGTTGTAAAAGCCCTTCAGAGTCCTGCTGCAAAGCAGAGGCAACGTGAGGCTGGCAGTTTTGTTGTGTGTTGACAGTGAGCTGTTCCTTTAAGCCACATACTACACCCTCCACCAGTGTCTAGTCATGAACAAAAATTCCAGCTGGGAGATTCCCGGGCTGTTTTGAAAGCAAAGAGGGATTCATTTGAACAAGAACTGAATGCCTTTCTCTCAGCTCCTCTCATCCCCTCGGAGATAAATTAGGGATACTCTCATGAGGGCAACGCAGCTGGAAAGCCAACTGTTCTGCAAAGGGATTTCAGAAAATCTTGTGGCCTTGGCAGGGAGGACATTAGTAAAAGAAGCCAACCAATTGCCAAATGGTAAACTTCCTCTGCATCAGGGAAAAGCTTCTTGAGGTTTGTTTTGGTGCTTTCTGTCTCACTGTGGGGCTTTTTAGGACTTTACAGAGAATAATGAATCAAGGGACTCAATTTACTCATTCTTAAGACTTCCTTTTTGCTGTGATGCCCGTGTGAAACAGTAATAGCAAGGGCCTGTGAGAGATCCATTCACGTCTCTTCTTCACACTGCTTGGTTTATGGATAGTCACTAAATTAGACGCTTGCTAACAGATGCCATTTTCTGCTTTTTTCCTCTTATAGCTGTGCCCTGCTGCCTCTCCCTTCGTAGTTCCTCCCCAAATTATCTCTAAGAGAGCAAGATCCTGCATTTGTGTAGCACCCAGCAGTCACAGAGAGGCTTAGGGAGTCTGTCGTGGGACCCTGACCCTCTCTTCTATCCCAGATGAATGTTCCACTGGGCTGGCTTATTGAGTTATTGCACACTTTTTCTCATCCTACTCAAAAAAAAAAAAAGAATTCTGCCTCTACCTGTGGACCTCAGATAAAATCCCTTGGGGTGTGTTGTAATGTAAGGCACAAAACCAGCAAGCAGACTTGAGCTTGTGGCACCAAGAATTGGGAGAAAGGTGAAAGGGAGCTAAGATGGTGAGGGACAGGCAGGAGGAATCTGAAGATTTCTATACCAGCACTGCACCTACCATGAAAGACAAACTTGGATCAGTGTTTTCAACCTGCCTTGCCTCTGTTTCCTATTTGTGATACATGGTGAGTGATTCTCAGCTATCACACAGGTACACTATGCCTGGTATCTGCAGAGTGTTGTGATCCTGAGTGTGAAAGAAGGGAAAAGTCCTCTTTATTGATACTGTATTGTACCAGCAAACAGCTGTGTTCAACTTAGGAAGTCTTCTTACCCCAGGAAAGGCCCACGATTAAATCCTTGCCCACTGTCCTGAGGACAAGAGGGCCTTGGAGGTCAGGCAGTATCTTTCGCTGGCCAAGCTGAGTGCTGTAAGCCCATGTTAGCAGTTCATTTACATATTGCACACTGCTGCAGGCCTCACTGCAAGCCTGAGAATCACTCAGAGCAGTGATGCATTCAGCTGGCACACCAGGATTCAAATCCTTTACAACTCAGTTCATCTCTCGATCTTGAAAAGACAAAAGAAATGAACCTCTCGAAAGAAGGTTGCTGTTTGGCCTGTTGTACCACCTCATTGTTTGGACACGAGTTAGAGGAGGCTGGAGTCAAAGCAAGAAACTGTTGAATGAATAAATCGGCTTAGAGAGCTTTGTAGCGATTTATTCCGCTCTCTGGTCCTTTGGGCTTGTGTGAGGCTCATAAACGAGCTTATTATTCTATCATGATTCATAGCACTGTGGCAGAAGCGGAGGGGGGGTGTGCCGCCAGGGGAGACACAGGGGCTGGAAACGGAGCATTTGAAGTGGAGATCAGGCAGAGGTCACCTGGAAGATGAGGGAAGAGGGAGAGGCAGGGGCTGTGGCTGCAGCCAGCAGTGAGCGACAGGGCTGAGGGATCGCTGCGTGGCCAGTCAGGAGATGATCCTCTGTGATCAGTTCTGTGTCTGCTTTTTGGCATTTATTTTAGAGATTCCAGAGATCTCCTGGTGACAGGAAAGTGCTTTGTACATCTGCTGATGCTAAGCTTTGCAATGGGTTACGTATAGGCTGTCTTGAGGGAGGCTTCAACTCTCCCATCTCTATCCAGAGACTTCCCTGTTCTACTTTCCTCTTCACAACAGCCATGTCAGCCTTTCCTCACATCAGTGGCGAATTTCTCCCTGGTATGTTCTGCCTTAGAGTGTACCAAGGCACCTCGGAAGTCTCTCGTGCTCCCCTTAGCATATATGGCATAATGTCCTACTTGCAGTGAGTGCTGCACAGCTGGTTTCTGCGTGTTGGGGGGTCCTCTGTCGCTGTAGATTAATGCTGCAAACAGGAATTGGCTTGAGATGGGGCTTCAAGATGTCCCGGCCCATCATCCGTGTGTCTGATCTAATCTGTCAGTCAGTCTCCTTCGAAAGGGAGCGACAGCATGTGCCAGGCTGCTTAGCCAGATGCTGTGGTATATTCGGTGTTTCAGAGCTGTCAAGGAAAAAAAGGAGAAGCTCTGGCCTTTAGCATCTCCCTTTGTTTTTCCATTGTGAGGCTGAACTGTGTCTGAAGGGATGGTGCACAGCTCTGTGCACAAGGAACGAGCAGGTGGGCTTTATTCTCTGTGCTCAGGTCAGAGGAGCCCAGAACATGCTGCCCATATCTAGTCCCCGTGCCCACTGGTGTCCTTTATTTCCCAGACATCTCCTGAGCAAAGGCATCTCAGCAGAGCCTGACAGCTGCTGGTACAGCTGTGGATGTGTTTTCTCAGCCATGACCTTGGGAGGCCTCCTTTGCACATCTTTGTCCCTAGAATCACGGTGGGACTCTGGTCTTGTTTGCTCTTCCTTTGGCCAAATGCAGAGAGTACCCTGTGGAGGTAACTTGCCCCAGTAGCCCAGGACACAGGAGTGTTTGGGAACAGCCCTTCTCGGGGTGTTTGCAGAGACCTTGTAACTCCTCAGAAACAATTTTCATGAATGACTGAAGCTCCTGGGCAATGAGGTGCAGATTCTGTGTGTACACTGTTGAAGATTGGATTCATCCCATCCAAGCTGAGGAATGCAGATAAACTGTGAGTGCAGCTCTGTGTGTTGGTGCCAGTATCACACTTGGGTGTCAGACAGTCACTGTGCTCAGGGAGAGAGAAGTCAGCTCATCTGAGGCCACTTGCCTTCTGGCCATGCTCTCCCCTCTTGCTGGTTGTAAACTGAGCTTCGGATGACTCTTTTCCTGTACTCCCTTGGGTATTTGAGGTAAATCCAGGTCTCTGACCCTACACAGGACCTGTTTCTGAAGTGTATCAGGAGGCAAATCGTTCATCATGACACTGTGGCTCTTTGTTGTAGCTCCTGGTGCAATGTGGTGGTGGTGGACAGGCTTGTGGGGGTTTGTGCAGGTAGTTTAGAGGTACAGGGGTATCTGAGGGCTTTACTTGCCGTAGCCTAAATAAGAGCAACTGGGCTATGTCTATCCAGCCGAGTTTTCTTTCTCCTGCAGTGGTAAATAGTGGATGCCTGAGGGTGAACGTAGGAAGAGGATAAGCATGTAGTGACACCTCTTAATATACTCCCTCCGTCTCCAGAGATTTATAATTTTCATAGCCAAACATCATTTCATGCATTTATTAGCTCTAGATGGGGTTTCCTCCCTTGAATTCATTCGGTTGCTTTTTCAGCTCATGAGGATTTATAGTATCCAGCCCCCTGAAACAAGGAGTTCCACTGCTCAAATCCTGTTGGTGTCCAAAATGCAGGATTTCGCGTTGGCTTCACTAGTGAAGCAAACCTAATAACTCAAAGAGCTGGAGGTCCCTGGGCAGATATCATTGATGCTTCTGAAAACTGAATGGCTTTCAGTAGAAGTGTGAGTCAGCACAGTGTTGCCTGTAGCTTAGAAATGATTTCAAGGCTCCTGGCACAAATACTTCTTCTAAAAACCAGGCTCTGGTTTGTATCTGCCTGTGCTCTGGGACTCTGGGAGTTCCCTGAAGACGGATCCGCAGACAGGTGTTTCTTCCCATCAGCTGGGAAAGAGTCGGGCTAGGGAAGAGGATCAGTTTTTTCCCATTCCCATCGGGTTACAGTTACAGGCAGTGGTGCAACTGCAGGTGCCTCCTGCAAGGTACAAGCTGCAGGTGCGAAGTTCAGGCTGTGTCGCACAGTCCCTGCTGCCTGTGTAGTGATATAGCAATCCTGCTGTAGAAAAGTCAGACACTGCCTGTGTGTTTGACACCTTTGCCATGTGCTGAGGGGATCATGGCACCCTTTAGGCTCTGGGAGGGAGAACCTTGCAATGGGACAACAAGGGAGAGCACAGAGAGTGATTTGGTGAGGGTGAGAAGTGTAAATAAAGGCCCTGCTGATACCACAGAAGCACTCAGCAGCCTCATCAATCCCTCTGACCCAACACCCAAGCTGAAAAGAGTGCATTTACATTCAGAGGGAGAAGGTGTATAGGATGAGGCAGATTCTTCATTTGGTGATCCTTGGAGTAGGTTAAAGAGGCAAGAAATGCCTCTTTTTCCCCTGCACTTCAGTCACATGTGCAAACCACGAGACTGCTTTCAGAAATGCTTGGGATCAAGAGGTCTCCATCAGGGAGACAACTCCAATTCAGGGTGCACACAGATTGATGTCACTTTGTCACAGCTGCACCTGCTTGTGCCAGCTCTGAGGGTGGCTGAGGGCCAGGCAGCACTTGGGTAATCAGATGGGAAATAAGGAAGTGACTTTGATTAAAGCTGAGAGACAACATGTGGGGGAACAGTGGGAGGACCCACTCTGAGCCACTGGAAGGGAAATCTAGTGGAAAAAATGATGGGGAAGGACTTTTGGTATTTGAATGGGTGAAATAATAAGAAAAGAAAGGCTCAGAGAAGGCTGCAAGTCTTTGGGAGATGTGATTGTTTGGGACAGCAGCAGGAAAACAGCCAAATTCTCCTGTCATCACATTTCAGACCCTCTATGGACAAGTGGCACGGCAGCTTTTGGAAAGAATGAGAGAATAGTAAAACCCAAAGATGCGTCCTAGCAGCGGGGCCCTCTGCTTAGGGGGACATGGAGAATAAATGAGGGGTCTGATCCTGGGATGTGCCAGCCACCTTCTGTTGTGTGTCTAAGGTCCTCCTCAGCCCAGAGTTCAGGGCTCTGTGCTGTAGACAAATTGTTCTGGGCTATCGGCTGAGTCTCTGCTCTCTCTGGGATATTGCAGGAGCTGGGAGGCTCACGGGGGACATCACCTGAATGATGGAGGGAATTGGGAAATTTCTGTGGTGTCCGTGCAGCAGGTCAGGCTCTGGGGCCATGAAATCTCCGAACCTGTGGATTTGTTCCACAAGAATAGCTTCCTAGCTATAAATTTGGCTTGCCCAAACAAGTTTGCTTGTTCTTCCCTTGAAGTATGTTCCCTCTGGTAGCACACAGGATGCCAGGTGTGCGGTGGGTGAAGAAGGAAACTCTGTCTGAACAGACAAAACAGTCACCTAACCTGTCTCTTGTCCTGAGGTGTGACTTGTTCGAGCTGTTCGATTTAGACAACTGGGAGGAGATACTGGGTGGGCTGGGTTGGTGAGCTGTGGTGGGGGATCACAACCTGTTTAAAGCCTCGAGCAAACCATTTGAGACCCTGTATGATTGAGTCACTCTGAAAGGAGGTAGAGTCTGTCACACATACCCACTGTAATGAGTATGAACAAACCAGGAACAGCTGGCAGTAGCATATGGAGCATCCAGAAGGGAAAAAAGCTGAAATAATTCCCTTTTCTCTGCTCTTTGCTTATCCTGGCCCTGATTCAGGAGGGCACTGGGGACTGTGCTCATCTTTAGGCCTGCACTTTAGATCCCAATGATTTCTTTTTCAATTTTACTATTGACTTAACGAGTTTTCTGTGCAGGTAAGCACCTGCCTGACTGCATTTGGGGTACAGTATCCTTTAATTATAGACTCCAAAAGGAATCTGGCTTCCATATAACCAGCGCTGACCCCTCTGTGGACCTCGGGTGGGAGTCCAGCATGCACCTTTGCTCCTGGATAGGAACTGGGTGTGTAGATGGTCCTTCACGAAGAAGTCAGGGAAGAAACCCAGAGTGGAGTCATCTTGTCCCTCACAGCAAGCTAATGGTCCACTTTCTGGGCTCTAATGTTTTTACTTTTCCTTGGAGCTGATCAGGTTTCTGATTTTGAAATCAAATAGTTTCCTTCACCTGCACACTACCCATGTGGGAATAACTGCTCCAGGGAACTCAGAGGTCAGAAGGTGCAGGGACAGAAGGGCACAAGCAGCTAACTGTGCCCCGCTGCCAGTATTTCTGTAGCAGAGTGGTGACAGAAGGACTGAATTGTGGCATAAGCAACACATGCCACATTCACACATGTAAGTGATTTCACCCACTGGTTCTGGCTTTGATGCCCAAGAGAGAATACTTGTCAGCTGCTCTTGCACAGGGATCCACTGGTGGAATCGGGGAGAGTCTGTCAGAAACCAGTAAGATGAGCAAAGGAATTCACAGGAAAGATGCTTACTCCTTGTTAAAAATCCCTCTGTGTTTGTGCACATAAGCATGTATGTGCATGGGCTTTTCACCTGCCTCAGCGTTTTTGGGTGGGCTGTGAAGCAAATTTCTTAAGCAGTCTGCACCTCCTGCTATGCAAGAGCTGGCCTGAACATTTGTTAGGTTGGTAAAGTGCATCTTTGTGGTGCCCTTTAAGCCACTGCCTCATTTTAGATAAAAATCTATTGTGATTTTTTTAGGGCTCTTGCAATTTATTGGTTCCTCTGATATCCTAAACCTGTTAGTTCTCAACTCATCCACAGAATCTTCCAGAGAAATGGGATTGAGAAGACCTGAATGTTTAATTGGAGAAAAACATAATAAAAAAAACCCTGAGCAAGAATGAAAACGATCAAATAAAATTAAAAAATCAACAAACCCCCCCCCCCTCGCCCCAGCCCAAAGGTTTCAGGCTCTGCTTTTATGGCCCCTTTTTACGGCATACAAAGTACTGCTGTTTTTCTTTGGTTTTTACCTCTGCACCTCCCTTTTAATCAGAGCATCTCTAACCACTGGAGCTGCCAGTGGATGGGCTGGGATTGTACCCTGGAAGCAGATTGGCAGTGGTCGGGGCAACACTCGCAGCCTGAAGTGAGTCAGAGTGGCTGCATCTCGTGGTCATTTAGAGCCGGGAAAGTGCTGCACTTTGGGATCCCGCAGCCCCCAGTTCTCCTCGGGCTGTCGCCGAGCCAAGGCCAAAGAAAATACAGAGAACCTGGAACAGGAAAGAATTTTTCAGAAACCCCCAGCATTGTCATTACAACAGGTTTCCCAGCTCATAGGCAGAAGCAAAGCCTTGCTATTACCTGCAATTCTCAAAGGTGCATTTCATCTCTATTCAAATAGTCATTCGACACCAGGTTTTTTTAATATGGTCTCCAGAAGCCTTTAATGTTAACATTAAAAAGATAATGAAAACAGGCAAACAGACAAATCATGATGCCCAGTGCTCTGCTTCCTCATTGATAAAACATGAGAGCAGTTCAACCCCCCTCCCCTGCAAGATTTTGCCTTTCCAGACTGCTAGTCATTTATGGTTTTATTTATGAAAAGAAGAAAAAATGAGTTTCCATCACAGCCCCTAAGCATAACACAAAGGGAAAGCTTTCATGCATTGTGCATGGGGCTGTGCTGTCAGGCTGTGCAAGTGGGTAATAATGTGATTTCTTTCGTTACAGCCCAAAACCTGCCTTCCAGGTCGATCACAGAGCTCAAAAATATGTTTGCACTTGATAATATCCCTGTTCTGCTCAACGTACTTGTTTCCCTTCGCAGTGTTTCTGAGGGTAGTGCAGCCCTGTCCATGTCACTGCTGCTTGCATTGTTGCTCTTAACTACTGTAATGCAGATAATTATTATTAGAGGCTGCAACTGTTACAGGCCCAGTGCATGTAAGAGACAGTCTCTGTCTGAGGAGCTTAAAGTCTAAATAGGCAAGGCAGACAGTGGAAGTGTTATCAGCCTTATTTTTACAGAGAGCTTAAATGACCTGCTGAAGGTCACGCAGGGAGTCTATGCTAGAATCATGGTTGGAATACAGATTTCCCAAGTTTTATTTAAGCATCTAACCCAGGTTCCTTGTTAAGGAAGGCAGATGTGAGAATGCTGCCTCTTTGTGTGTGAGCCTGGGTGCAGTTCTGGGTCGTGCACTGGATTTGCACGTGGCCTCCTGGTCTGAGCACGTCTGTGAGGAGCTTTGGGGGCTGGAATAAATACACAGCGAGCAAATAGCAGCCACGAGGTGCACACTCACCTGGACTGCACAGCTCTAAGCAGTTCAAGGACAGAGCCTTTAACAAAGTGCTAGATGTTGGTAGTGTTCATGCTTAAGCCTTCACTGGTTTTGACTGCTACACAAATATGTACAATACTTGTGGAATAGGATGGTGATACCTGTCATTTGGGACTGATGCAGAGCACAGTCTGATGGCTGCTGTGCCTTGTATGTTTGGATGCAGGTAAGTTAAGAACCTCAAACTTTCCAACAAAGCCAATGCTTTAAAGCGCTGTTGCAACATTTTGAAGTGTTATTACAAAATACACATTTTAAACATACGCTGTGAGATGCACCAAGTTCATGTGCAGTGGGAACTGTGTGAGTGCTGGAAGTCACATCCTAGAAAAATAACTGTCCTGCAGAGCTTCCTTCTGCCACAGTGGTCTGTGGAGGCCTGGAGAAAAGCTGGTCTTCCCACTAATTACCTCTTGACAGGTCGGGAATATTCTCTGGACTGTGACTGTGCTGTATCTGAGGGTGTGGAAATGGCTTATCTTGAACTGAAATCCTGTGCAGTGTAGAGGTCCTCTGTTCTGTCTGGCTGAGGAAATGCTGTAGAATGATTTTGTCTATCACTTACGGAAACAAGACACAGGTGGGACGCTAATATCAGCGAATTAGCACAAATACCTTGCTTAGCTAATTGTTTTAAATGATGCTTTAAAGAACTACTATTTTCCTTCACATTGCTAGTCTGCTTTTCCATTGCCTGCAAGGACAAAATTCAATTTTCCTAAATGTCAATTTTTATCTAAAATATAATACTTATTAGCAGTTTCAACGCATTTCAATGTATCTTTGTTTTTTTTGAAATGATTTCACAAAACCCTTTACATGTATAATTGAAATTGACTCTAATTTGAAACTCTGCCTTAACAGAGTCAATATTTCTGCAAGCTGCCTTAGCTTGTTTCTCAAGGAGAATGTTATTTCTGTTGCTGTAAAGGGAAGGGAGGGATGTCGTGTACCCTTCAAGAGCTAGGAGACCCAGAGTTTAAAGAACTTTGGCTAGCTGTGACTATAGGACTTCTGAAACCTGTGCCCGTGTTATCAGCTCACTGTCAATGGGTGCTGTGGTCAGGCTACAGCTCCACAAAGCTTTTTGAGAAGTTTTTGCCTTGGAGTAGTAATATTCATGGTTTCCTGGGAAAGTCAACAGTTTCTGTCAGTGGCTGAATTGGATTAAGGCTCTAGAGTTAATTGAAATATGAAGGCAGCATTTGAGGGCTAATGCATATTGCTGAATGCAATTCCTTTGAACACAATGTGTTCTGAGATTGAAGTTGCCTTTATGGCCAAATAGTTTCTCTTCAACTCCCTTTTGTAACTTACCTTTCAGTTAATGTGTTTTCCCATTGTTTTAATTTTAAAAACTCTGTCATTAAAAAGCTTTTAGCACACTGTGAAAGGACCCTAAGTATGGAGTACCAAAGTGCCTCCCTGTGTTTGGTATCCTGAAAGAGCTTCAAAATTGCTGCTGAACAATCTAGTCCTCTTTCCCTGCACCAAAGTCGCTTCCAGCAGCTTGAGAACATTAAAAATACCCTTTTCAAATGTAGTATATAGAAGTGCCCTGTGGGAAAGCTGGAACACTTTGGGAGATGAGTTAAAAAAGATTTAAAACTTTGCAGTGCAGCCTTCTTGATCAAAGGATGATACATCTGTAGGATACTTGCTATATGATATATTCCTGTATTCCATTAGCCTTGGGAAATACAATTCCATATACAAAGGAACATTTCCAATTACAAGTGGAGACACTTTGCCAATATTGAAATAATTTCATTACAGTAAATCTTTAACTTTTAAAAATATTCCAAATGAAGTTTCAGCTCTGCTTTCAAAGTCATCAAGAAGACAATGGGTTGCTTCCTATTCAGCTTTGGAGTTATAAATGATTATTGGAAATATTTTTACATTTCCAAAGGTTATAGCATCAGAGACAGCAAATAAAATTGTCCTTCTCCAGGATGTCTTTATTTCCTGTACTGAAAAAGAAGTTAATATATTTTTGTCAATAAGCAAAGATTTTGTCTTATGAAGATGCAGCGTTTTAGCTACGGCTTAATCTTGTAGAAACAACATTATTTAATTTGCTGCTGATTCAAAAGATCTGTGCAAACAACTAAGCCGTGTTGTTGTGTGCCTTCGTGGTTTCACAAAAGCCACTTTGTTACTCTGTATTTCCAGGCAATAAGCCATTTCAGAAATGTTCTTGCAAGCTGTTCTCTACCAACCTCTACAATGTTTTGTTTGGGTGCTGCATCTGACAGTGACCATGAGCAACAGAGAAACTTCTGCAAAACCCCTTGTGGGTCTTGTGACAATTATAGCTACCTTTGATAATTCACACAAAATCGTCTCTCCACTCAGCTTGGAAAACACCAGATCTATCTTGAGTTATTGCTGTAGTGCTGCTGCCAGTGCCACTGAGCTTGTTACCCGACCAAGAAAAAAAAGAAAATAATTCTTAGATTCCTTTTTTATTACAGATCTCTCTCTATGTTCTGGACCATTCTGGTTCATGGGCCAGCAACCCTCCAGAAACTGGGACTTTGCATGGAGACCGTGGTAAATTTAGGGGGGAAAACAGTATGTAGAGATTAACAGGCTCATAAAATGCGATAATCTGGGTGAATTTCCCTTTTCAAAATCTTGCTCTGATAATGGAGACAACTTCTCTATGAAATCGGTGAAGACATTTTGGATCTGTTGGTCTTGAAGATGCGCTGCAAACACGAGCTACTGTGGTTTGAGATCACTTACCCAGCCCTCGACCTGAAAGATCAAGGAAGTGTGAGGAAATGCAGCAGGCTTTGCCAGGCAGCCTGAGTCACTCCGGACTGTCTCTGGGGGAGGGAGCATTTGAAGTCCCTGTCTCAGTCAGTTCCAGTCCTTCAACTCGTACTCATTGATTTTTCTCCATTCTCAAGCTCTAGGCTCGCTGTAGGATGGGAGGGAGGGCCTGTGCTTGCTTTTGAGGAAATCTTCCTCTCTTTGTCCCCAAAACCTCCTGCCCGTTTCTTGTCCTGAGTTGTAAGAGAGCTCATTATTTCTGCTGTGCTGCTGGCAGCTCTCCTGCTGCCTCCCAGCACAGGGATGGAGCTTCCCTCCGCATGCAGGCAGCTGAGACTGCGCAAACACTGTCACAGTGCTCTGGAACAGCCTCCTCTTAAAAAGTGTGAGGCCCCTCCAACCTGTTTTGCACGTGGCAGCGTTAAATGGCGTTAAACCTTTGCAGTAAAATGAAATCATACTTGCTGTGGCAGTTGTTTACTCTTCGTACTATCTTGGTAAACTCCTACAGAATTGTTCTTCCTTGCAGAGCTCTGGGGTAACACTGAGCAAAGCCACCTTCACTGTTCCCACTTGTAGCCTGGTGCAGGCCTCATAAAATGATTAAAAAGCTTTTTCTTTTTCTCCGTGGAAAGGGTTGATAAAGTTTGTTAAAATTTTAGGTATGTTTAGGTTGAATGCTTGACTGAAAAGAAGGTTTAATCAGCAGTTACACTGCTTAGTGGTGTTTTTTTGCAGGTTTGTTTTTACTTTGATTTGATCTCCTCCTTTCTCTACTGATAAATGAATAAAATAGGATGTTTTCTAAAAGAAGGGATGTTGAGATAGTCTTTGCATTGTGATTAGCTGGAGGGATTAAAAATGTACCCCGTGGTTTCTGTGTGTTTCTACTATATTGGGAAAATGGATCAAATATGCACCTGATTTCAAAGTGTTTCGTAATCCAGGCAAAATATCTATATATCCAAATGTATCATTATTTAAAAAAAAACTCCAACAAAGTAAAGCAAAATGTAGGCTAGGAGTTCAGACTTTGGAAATCTCCTAAAGGAAATAGCTTAAAACCTGTTTTGGGGGGGGTCTAGAATGAACAAGGTATGTTGGTAAAATTCAGAATTTGTTGTTGTTGACTCGCTTAGAGCTTAAACAATATTCTGAGAAAGAGTCAGTCACTCAAACATGCCTGAGTAAGAAATACTGTCTGTGTATACACCAGTCCTTCAGCTCTCTGTGTTGTAAGCTGGACTCCTGAGGGGTTTTGTTCATTTGTTTCGTGGAGGTGCTGGAAACCTGCAGCTTCCACGGAATTCATTGGGTCTCCAATGAGGTCCCTGGTGAGCTGACAAAAGAGGACAAGAATAGTTGAAACAGTTTCCATCTCAGGCTTGCCTAAGGCGCTGGTTCTGGAGCGTGGAGGTGTCAGTCGGATTTCTGTCTTACGGGCGTTGTTAAAATGGAGACACAGGCCTGGAGCAACTGCTGAGGCAAGTCAAAAGCCAGAAAGACAGAGATTCATTGCAAAAGCTGCTTTTTGCCCAGCTCTGGTTCCTCACCTTGACAAGTATTTTAAAAGATAACTAAAATTATCTCACAATAGAAAATGAGAAAGGGGCGAGGCCTCCCCTGAGTTACGGGCTGGTTGCAATGGAAAGCAAACCCGTCCCAGAGCAAGGGGCTACCAGTGGTACCCACTGGAATGTTAAGAGGGAAAGAGAGAGGACAACTTTCCTGCTGATGAAATGCTGCTTTGCTCAGGGGACCATATTATTGCTGTTATTTATGCACTGCCAAAGGTGTGCACAGTGCTTTATAGCACAATAAATAATGACTGGTGTCCAGTCCCTCAGGGTGCTGCGCCACTGCTGAAGGATGGCAAAGGGGCACGATGAAGGCTTGATTGTCCCTCTGCGATGAAGCAGAGGTTTGTTATTGTCACAGCATGTCCTCTTCAGGACGCTTGGCTGGGGACATGAGTGGCTTTGTCACTGTTTTGCACGGTTGTCTAAGATGGCGTTTCCAAGGGCACGTACCCTGTTTGATATGCACTCGGAGTCTGGTGGCACTGGGAATGAGTGAACAATACCTGCGGCTCTGACAGCGGCACTTTTAAATTTTTTTTAATTTTTACATATTCCCAGCCATCTGCTGCCTCACCAGCTGCTCACAGTGCAACACAAAACTTATCTCTGTTCAGGCACTCGGCCCCTCGAGGAGAGCAGGGGCAGCAAGTGCATAATTGCCCTCCTGTGCACTGTCTGCAGGACACAGATCCAGACCCAGTGCCAGACTCCAGAGAGACGGGAAGCAACTGCAGGGAAAGGGTGGAAGAACAAATATGTGGTCACGTGAACTCTTGTTCGCCCCTTCCAAAATCCTGGCCACAGACACCTGCTGGCCTGGAGAGCTGTGGGAGGGAGGCTGCAGAACTGAGAAGACCACAGGAGGTGGCCCAGTCTCATATTTGATACCTCTTTAGCCATCATTAGGTTGACAGAGGGGAAGAGAAGATGTTCCCTGAGGGCATGGAGAGGTTCTGGCTCTCTGGCTGTTGTGCTGCAGCCAGCCCTTTGCCCTGAGGTCAGTTTTGCTGTGGGAAGAGAGCCCAGGCTGGTAGCAGCTTAACTGGAGGCATTGGGGAGAAAGCAGCAAGTTCTGCCTCAGGAAAGCTCAGCAGCCACCAGCATGTGTAGGGGAAAAGAGACATAGCTACTGGAGATTTGTGGGGCCAGAGGGCCCAAGAAATCCTCTTGCCAAGCAAATGGCATGAATTATTACTCACTATCTTCGAGGCACCTGGCTGAAAACTTCCTAATTTCATTAAATCTTATTTTTATAATCCCCTTGGAATCAAGACAGCAGACCTGGATGATCACTCACCCTATCCTCAATCCCTCCTGTGCCTGCTCCCCAGCAATGGGGTTGATGCTGGAGCAGGTGAGGGAAGAAAAGGCAGGTTGTCCATGGGGGCTGGGAGGGAGTGACCAAGTTTCCTCCTCCATTCCCGAAGAGCTCGTCTCCTTTGCGTGTGCCACTTCAGACCACTCAGAGCATCCTCCTCCCTCCTCATGCTTTTATACATTTTCCAATTAAATTTCCTCCACGAGAAGGAGAGAGGCACTCTGAATCCATTAGCATTAGTAATTATGCAAATGCTTCGGGGAGTTGACTGCCCATCATTACATATAATTAACGTTTCTCGTTATGAATGGAGGGTTTGTTACTCCCCCCCCCCCTTTTTTTTTTTGTGCTGGAATGGGGTGGGGTAGAGGCACGCGGGGGTGATATTACTGTATTTAATTTGCATAATCAGGAGGCCTGATTGGGTATGCATGAGGGTAGGGGCGGGGGGACCTTCTCCAATGTGCACACCATTAAGCTGGTGGCAACTCTCAGGAGGGGGAGATGCGGCATGTGAAGCGCAGGCAAGTGCAGCACAGTGACTGCAGGTAGCAGGCTTGGATTTAGGGTAGCACCACCAGCACTGAGCAGGAATGGAGGTGTCCTTGGACTGGCAGGGCTCTGCACAGGTCTTCTGTGGCTGGACGTGCTCATCCTGTCCTTTTGCTTTACTCTCCTGCTACAGGTGACACAGGACTCCTGCAGAGAGATGCTATTCCTGGCTTTTTTCTTGGGCAGCACATGTACACTGTGTATTATTGCAGAGCTGGGCCACTGAAGCCCCGGACGGCACTGGGGCTTAGAGCCGACAGCAACACTCAGCACAGCCTCTCTTTTGCCCCATTTCCCAGAACTAATGCTGCATCTCAGTAGATGCTCCATGCCTCTGGAAGACAGGGGCCCAGAGGGGAGGTGTATCAGGCTGGACTTAGTTGTCCATGTAAAAGCAGTCAGGTCGCACAGGGAAGTTGTGAAGTTTTAGCACAGGGCTGTGCCTCTGAGGAGGAAGAGTCAGACTTTGTCTCCCACATCAAACATTACAAAAGCAAGGGGTGGAAGTTTCCTGTGCATGTTCTAGCTGCAGTGAATGCCTGGGAAGCCTTCCTGGAGATCTCCCTGCTTCCCAATACATGTGAAACCAATGATTCTTATCCACTGTAAAACATCTTCCTCATGCTCCTCCCATTCCCTGTCACTACCTTTTCCTTTTGGTCTCTTCTATTCCTCCTTTCTGTTTCCTTTCCTAAGAAGTCCATTTGTTCCTTGGTCTCCATCTCAAGCCCACCTTGTGTCCTTTCCCACACCCCTGGATGTAGAGAACAGTCACTGGCCTTCAGGTTTCCTTGGTTTTTAAGCGTCAGCTGCTGCGTCCCCTTGCTTCCCCGTGGCATGTAGCCCTTGGTTGTGCCTGATCAAAGATGTACAGAAATCCTTCCAGTGAAGAAGGAAGGGGATCTGGAGTGAGGGACAAAAGATTCTACAGGCTCAGTGGGATAACGCCCTGGGAAGGCACTGAGATGATTCAAGGCAAGGAGAACACAGAGGTTCTCCAAATAGAGGGAGGTGAACCTAAGGGAACCGTGGAGATGAGAAAAGCATCCCTGCACCAGAGATTAGATTGGCCAGAGAGTGTCAGTCCAAAACCAGAGGGATAGCAATTGCTCAGCTGGAGTCTGGAGGTCCCTTGCTGTCTGGGGTATTGTGTCCTTCTACGCTGTGTTGGTCATTGTTTTCTGTCTTGATTATAATCCATTATTTGCAATGTAGACACTGGAAATTGGATAGATCTCTCCTGTTCGGTCACCATGGGCAAGGTCTGAGCTCTCCCCAGTGATGCAGGAATTTTCAGTGTCTCAGCAGGAGTTCCCAGAGTAGGCAGGTAAGGACAAAAGCAGCTTTGTTTCCCCATGTGTTATCCCCACAACTTGTAGAAATGTAAGACAGAATTCCGACATGAATTCCAGTAACACTTAGAGGAGGTGAGGAGCAGGAGACACATAAAAGAAAGAAAAAATAATGTGTTTATTTGTTTTTAAAGCTGAAGAAAATTCTCTGTGGGTGTTTCTATGTGTGTGTTTGTGTATAAGCTTTTAAAAGAGTAGAAGGGCAGGGAAAACTTGAAACATTAAACTTTCAAAAAGCCCTGCCTTGATAGTGGGGTGTTATGAAAGGGCACCAGTTTTTTGCTCTGAAGATCGTCTTTTAGTACAAGAAACTTGAGGCAGTACTGGATTCTGTTGTTGTCAAGGTTTTGTTTTCTCTGACTTGAAGCTGCTTTGGAGACTTGTAGCTCTGAGGTTTGTGTTGTTCAGTATTTTGTAAAGCATTTGTGCACTTGTCCTGCTGCTGGGGAGATCCATCGAGGACGACAGGTAGGAGCACCTGTAAAATCTTCAGTGTACACAAACCCAAGGGATCTGAGTCACTCAGACTAAGCACTTCTCTAAAGGATGGAAAAGGTTCCAGTGCTGATCAGGAAGGTGATCTCTGAAGGGTTGGCTGAAATCCCAGAAGGCAATTGCCAAGAGTAGAGTGGAGGTCTTGGGGAATTGTGTGATGAATAACAGTTGTAAAACCATAGCAGCAGGTGATGGTGCTTCCTGATATGACAGAGAGGGAGCCTTCTGGCTGTGAAATAGGAAGATGTCAGTAGCTCTGCTCGGGTTTTGCTTTCTGTGACATTCATCCCACAACAGAACCAGGCACAGGATGGTGGTGACCCTTGGAAACAAGGTGGGCCTGGGCTCTTGAGGTGGCCCATTGGCCCAAGCCTGGGTATGTATTTCCTGAGGTCAAATCTGCTTCAAGAAGAAGAGACAAGGTGAAGACTGCTGAGTGAAGACTACCGAGCCAGTACTGAGGTCAGCTGGGCTAAGAGAAAGGAGGAGGGAAACAATTGTCAGAGCAGGAGAGAGACTGTGATGACAACAGGGGCAGGCTGGAGTCAAACCGAGGGAAGGAAAGGAAAGAGAACAGTGAGTAACACGCTAACACCACAGTCACAGGCTGTGTCTCATCACCCAGGAGGATGCTGGATGTGAACATGCTATAGCCATGGTCCAGGGACTATGAGCTGCAGGAACAGGGCTTCCAGTACACACCTGACCTTCTACTGGGTGTCAGCTCCTTTAACAGGCTGTTCTGCATTCACTGACAGTAACAGATGAAGTGCCTGATGATGTCACTGTGGAAGAAGGCGAAGAACAAGGTCCCCTCTGAGCTGTGCTGGGTACTAACTCCACAGGGTCACAGCTCTGCACGGTCGTGGCATTTTCTGTGTTTCCCTTCCCGTTTTATTTATTTTTGTTGCGTGTGTGGGTAGGTCAGATTGCACAGGGGTGCGAGGACAGCACAGAAACACACACATGGATACAGTGCATGCATGCACAGACACTTGAGATTGCTAAAGGCATAAGTTAAATCCCACATCAAAGCACAGAGCTATCAGAGCAGCACTGTTCAAAGGCACCAGCTTCCTTCCCGGGAAAGACAGATTGTCACTTTGATTAAGAGATTTTAACAAGAGAGTAAAAAAGAGGGAGTGAAAGAATGGGGAAGAGAGAGTTTTCATTTATACCTTTTTTCCCCTTTGGCCATCCAAATAAGATTTTAGTTTGATTAAAAAAGGACCACAATTTAAAATAAGTTTAATGTAACAATGAATTATTTAAGGAAGGAAAAAAATACAAGCTGCTGCTTAAAAGAAAAAAAAAAAGAAAAAACTATTATTGAAATGTCAGAACAAATACCCAGCTTGATCTGCATTAATATGATAAATACTAATATATTCATTTCCCCTGGTGCTTCTGGGCTTGCAGAGGTACATCTGCAGTGTGTTGCTTATGGTAATCAGGTCACAACTTCAAAGAGAGACATGCAAGGTATTCTGGGTGATGTTGTGCAAGGGGCTGTTAGAGACCTTGTGGATCATCGAGCGGAGTTGAGGTGTGCTGATCAAGGGTCTTCTGGATGATTTCTGATTGCTGAAGGAAACCGAAAATCTTGTCGTGTTCTTTGGTGGCCCACCAGTTGTGGGACAATGCTGGTGTCTGGTTGTCAACTTCAAAGTTGCTGGTTTTCCGCAGACAACTTAGTAAGAGAGGAAAAAAAGACTGAGATGGAGAAAGCAAATGAGCTTCCCACCTTCTGTCTCCACAGCCTGGTTCCCGGCCCCTCTGTGGTTGGGAATAGATGCTGTGGGCAAGCTGTAGAGCACAGCTGCAAGTCAACCACCAGTCTCAGTTCTTGTTTCCGCGGTTACATAGTAAAGTTCTCAGGAACAATTTAGTGGACTTGATAGCTTGACCCTTTAAAAGGCTTCTCACAAGCGTCTTTGTGTTTTCAGAATCTAACAAGCTGCAAACCGCATGTGGGATGTTTTTGGTAGGGATGTGAACTACCCTCTATTAGGCATGGTCTCAGCCTGCCCCATCTGTCACAACTATTGGACAAGCAGTTCTGCTGGAACGTGCATCAGCCTGCTGGCATCAGCACCACCTTGAAAGAGTAACCTGGAGATCAGACCCCTTATGGGGGTCTTTTCTACAGCCAATGACTAGATTTAGGCAAGTGTGGCTCAACAAGGTACATACAGGAGCTAATAATTGAGTTAAGGGAGCTTATTTGGGAGTGATGTGGTGTGGAAGGTGTTGAACTGTTGTTTCCCAACATTACAGCTGACAGTTGAGTGACAGATTGAGAGTGTGGTTAAATTAGGATGCAAATGAGTTAAGCTGCTATTCTGGTTGGTAGAATAAGGAGAAAATGTCAGAAAGAAGCAAGGGAGGGCCAATTTTGCATGAGAAGATTGGAGCAGAGAGAAGCTCAGAGGCAGAGAGTCGAGGAGAGGTGTGTTTAGAAAATCATAGAATGTAGTAACCTAATGTGAACCTATCATAGAATGTTTGGACAGCAGTGACTCTAAAGACCATCCAGTCCAACCCCCCTGCCATGGGCAGGGACACCTTCCTCCAGATCGTGTTGCTCAGAGCCCCATTAATCCTGGCCTTAAAAACATTTCCAGGGATGGGGCAGCCACAGCTTCTCTGGGCAGCCTATCAACATGACCAGGTGTTTTGAGGTAAAACCGTGAGACATTCAGTTAGATTTTGACCTTTTTGGTTAGGATGTCTCGTTAAGCATCATTTCAATTGAGATAGCTCAAACATAGTTAATTTATTGCTAATTTAGTGCCACAGCGAAGCTCTGATCTCATGAGACATTGAGCCCTGCATGACAGGGGACATCTAGGCTGCAGGCTGAAGCATTGGCTCTGTGAGCTGGCCGTGTGCTCCTCAAGGAAGGAGTGATTCCATCCAGGGGAATTTAGCTGGTGATAGAGCCAGGAGTTCCCAGGTAGATACAAGTGTGCCCAAAGCCCAGATAAGTCTAGTTAGAGATCTGCAGGAGCCATGCCTGAGAGTCTGTTGCAATGAACTGAGCTCACTTGAGAAGCTTCTCTTCTGTATGTGTTCCTTCCTGAAATGCTCTAGTTTCCAAGGAGCACTAATGTGCTTTTCCGGTAGATTTTCCTCACAAATGCAGAGAGTCTTAGTCCGTCTGCTTCTGTCCCTCTTTTCCTCCATTGCCTAAATTTGAAAGTTTAATGCTGGCTGTTGGGCATGAGTGTGCTGTGCCCAAGCTACAGGCCAGCTCCTCAATTAAAAGATGCATAAGCTTTGTTATTTATACTATTATTTTTCTAATTATTTTCTTTTCCTGGAGATGCCCCACAGGGTCTACAGTTCACTGGAAACCCTAGTGACAGCCCGTGGCTTTCAACTTCAGAAGGTGAACTTTCCCAGTGGCCATTTTTGATCCATTCACTGGGAAAATGTGATTACTTCTTATTTATTGACGTTAAGTATTCCTGCTTGTAGCCACTATGGCATTAAAGTAAAACGTTCAGCGTTTAACACGATGAATGCAGAGACATGAGGCTGAATGCACTGCATAAAATCTTTATGGGGCTGTAAACAAAATCCCAGAGTATTTCCAACTGTTTTGTTGTGACTCAGGCTGGGGTCCCCTCTCTGCCAGGAAGCCTGCCCCAGGTCTCTTGGGAATCGGCCAAGATGTGTCAACACAGCCTTGGCCTCCACAGGGGAAGGGGCCTGGGGGACAGAAAATGAACTGGCCTCCTTGCTGGAAGGTACTGTGCTTGCCAAGACTGGCCTTGGCCACACTTGGTGGCTGTTGCTGCATCAGTGCAGATCTGGGGGGTAAACAGAGGCTGTAATTGCTTCAGAGCCACTTTCTTCAGTCTCGGATAAACAGAGCTCAGGAGAAAATCAGTTCAGAGCGAGTTTTGTCAGCTTCAAAAGAGATTCCTTCCTGGTGTTGTCAGTCACCAGAGACTGATGGCTGAGATTACTGAGGAAAGCGAGGCCTGTGGGCATTAAAACAGATACTGTTCTGGGAACTCAGGGTTTAAAGATGAGATTTAATCTGGAATGTGGATTTGTACGACATCCCTTCCCCCTCCCAGTTTCTCGCTTGGAAGGCCTGGTTCCCATGGGCACACTCAGCCTCCTGTGCTCCATTTGTGTTCGTCAGCAGTCTGACCAACACCCAGATCTGCCCTCTACCTCTGCGTGCACCTGACACTGAGGGCAGGGGTGAACAGAAAACTGGGCTTGGGCTTGACCTTGTTCTCCAGTGGTGGTGTGGTGGCTGGGCTGTGTCCTCACCCAGGGATAGAGGCTGGAAAGTTATCGGGGAAATGAGCATCTTCTGTGGCCAGGGAGAGCAGCTGGGCTCCCGGGGAGCCGGGGTTTACACAGCTCAGCAGCTCCTCTCTGCTGAAACCCACCCAGCGCCTCGTGCTATTGCAGCATGAGGAAAACCGGTTGTGCCACCCAAACTGACTGCTTGCTGACTTGTACTCGTGGTAATCCGTGCCACCACTGGACATCTCTGCACGTGTAAGTGAGGAGGCAGAGCTGAGCCCCAAGATCTGGGTATCTTTATTGCTTTAATAAAAGGCAGTAGAAGGCATTTAAATGGCCCCCTGAGAAGCACTGAAAGTGTGAAGTCAAAGGCCGCAATTCCATATTTCATGATAAGGAATAAAACTGGCTGTGTTTGTGCTGCAGGGAGGTTCGCACAGCACTGACCTTTTCTGCCATGTTGTGAGGCTCAATGACAAACCTGAGAGTTTCTCCCGGGGGCTGATTTTATTTTTGATTGTTCCAAAATTGCGCCCTGAAATCTGGAGCGGCATATCCCCAGAAAGTTCACATTTTGCAAGCTTTGCTCTTGGTAGAAACTCTAATGTGCCTATTGGGAATGCCCCACCTCTCTGCAGTGGAGTGATTAGGACAGGTTTACATCTTTGCCTTCCCCTCATTGCTTTGGATGCTTCACGTTGGGATCCCCAGCGCAGGAAGGGCATCAGCCTGTCAGAGCGAGTCCAGAGAAGGTGGATTATGATGATTAGAGGGATGTAGCATCTGTCCTGTGAGGAAGGCTGTGAGAACTGGGATTGCTCAGCCTGGAAAAGAGAAGGTTTAGGGGTCACCTAATTGCAGCCTTCCAGTATCTGGAAGGAGCCTAAAAGAAAGATGGAGAGAGACTTTTTACGAGGGTCTGGAGTGACAGAGACAAGGGGAAATGGCTTCAAACTGACAGAGAGTAAGTTTAGATTAGATATTAGGAAAAAATTCTTCCCTGTGAGGGTGGTGAGGCCCTAGCACAGGTTGCCCAGAGAAGCTGTAGCTGCCTCATCCCTGGAGGTGTTCAAGGCCTGGCTGAATGGAGCTCTGGGTAACCTGGTCTGGTAGAAGGTGTCCCTGCTCAGGGCAGGTGGTTGGACCCAAACCATTCTATGATTCCTTGCTACAAAGGTTCCCGTCCCACATCCATCCCACTTCCCTCTTCCCCACCCTCTCCAATTCGGTGTCTTTTGCCTCTAACATGTGATCAGAGCATATCCTCAGTGATGCCAACACTTCTGATTCTTCACTCCAGCAGCCTCAGTAACTGTGGGACGGGAAATCTGTCATTTAACTGGGCAGTTTGCAGTCACCAAAGGGAAGTAATTACTGTGGCCATAACTGGCTGAGCCCTGCCCAAGAGCCCTGGCCAAGCAGCTGGAAATTCCTCATGCTTAGGGGTCAGGTGAGGTGTAACCATGCAGGGTCTCTCCTCCTCTTCTTCCAGCAGGCCCTGATTCAGCTCACTTAGGAGGCTAATGAGGATGTCAGGCTGCTGCCTTGCGGGTCCAACCCTTCTACAAAAGAGATGCTGGTCAGCTGAGCTCCCAAAGGTCTCTCCTGAAACTCTTTCAAGAGCTCCTGGCAGGGCAGGCTCTTGGCAGCCCCCGTGCTGCCTGCTTCTCCCTGGGTTCCCTGCCCTTTCTCCTGCTCCTGCCAGGCCCGAGCGCGTTTTTTTTCATTAGCAGTGATGCAGGCAGAGCGGGGCCAATTACTCACTGCTTTATGCTTGCTGGAAAACCCACCCAGGACTGGTAATAGCCATTAAGTGAGGGTGCAGCTTTAACTACGTGCCATTACATTAAGTTTCAATTTGATATATGGCCAGAGCAAATTGAATTCCTGCTGCTATCCCGTCTGACATTTGTTACATTACAATGCCTGCTCTTTTGTTTTTGAGTCAATAGCTGCTGCTTTCGAGAAATATGGATTATTAGAATTTATAGCCCGTCCTATGCGTCTTTTCAAACACTCATATCCTTTTATCATTTCGTTTTGTTGTTATTCTACCCAGCACAGTTTGTATTTCTTCAGGTTTTAGCACCTGGGACTCTTGATACTTGTGCTAAATCAATACCCTTTGTCCTCATTGCTTTAATATACACAACCATTTGTGTGATGCATGAATTGCAGTGGGTTTTCTGCCTGCGATAGTCATTTACTCCTCCTGCTCAAGCATTCCTTCCCCTGTCTGCGTGTGGGTTGTGCTTTGCAGTAAATATCACACATCTACATTTAAATTCCTTTATATGACGATTTCCAGGCACCTGGCTGCACATGGGAAAGTGAATTTGCTGGGCCCTTATCAGGAGGGTAACACAGGTTTGACAGTGTTCCAGGGCCTTGTGGAAAGTGCTGGTGTACCGAGTTTAAAAAAAAACCCCACCTTTTGCTGTTAAAATGGGTTCACATCTTCAAAACCTTTGATTTAATGCAGACACACCTTTTTGTAAAGCAGATGTGAAGAATCTCAAGAGCAACTAGAGGGTAAAAAAGGCTTTTGGACTTTTGTTCAGATGTCCTCAGGTCAGCAGCAGCTAAAGTTGTCACTGGTTGGTTGGCAGTTCTAGAAACTTGTGGGAGAGGATTGTCCCACAATGACCGTCCCACAGAGTGTACTTTGGCCGACCCCTGCAGCTCAGGGTGGATTTACAGCGAGAGCAGAGCACAGCAAGTGCTGTCACTGCATCTGCTCTGCCCTTCTGTGCTGATGGAGATGTTCCCGAGGCTGTTCATGTCACACCTTTTCTGTGTGGTGGATATGGAGCAGGCCACCAAGGTACGTGGTGGCTTGGGTTTGTTTGGGCATCACTCACCAGCTGATCCTTCTGAGCTGTTCCCCTTTTCCTCTTTGTGCTGTAGGAGTCGAGGATGTGTAAGGACAGCAAAAGCTGCACGTTTCCTCTGAATTTTATGCCCTTTTTGCCTGTCAGGGAGTGGAGGAAAGAGACAGGAAATACAAAGGCATACAAGATGAGATCAGAGAAAGGGAAGGCTTAGCTTGACCAGTCTGCATTTCCCACAGCCTTGTGGCCACCCCACAGCCCTGCTCCCCTCCTGCCTCCCGGGCTGACCAGCTCCCATGCAGAGCACGGCCCTGCGCCCGCCTCCCTGCTCCAGAGGTGACAATTTAACTAAGTGAGATTTCTGAGAGTGATGAGTGTGATTTTGAATGTCTCATTGAAAGGCTGGGCAAATCCCTCATCCCCAAAGGGAGATGTGTTAAACGCTGCTTCAGAATTAATCTGCGGAGCGTGAATCTCCCTCGCTGTGGCGGGGAGAGGCACCACGACATTCTCCTTTGTCTCCGTGTTCGTGGCAGTCTCCTGGTTTATCTCTGCCACTGCTGCTCTTCAGGGCTCTTCCTCCCTGTATTGCCCGTGAAAAATGAGGTGTCAGCTCCCTCCAGGGCATGGGTATTCCTGATAATATATTTTCCATGTAAATAAATGGCAGCCATTTACCTAACAGTTACATTAATTGAAGTAGAAACTGGGAGAAGCAGGAAAAGAGGTGAGCAGATCCTCTGCTGGACTGGTCCACCCACTCCTGCGCTGAGCTCCTGCAGGGCTGCAGTCTGGGCACAGCTGTGGTCTCCTGCATGGAGCATCAGAGCTGCCTTCCTCCAGGTTTGTAGCAACGTCCCTAGAAGAGGAATCTAACTGCCCTGACTCGGGGAGGAGGAGAACCAGCCCAGCATCTGACCTTGATGGAAGGGTTTTCCATGAGATTCAAGTCCTCGCCTAAATCCCTTTATATTCCCAGTGCAGCCTTTTCCATCATACGCAGTTTCAGACCTTCAGATGAACCACCCACGTCACAGACCCAGGAGGCAGAGCCCAGCAGGGATGTCAGAAGGTCCTTCAAAAATCTGTCCGTGCAGGTGGCACGTGCCTGCGTGTTCTGAGAAACATAAATGCTCCTGAATATAAAGATTATTTACATTCTCAAACAAAGCTGCCAAACACTTTTAAAATGCACTAACGGCGCCTCTCTCTTTCCACTGCGCTTGCTGATAAAGGGCCATAAACAAACTTGACACATTTATAATAACCTTTCTCCCCTCCCTCTTCCTCGTTCTCTCCTCTTCCTCTCTTTCCCCTCTTGCAGGCTGCATTGGGTAAATTTTTATTCTACTGCCATTAGCTGGGATATATTGTTTGATAGGGGGAAATAAAATGTCGAATCTCGTTTTATTTTTATTTTTATTTTCTTGTTCTAGTGGCAGCTGCTTCAAATGCCAGCAGCGGATGTTTGGGTTTAAAATTTTGTTTCCCCTGGCTTTTTTTCCCTTTTCTCTGTTCATTTTCTTCCCCTTTTCCCATATCTCCCTTCTAAAAGGTCACCTTAAATGATGCAAGGATCCATGCTTTCGCAGGTTGTTTTTATCACTTATCAGCCTGTTCCAAAGGCCGTTTAGTCTTCCAGGCAAAGGTTGTAGCTTTCAGCCTCCACTTCCCATTTACAAAGGAAAAATGGATGCTCCATTTCTAGGTATATAAATTAGGTATAGATAGAAACCAAAATGCTAACGCATCAAAAATAAAAGATCCTTGTAATTTCTTTGTCTCCAGTCTGAAGAGGTCTCAGGTTCACCTTTTTTCATGTCACCTGTTCCTCTCAGAGATATTGATGGAAGTGCCACATCTAACGATTCCTCCTCCATCATGTATTGATGGTGCTGTAGAAAGGCCAGTACCCTGGAGATGAAAGGCAGGGCTGGGCAGGCTGGGTACAAACCGTTTCTCTGGGGCTGCTCTGGAGGCTTTTTTGCTCAGTAAGTTGTGTCTGCGAGAGGGTCTGTGTGCAGTGGGCAGGGTGGGCACAGGGCACTGCCTCGCGGTCCCACGGAGTTGAAAGTGTGCATTTCTGGAGCCATCCGGCTCATCCTGGCTTGGCAATTTTGTACCCATAATGATAAAACCCTTATTTGTTTCATCTTCCCTCGAAGCACTGGCCAGAGGGAGAGAAATGTATGTGGTAGGCCTGGCCTGGAGTAGCTCATCCCCTGGCAGCAAACGAAGCCTTGGTGAGCTGCGCTCGGCCACCGACACTGGGTTAGCCTTGCTTGGGGGTGTTGATTCCAGGAAACCTGGCAAAGATGTGGCAACTAAGCCTCTGTGTAAGAAAACATGACCTGAGACGTGGTAAAGGGAAGGTGAAAATGTCCCTCACCTCTCCCCAGTTTCTCTTACTTACATAGTACATCCACAGTGTGTATGTATATGGTACTGGCAGGGCAGTTAACTGTGTGTGCAGACCTCAGAGGGAGCCACTTTCAGGGCTTGCATCTTTCAGATCAGAGTCGAGGAAAGAGTTTTTTACGATTGATGCATCAAAGTCATAGCCAGTATATTTTGCTGTACGTGATCAATAAGCTTGCAGAGATATTGCTGCGGTTATGGAAATCACACAACGAAATAATTAAATGGCCTAATTGTAAACTATATTATCTTCAGCATTGTGCTCATCAGCTATTCTATCACACCTCGTAGAGGAGGGCAGTAATTATGAAAATCTGACACAGGCTTGCACTCAGCAGGTGAATACAGCCAATCCAAATTTGATGAACCGATCCCATCACCCATTAGCTCCTCCCTCACGGTGGTCTTTGACCTAGTCAGAGACTGAAGAGATTGGAGGAAGGGATAATACTATACACAGGATAAATCATGAGGCATCTGGAGCACAGAGAAAGATGGGATCATTTTAACTTGGGTACCACCTTGGCCTTCTGTATCTCTCTGTGGGCCTCAGCTCTGTGTCGTGCCCAAGAATTTCATCCTCTGTGGTCCTGGCTGCAGTTCTGTGAAAACATGCCTGTGGCAGATATCCTGGGGCTCATGTCAGCACTGAGGGCTGATGCTGTCTAAAAAAATGAGGAAGGAATTGAGTGTCCTCTCTAATATGACACAAAACCCTCATCACCCGAGCCATTTTCTAGTGTATTAATATTAATTTTGCACTAATGCAGGATGAATACATTTCAGTGTTAGGCCAGAGCACATTTGTCATTTTTATGTCATACTCACAGAATGCCGCAGTGTGATATATTGTGTATTTTACCATAATAGTAGACAATATACCTCAGTATTTCATTTGGACAAGTAGCAAATATGAGGAAAGAAGACAGTCACTGCTGGACAAGGAGTGAGCTCAGGAAAATAGAAATAAATTAAAATATATTAATCTGGAATGAAAAGTCATTTCTCCAGTAAATTAAAAGCAACAGCCTTCACCTTTTGCTGAGTTGCCCTATTAGGCTCCCTTATAAAGGCTTGGCCAGGAGCTTCTTCTGGCTGTGACTTTAGTTGCTGTGAGTTTGGAGACCGGTGGCAACATCCTTTGCAAAAGGCAGAATCTGAGAGTGGCTGTGCCTGGGGAACGAGCAGAGCTGGGGGATCTGAGCCGGAGCTAGGTGGGTCTGGCACCTCCTTCCAGGTGTGTGACAGGAGGTACCATCTTGCCCCATTTCCAGAGCACAGCTGTGACAGAGTGAGGTGCCTCTCTGTGCTGGGAAGGAGGTAAGGAAGGAGGGTCTGCAGGGTCCCCTCAGAGTGCAGGCTGAGGGTCAGGGAAGAAGGGAGAAGGGGCCCCAAAAGCACCAATGAAGTCGTGGTTGCTGAATGGACTTCTCCCTATTGCTTTATTTGTTCCCATGTTTTGCCCTGGGCGCTGATGTTTAGTAATTTAGACCAAAGGGATCTAAAGAGTTGCAGTAAAGGGTAGTTCAAAAATCAATGGATGTTAGAAAGGGTCAAATGATGCCATAAAGAGATTAACAGCAGCAAGGAGAGATAATGTTCCCCTGACTGTAGAGCTGACCCTGAGAGCTTTATGACAGGGAAAGAAAAGAGCAGAGGCAGCCCAGCACCTCTTTCCCTGCTTGACTTCTCCTCCTCACAGCTCAGGGCTGTGTGGGGAGAAAGGGGGCAGGATTGCTGGGGGCAGCAAGCAGGAATGGCCGTGGAGATGGGAATGAGAGGAGACAGGCAGGTGGCCCATGCAGCTGCCTGGCGAATTCTTCTTCTAGTCCAGACAAACTGCAGCTCTGTTGACAGTCCCTGCTAAATCACCCAGGAGGAAATGACTTACTCAGCAACCAGCCACAGGTTTATAGCGTGAAGGTCAGATTTTACCAGGGTCCCCTGGAAATGCATGGGGGAAACTTGACATGGCTGTGTGTCATTCTCCTGCATTGGACCTAAAACCAGGGCAGGCAGCACGTGAGGCAACGGCCAGATCCAGCCGAAACAGCCTGTCAGCCCTGCCGCTTTCTCCACAAACCCATCTGTGCAGCCTCCTCACTGAACTAGGGAATAAAATCAGGAGCACAGCCCAGGGGACCTGAGGGCTGAGGCACAGGTGATATCTGGTGATCAACTGAATGTTCTTATCAGGAGCAAGAAAGCTGCTCTATGGGGACTTTCTTGTTGCTTCATTTCAGCTGTTCTTTGGTTCCATGGCATGCTCTCAGCACTGACAACGCTCTCATGTAGGAGCACAGTGAATTGAGCAGCTCTGTTTTCCCCTGTCTCTGTCCCAGGGCATTGCCTCTCTCAGCAGTGACAGAAGCAGCCAGTGGCATTTTTTGCTTAGAAAGCACTCTCGATGCACAAATCTCTGCTTATGACATGCAGAGGGGCCACTACCTCAGGTTTGCAGTTGGCTGGACTCATGAAAAGAGCCTGAAGGAAGTGAAGAGGCTAAAACCCATGTGTTCAGCAAGGATTGCCTTGGAAATCTTAACCTGACCCTCCTGGGAAGGTTTTCCCCTTGGAGAGAAGCCAAAGGCAGCTTCCCCAAGGCCCAGCTCATGCTTAGGGATGCCAGGCACGAGCCAGTGACCTGCATACAGGGATTTTCCTTCAAAGGGTGTGCAGTCCTTGTAGGTACAGCTTCCTAAGCCTTGCCACGGTGACAGTTTATGGAAGGATAAAGCCAAGCCAGATGATAAGTGATGTTTTCTTGGCATTGTTTTGTAGATCTTAGAGTTGCAGGAAATTAAAAATCACACCCACGGGTACTTGATGTTTCCTGGATGAAGGGTCCCTTCTCCTGGGTCTTGTAGGTGGCAGGTCTGTGTCTGGTTGGAGCTCAGAGAGTGGGGGCTCTTCAGGAGGGACAGGAACCTTTGGGGTGTGGTAGCAGACTCTCCAAGGTGGGAAGAATACGTGGAGAATGGGGTTGCATTGGTGCTGCACTTCAGCAAATCAGTGTGTGGATCAGTGGGACTGGAAGACGTGTGTTGAAGAGCCACTGGACCGATGTGCTGTATTAGCAAACCCAGAGGGAAAAGAAAGAGGTGGCTAAACCTCGGGAAAAGATGACCTTGATCCACTGCCCTTTAAAGCCACAAAGGCATCTGTTTACTGGAAGAGACAGCTGCCATTTTATGTGGGAGCACTTGAGTCAACACGTGCTAAGAGGTCTGCACGTGCTGAGCTCTTCCTGGTGCTGTGTTTGGGTGGCTTTGGGCCAGCGTCAGCTCAAAGCCAACTTCCCCCAGGAGGAACCTGCTGTGATCCTCTTGCCCTTGCCCAGAGGGACACTCTTCTCTCGCACTTCCTTTCTGAATGCAGCAGAGAACCCGGGTGGCCATCAGGACTCCTGGTCCCTCCTAGGGGAGTGTTGTCCCTGCTGGGAACACAACAGGGCGTCTGATTTGCTCTGGCTGTTCCTATACCCGGGGATAAAGTTGTCAGGAGCCCTGCATGGACCAGCAGTTTGACCTTTGGCCACTCTCTGAGGAAAGCAGAATTTTACTGACTGGCTTTAAACTCATGTATGTGCTATATAATCTCTTTCCTCTCTCTGTCTCTGTTCCTCGATACCAGCGTGCTGTTTAATCTTGCTCCCTTTTTCTGCATTTCTCCTTTTTCTATAGCTTTGCTTCTGATTTTCCCCCCTCTTCCCATTTTTTCCCCCTTTTCTGTGTCCTACTGGCCCCTACCCTGCTTACCTGCCAGCCAGCCGGGCTGGGGCCAGCTCCTGGCCTGCCCTCTGTGAGGATTTGTTTTCTTACCTTGCACCCAAGTGACAGCAGATGAGAGAGTAGGGTGCTGCCACAAGATTTCTGTGCTTGCTTCCATCAATGCTTCCTGCAGAGTCTGGGCGATTATTATCTCTGTAAATGACTGAAAGAAGTATAGCGATAAAAGGATTAAGCTAGACGTATTTTATTTTATTTATTTCTATTTTGCTGCTCCTCCTCCCATCCCCCTTGACAAGCTGTGGAGCATATTGTGCCGCAGCTGTTCCAGGGAGGAGCGGTGACACGGGGACCAAGGGGTGGTGCAGAGGGGCTGGGGAGCAGGCAGAGAGCACAGATGGGTGCTTGGGCAGGGGGTGCAGTGGGCTGTTGCAGGAGACCAACACTGTGAAGGGGCTGGGGGTGCAGCGAGGCAGCTCGCTTTCTTTTTTTGTCTCCTGTGAGTTCCTCTTTTCAAATAGAGAGCCCATAAAAATGGGGTCATGGAGCTGGACCTGGCATGGCTCAGAGCCAGAGCTTCAGTGGGTTATGAACCAGGAGGGCAGGCAGAATGTCTCTGGAGAGGAATTGTTGCACAGAAATCCCACAAATTACTGCTTGCCTGAGGCCCCTGAGGGCAAGCCGCAGTGGCACAGCACCGTTCCCATGAGCAGCGCTCGCCAAGCTGTTCCTGCAGCAGATCCCTGCAGATGCTTCTGGAAGCAGGCTATTCCCAGCTGAAGTTTATTTCAGGTCTCCATGTGTGTCTGCTAAATGGCTGACAACCTACAGACTTGTACAGACAACCTAGTCCTGTCTGGGAACTCGCGGAGCCCTGTCTGCATCTGTGGCCTCCCTGATGTCCCTTGTAAGGCTTCCCATGGTGGGAAGCTGGAGTGACTTTTGGCCCTGCTGGTGGCATCACAGTTGGATGGGGCTTTGTCCAAAATGGGGGCTCAGAGTTATACAAAACAATTTACTCTGAATGTTCAGGTTTTGGTATCGCACCCCCTCCCAGCTCCTTGGCACGGAGGGAGCACTATATGATTGCAAACTCTCCTTGGATTGAGCCCTGGAGAAACAAAGCTGGCGATTATATTGCTGGCAAAGACTCCTCTCTAAAGCTCATTTGTACCAAGGCTGTAAATGTTCTAGTAAATGTGATGAGCCAGGATCCAGTCTGGTTCCAGGGGGGTGTGATGTGGTGTGGTTTGTGCTGATACAACTAAACTTTGGCCTCTCCAGTGCAGTTCGCTGGTGACAGTCCCTGGCTCATGCCACCCCCTGAACTGTAGCCAGGATCATCTGGGAGAGTGCTGGCTGGCGCGGGCCAAGGAAGCGTGTCATGGCTTGGATGGCCATGACAGTGCCCGAAGCCTGTGCCCTGGCCCTGGTTTAGTTACCAATATAGATCTCTCCTGAGACACTGCCACAGAGCAAAAGGAGTTTTGCAGACCTACTTGTGGGAGCCAGGCATGTGGGTTTTCTCACTGGCAGCGCAGGATCATCGTGGAGGGAGCAGAAGCAAGGGCGAGGTTGGAAGGGAGTGGGAGAATTTGGATGGAGAGGTAAGAGTGATTTGTGGCACGCAGGGAAGCCTCAGCAAGCAGGAGTGGAGCCATGAGGACCCTCTCAGTCTTCTCCCTGTAGTCTCGGTGCTGGCATGATTGCACTGCCTGTATCAGCGGGAAGAACTTGGCACCCGCCATCTCGCTGAGTGCTGCACGGAGACAAATCAGCTGCTGTGTTTGTATGACTAAAGAGACCCAGGAGCACAATCATTCAGGAAGTGAGACAAAAGGATGGCAGCTTTTGGGCCAATACCTTCAGCACTCCTCGGGATATGGGAGCAATTCAGGCAGGTGAAGAAGCAGATAAAACTATGTGGGATGATTGCACATTCCCCTGGCCCCTGGGACCATGAACTAGCCCTAAAGGGGCAACAGCTGCGCCATGATATTCCCTTAGGAGATCCTATCCCTGAGGTGGCATCGCAGGTATTTGTCTGGTAGGCGTGCAGTGACAGCAGCACCCCTTGATCAGCTCTTGCCATTCGTTCTACCCTGTGCTGCAGCTGCAAAGCAGCTGGTCTTTGCTGGGCTGTCGGTGCTCCTGGACCTCGGCCTCCAGCTCCATGCCCAGAGTTAAAGGACCTCTCTGGGTTTATGGTCAGCAGCAGAGGCCGTAGGTGAGACATGACCTACCAGCTGTCAGCTCTGAGAGGCAGCAGAGAGGCTCAAGGCCAGGGTAAAGGTGCTGCTTTCACAGCCTAGGGCCAGACCCGTGGATCTGAGCAGAAGGAACAGTTTTGTCTTTTGAGGAGATGAAGCTACATCAGAACGATCTACCCTGGACTCCTGTCCATCCTTGGAAAATACAGGCTGGGTGGGATGGGCAGCCATCACTAGAAGGTCACCTGAGGGGTGGACATCTCACAGCCTGGTACAACTCCACCTAAAGTCAGAGTGATTTCCCCGGGCTGACTCTTGGCTATGATGGCCTCTCCCCACAAGTCCTTGCTGGCATTTGGTTTTCTCTGCTCTGCCATTTCTACCTTCCCTTCCACCAGTGCCCACAACGGGCAGAGCGAGCAACCCAGCATGGCCCAGTTTAATATTCCACAGATCCTCACACACCGATAAATGAGAACAAGAGAGGGAAGGAGGGGGTGGGAGCCCGGTGCATGGGGGGGATATAAAACTCTGAGCCTGTATTCAGAGCAGCAGAGATAACAATAAGCGAGAATAATAGTCTAACAAGTCGGAAATGTCACACACGATCTGGTGCCATTAACACAACATGGATCTGAAATATCACATAATTAGTTTTGTGCCTGTTGTTCTGATTCGGAGAGAAAAAATATTAAAGGGAAGAGATTTGAGGGGGCAGAAAAGGGAGTGCCAGCAAAGTGAACTCATAAAAGGGCGAAGCCTACAGCATCTAATGTTTTTGGAATAGTATAATAAAGCTCTATCTCCTTGCCCATGTTTGAGGCAGAGATTTTTATCTGGCAGTATGGGATAAAAAGAAATGAGAACTTGAAAAGGGTAGATAAAATTGCGATTGATCTCTCTAGGGCTGCCTTTCCTCCTTTCAGGGAAGCTTGTGGGCCTCATGAATTGCTCCACCACTGAGACACACGATCCCCACCCCTTCCCATGCCACCTTGCTAAAAGATGAAAAAACCCACTGTTTTCAAGACTCCTTTTCCCATCTTTTTATAGCCCAGCGCACAAAGCCCGTGTTTGAAGGCTGTGAAATGACTCAGAAGCTGTTTGTCCCCTGAGAGCAGGCTAATGCCTGGGTGTTTGAGGGACCCCCACTGCTGCCAAGGCATGTGAGCCCCCATGCCTTCAGAGAGGCTGCTCAGAACGTTTGGCCTTGCGGGCTGGTGAGTGCTACCAGCTGCTGAGAGCAAAGCTCCTGCCTCTGCCTGCAGAGCCTGCTTCGTGCCGAGGGCGTTTTGTGTCTTTCTGAGGGATACAGGCACTATCAGAAGAGACACAAATGCCCAGATCTCAGCGGGACGGGCACTGCTTGGGGACAGGTGTATAAGGATTGGAACACAACTCTTTCCTTTTCTCAGAGGTGTTAGGAAAAGGGAAAATTGCAAATATTGCAGGAGGCAAACACTGTCAGTCCTTTCCTGCCCTGCAGCCTGTTGGGGTGTAGGAACCCGGTGTACATGCCAAACCCCTGTGAGACTGTGGTTGTTTCAGTTGCACACCTGACTATTAGGTGTGTATATTAGGTGACTAATTAGTCTATTAGGTGACTGTACACTCCTTCTCTTCTGGCAGGAGCTGCCCCTTTCTGCAGGGCCCACATCTCAAACACACTTCTTTGCTGCGGGAGCACTTGAACTGCTGGGGATTGCACATTTACCCACCCCTCTTTTCTGGAGCAGCTTCAAGGCCAGGTTGGATGGGACTTTGAGCTACCTGGTCTACTGGAAGGTGTCCTTGTCCATGGTGGGGAGTTGGAATGACAAACCATTCTATTCTTCTATGAACTTAGTATTTTCACCATCAACGTGGTCATGACAGGGTGGGAAAGGATTTTTTATGCAAGTTTTATTTTAAACATTCCTCTTTCCACATGGGTTTTCCAAAAAACCCTTTAACTTTAGTGCCCACTGGGACATGAACAGTAAACTTGTTGCATCTTACTCTGGTGAGAAAGCTTGTACCAAATCAGGTGTGCATTTTGTTATCTCCTCTGGCAGAGGTGTCCCCTTCTCCATCCCTGGCTGTGCACTGACTGATGGCAGGTTGATGGGAGCCTCAGTCGTGCTCTTGTAGACAGATACTGATTGTCCATTGCTGCTTTTCCAGGTTGAAGGACCAGGGTCAGATTTGCCAGGTCATTCCAGAGACTGTACTTTAGAGGGGAGATGAGAAGGGTGTTTGCTCCTGCTGCTTCCTCTTGTTCTGGTCACTGCGGAGCAGCTTCACCCAGGCCCATGTCCAGCCCCTTTCTCTGGTCTCTCCCAGTGTGGGTGAAGGGAGAGCAGCAGAGATGAGCTAACCACAGATTTAAATTACAATGCATAACAAAGCTTTCGGTCATTTGTTTATGCGCCAATTGCTAATCACTTTTAAACATATTCTGGGAAAGAGGTGCTTTCAAACAAAAGCAGCCTTCCTGTGCCAAAGGCATGAGTTGCTGTGTCCAAGTCCTGTCTCTGGAGGATGCCTGTAGGATTGGGATTCAATTAATTCAGCCCCAGTGGAGCCATCGGTTTGCACGTTAAGGGCCGGGCACTGACAGCAGTGTGACAGCAGTGCTGATCTATTGCTCGCTGCTCTGGCCAGTCGGGACAGGAGGCTGCTGCTACCGGAGCGCTGCCACCTCCAGAGCCAAAGCCTTTCCCGTGGAACGAGGGATTTGCAGAGGGCAGCTGCCTCGAGGCTGCAGTGCCGCAGCTGTTTAACAGAGATCTGCTCCCTGCGGTCACACAGGAAGCGAAAAGTATTTCTGCATTTTATTAACACCGAGCAGAAGTGATAAATATTAGGGCTGGGGAAGAAGCGAGTTTTCCTTTTGACAAGAAAGTCGGTGGCGTCGGTTTTTCTCTCGACTCCGAAATGAATGTTAAAAATTCTGATGAAGCATATGTTCTTCCAAAATTAAACATTTCATTTCTGTTTCAGCCTTTGCAGATTGCCAGTATTTTTAAAGTACAAACACAATGATTTTGTTGGGAAAAATCATTTCGAACAGGGCATTTTAGACTTCTCAAAATGCTTTGTTTCATTTTTTTTAAAATGGAAAGGCTATTGAACAGTCTCTATGACATTAGTGTTTTATGAGATGTGTTGATTTAAATGAATAAAATTGATTTTTTGTGTTTTTTTTTGTTTTTTTTTTTTGTGGTAAGCAATGCTTTGATGAAAAATTTCTGATCTGCTCCAGTAAGATGGGCAAGGCTCGTTTTATGTATTGGTCTCTACCCAGAGAGTGAGACACTGATTATCGTAAGAAGCAAAGGGAAGCTTGTGTGAGCAATGCTATCAAAAAACCCCTAAATGCAGAACTCCTCTGCATCATACATCAATGTAAAAAATTAAATTTCTTCTAGAATCTGCAGGGAATTTTATCAGAATGGTGGAAGAAAGAAATGGGCTGCAAGATGATCTTGACAGCGCTGGTTCTCCCATCCATTTTAGTCTGCTTGAGTTCTCAGCAGATCAGCTCAGCCCTGACTTATTAGGAAGGTTCAGACAGATCCCTAACATTGAGTCGAGTGTCTGCCAAGAGTATGGGCCTCCAGGAAACCCGTCAAACCTCACCAGTTCTGTGAATTTGGGCCACAGGGCTGAAATCCAGTCTTGCCCCAGGCAAGAGGCTTGGAAGGGAGAGACAGCTGAAATCAGAGAGGCGTTAATACCAAAATTTCAGGTAGTAGAAAGGCCAGGGTGGGGGTAACCCACCAATACAGTCCCTTGGTCAGTCCAGGGGTATTGAAAACAGGTGGCACGGGCAGGGACGATCAGCATGGAATTCTAATACCAGAGAAGCATTGCAGCACCTGGAACTCGTAATGAGGTAATAAACCTTGGTGACCGGAGGAGCTGAGGCAGTTGGGGTGCTGAGGAGAGGTGTGCAAGCAAGGAGAAATTTGGAGGGCAGTTTTGATAAGTTATTTCAGCTTCAGGGGGAGAAGCCTCTGCTGAGGCTCCTCCTGAGCCCTCCTAAGAAGGACCATGAATGGCTGATCATTTGAAGGGGAACAGCTTGAGAACTGAAGGTATGCTTTGGTGGTTGTGGCTGGAGAGGAGGGCTCCCCTAGCCCTCACTCCTCCCTTCTCTCTCAAGTTGGATTGTGATGGTGGATGGAGCCACACCAGCCCTGTAATCAGGGGCAGGCTGGTGGTGTTTGGTGAGGGGCTGCCCCGAACTGGTGCCAGGGGTCAGGGGCTCCCTGTCCTCAGGGCTGGTTCTGCATGTGCTTGGCTTACAGAGGGCAAGGAAAGCTTAACTGCCTGGGGCAGTGGGCTGTGGGAATGGCTTCTTCCTGGGCTCAGGGGAGCCAATGTACCTGTTTATCCACATTTGTGGAAGTTATGTTACCAACTTCTTCATGGGAAATGGTGTGAGTCACCGAATAAAGAGAATATAACAAGTGAGCTTGCTCCCTCTGGCTTGAAGCCCTTCGAGGACCATTCTTCCCCCCTGTAGCTATGAGGGTTAGAAGCATCCCATCTCCTTCAGCTGATTCAGAAAGTGAGGTTAAGTGCAGAGCCGAAGACTCCAGGACCTGAGGGTATGCAATTCCCTGAACTCATAAAATCATGACTTGGCAAAACTGTGCTGGCTGCAGAGCTGTTCGTGCTCTTAACCTGTATTTCTCCTAAGCCAATTAGGCTGAGTTTCTAGTGAGGGCAGTAATGGCTGGGCACACTCTTTTGAACCAATAATGTAGGTGGCTGGAGCAGACGAGTGGCCTGCTAATGAGGAGCTGCCTGCTAGCCTTGCATAGCTAATGACCCTGGCTCCAGCAGTCCATGGCCAGGCAGAACAGAAAATCTATTTCCACCAAGTGCTTCATTAGCATCCAGCTACACTGAAATGAGCAGCTTGGTCTGGTGGGGAGAGGGACTGGCAGTGTGGCTGGAACGTGGCTCTTTGGGGGGAAAGGTAGCGCATTCTCCCTCTGTCACTCTGGGTCAGCCTTGGTGCCTCTTTGGGCATTGCTGTTCTTTCCCCTCCCCTGAGCAGTGATGCTGCTCCAGGGATAGTGTTGGGAGTGAAATGGGCTGTGATACGTGCTGCAGGTTATGGTGGAGAGGAGTGCTGAAATCTAGAGGTTTTAGTGCCACAGTTTGGAGGTGAGTGCCTGGTTACTGTCTGTCACCTCTTCAGCATCTTCTCAGGGGCTAACACCCTTCTGAATTTGGGGAGGGAGCTCTGGAAGCAGGCAAGCCTCAGCATGAAAGGTCTGTAGTCCTCGTGAAATACTGATCCCTCCAGGATTCATCCTTGTCTGTTGAAGCCAGCACCAAAGATACAGGCAGACCTGGGCTGGGTCTGCTGCATCTCTGCCCTGGGAGGAATGTGTGCCTGCAGAGCTGGGATGCTGTGGTGTAGTGCAGGGGGGGAGGCACACTGCTGTAAGGAGCCAGGCTCTGAGTTGCTGTATGCCAAAGCCCAGGCTTGAGGGAGGCTGTGTCAGCATCCTTGGAAGGGCTGGGCTTGCTGTCTGCAACTCTGCTTCCTGATGCGTGCTGGCAGGGAGGGTGGTAGGTGGGCAGGGTACAAAAATCTGCTGAAAGAATTCTTCCTTTCAACGGACTAAATTCTTCTTGCAGAGCTCCTGTGCATCTCCCCTCCCACTTGAAATTATAAATACATTTTTCAGTGAGTTAGTGAAAAATTCAAGCTTTCTGCTGTAAAGGCCCCATCTTCAAATCAGGCCCGGCAAGATCTACATGTGGCAGTTGATTTGGCCTCACTGGGCCGCTGTGATTGGTAAAATGTATTGAGATGCCTCCAAGATGCTAAAGAAATTATAAATGATTTCTTTTAGGCTAATTTATTACTATTTAGCAGAGAACAAACACATTTTTAAAGGGATAATGGCAAATTAAAAATCCTATTAAGCAAATTTGCTTGCCTAGTACTTGGTAACAACTTGGCCTTGGATCCCACAGTTGCTTGAACGCACACACAACCTTACTCAAGTGTGTAGGCCCAAAGAAATCTTAAATCTCTGTGGGATCAAGAGCATGGATATTAAATGTAAAATAATTAAAAATAGACCCCCCCCACCAAATTAGTTTTTTGCTCTTGGCAAAGACTAGTCTCCCCCTTACTCACTGCCTTTGCTTGGAAAATGAAAATCAATGAGGTCAGTTTTACTTCTGCTTCTAGTCAGTGTCAAATTGTTGACCTCAACGCTGGTTTTAGCAGGAGCGTGTATTGATTCCAGCTCTCATCTAAAGCACTCGACATTGGCGGCAGAAAGACACAGAGGCAGTGCCTGTGTGTTGGGTTGGGCTGTGCTCTCCCTGGGAGATCCTCTGGGTTTGCCCAGAGAAGCTGTGGCTGCCTCATCCCTGGAAGTGTTCAAGCCAGGCTGGACGGAGCTTGGAGCAACCTGGGCTAGTGGAAGGTGTCCCTGCCCATGGCAGGGGTGTGGAATGAGATGACCTTTAAGGTCTCTTCCCACCCAAACCAGTATGTTATTCTAATTAGTAGAAATCAGCCTTGCCTTTCTTCAAATTGTAGTTTGTGCTGTAAATCAAAGCAATAATCTTTCTGCACTTGTAGATTAAAGACTGGTATTTATATATTTTGTTATCTACAGTTTTTTCATGTGTCCTGGTGCAGATAATGGGATGTCCTCTCACCGATAGGGCTGGCAGTTCAACTGCTTCTTGGGACGGGGTAAGTGTCCCTGCCCTTCAAAGGGCTGGGTGAGGTGTGTTGTGGCAGGGACAAGCCACAGCCATGGAGTTTCCATAGTGCAAAGCTGGAATGAAGCCTCAGTTCCTCAGCTGAAATACTGCTGAGGTTGGTAGTCCTTAAACGGGGGGCACGTATGGAAGTGTTTTGAGCGGGGATGTGTGCCCAGGGTGGTTTGCAGAGGTGGCTTGAGAAGGTCCTACAGGATTCCCTTGGTTCCACTGATGGAGCTGTTTCTGAGGCTTCACTTGATGTTTCATCGTGTCTGTTTGTAAAACAGCTCCCAAGAGCTGTAGGAGCACAGAGAGGTGTGCAAGCACATCCTGAGGGCAGGAACGAGCTGTTGGAAGGGCTGGCGTGGAAAAGGGTGGTTGTGAGGGGAATTTTAGTGGGCTTTGCATGGCCAAAAATGGTACTGTCTGGACCTGTGCCCTGGGATTTCTAGTCCATGGTTGGCAAGAGCTCTTGGCATCCAGCTTTTAGGTGATGGCCTAAAACCAAAATGTGTAGAGCCACCCTTATTTCCATTTCTTGGGATGTGAAATTGTGGAGTCGGTGTGAATAAGCACTTGCCCAAACCAGCCATTTAGTGCAGGACTGGGCACTCGTGGTCACCAGCACATTGCTTTTGTCCATGCAAGTCTTGTCCCTCGCAGATCTTGGTGCTCTGCAGGAGTCTCCCCCCTCCTGGTCCCGCTGTGTCTGTCAATCCAGGTGACAGTCTGTGGTAGGGTCTGTCCTGCCCACGCAGTGTGTGGGGGCTGCTCCCCCAAGACTGGTTGTTATGAGTTTTCATTAGTGGTTGACTTGATGAGGAAGGCCTGCGGGGAGGCCGGAGGCGATTCTCGCTCCAGGCACCCGCTGTTTTGTGCCTGCTGTCCATATCTCAGATTTGAGATGTTAGTGAGTCCTAGTGCGTGTTCTGGCTGGAAATGACGTGTGCTATAATACCAGTAGACAAAAAAATTTACTTGTGAACGTGTTCCTCGGAAAAAGTGGCGAGTTCAGATGATGGCTTTCAAAAATCCTTCCTCGCTATTTGTACAACGACTTCTATTTATGTGAAAGTGCAGCTCCTAAATTTGAGATGAGTTTGGTAAAAGGCTTTTTCATCTGAGGGATGAATTTCTCATAGTCAAAACACTTTGGTTTGGATCTATGAAGCAGTTTTACACTACTTTTTGTCCAGATTTCGCTGGAATGAATCCTTTCTCTTGGATCTGACATCGTTCAGAGAAATGCTTGGATGCTTTGGTACAGAAAGTGTTTTTTGGTTGGGAACAGCCTGAGGTGCTTTTGGGAAGGGAAGCATACGCATTCAGCAGTCTAGGATTAATACATCTCTGCCTGCATCCCTCTTAGGTGCCAGCTGGTCACTGCTTTACAATTCCACAGCAGTGGTCATCCAGGCAAGAAGGAATCACGTGAAGTGACCCACTGCAGAGTGTGAGAAACTACTGCAACCAGGGGAATTGGGCTCAGCTTCCCCCGTGTGATTCTTACCCAGCTGCAGAGATGTTGGGCGGCCCCTCAGGGCTCTGGTCAGTCTGACTGCGCCTTAAATTTCAATGCGCTGGGTTTGAATTTGATAAAAATCAAACCAGGGGATATTTCAATGCAAAAGTAACACCTTCCTATGAAAAGGAATCCTTCTTTCCGTTTGTAGTGTGTAACAGTGTTATTGCGCCTTGTGACTCTCTTGTTGTAGATTATCTGGGGAAATGTACTTCAAAACAGGGTTGTTTTATCTTCTGTGCCACAGGCAGGTGTTAGCCCTGGCGTGCAGGAGAGCAAAGAGAACTCTTAGGGAGAAAGGTGGAGGCAAAGGTGGAGCCTGTTGGGGTATCAGTGCCCTCACCAGGCTGGCAGGGTGGCTTGTTTTCTGGGATGTGGGAGTGGGGTGGGTGTGAGTCATGCCTTGCCCTTGTCATTCCTTTGTTTCCTGAGCTATGCTCACTTGTCTTTCCGAGCGCAGGATGTGGCTGGCTTTATTTGGAATGTTACAAGCAACCCCGTCTGAGTTAATTGACCAAGACAAATTTTGTTAAAAAACCTTGACATTAATAATGAGAAATAAGAGCTGGGAGGTAAAACACACGCTCTCTAGACATGCATTAGCAGTACCCCCACCCTTCCAGACTCCTCCTGAGGTACTATGGCAGAGAGCTTAGGTCAGTTTTAAAATTAACTTCTAGTCCTCAAGGCAGCCTTTAAATAGAGTATTTGAGCTGTGACTATCACTAGTGTTTTTAGGCTGCATAAGGGAGGAGTGGAAGAGCACAAGCCCAGAGAATTCCGTAACTCTCGGTGACTGATCTAATGACTGATCCTGGGCAGACCCTTCACCTCGGAGCCCCAGGTCCTGCAAGCTGAGCTGGGGTGTGGTGCACTGGTTAGCACCAGCAGTGGGAGTACTCCTGAGGCTATCAGGACAGCAGCAAAGGGAACATCTTCATTTGCTGCTGGAAACTGGCAGAAGCCTGATGTTTGGGATGGCTCCTGCCCAAAGTCATGGTGCTGTCCTGGCCTCCCTTGGGACGCTGTGCTCCCTTGCCTTCTCCCAGTGATGTGGGCCTTGCAGGTGATCCATCAGCCCGCATCTTTTCTGAAGTGGCAGGACTGCAGCTGCACATCTGATCGATGGCACCCAACCTTGACATGGAATCAGTCACTCGTGGCCAGCTCATTACTGCTGGCTGACCGTTTGCCTGCAGCAGCCTCTTAATAGCCTCGCCCGGCTGCTGCCGAGCCACAAGAGGAGTGTTTAGCAGTCTTATTTACATGCAGCATTTCACCAGTCCCTCCTTCCCTTGCTCACAGCTTGCCATCTGCTCCGGAGCCTCGGAGGAGACCAAGGCTGTGGAGTGGGGACAGACGGAGGTTTCAGAGCGGGGACAGAAGCATCGTGCCTGTGCTTTGTCTCTATGGTGACCGAGTGCCTTTCCTCGTAGTGGGTTGAGGAGGGGGGCTGGTACCAGGCCTGCCCATTTTAGGCCTTCTCTGCTAAAAACCTTTCTTTCTCCAGAAGATTTTGGCATTGTGCTTGGCTTTTATACTGCCTTTGGAGCTGATTTTAGTTATAGCTATTTTGATCCGCTGTGTTTCAGTCATCTTGTCTCTGTGTCTGCACTCTCCAAGGGGTGGGGAGGGCTCAGGATGCTCTTCCTAGAGAGCAGCTTTAAAATGGCAATTTATTATTTATAAATTGGGGGATTGGAGGTCTGAGAGTGGAGTTCCTGTGAGTCTATTAGCTGGGCAGGTTGTGCCCTGTGTCACTGCAAAATGCTGCTTTCATTTTTATCAGCAGCAAAGTCTTAGACTTGACTCCTGACCTTGGTTGTGAGCCATTAATGATCTCTGAAGGAAGAAATGCACTGACACATGCACTTTGGGGGATATTTGGTACATCTGTTAGCATGCCATTGATTTCCATGAGCAAACTCACAAGTATACAGGAGCATTTTAAAATAGCTTTTACTTAAACCGGAGTCTGAGTTTTCAACCTTGGCCAATGATTTTCATGCAAGGAAACGATTTCACCCTTGGGAAGGAGGATGGGGATGATGGTGAGAAATGTGTGTGTGCAGGCAGCAGGGCTGGAGAAGCAGCTGACCTTGGACAGGAGGTCAGCAAGAATGGAATGGGAAAAAAGCACCGGAAAGGAGGGGAGGCAGCATTTGAGACAAGTGCTATTGGTTATGTGGCACTACCAGGGACCTCTCCTCTTTTCCTCCTCTGCAGTCTCTTACAAGGCAGTGGCAGTGGCCAAGGCAGCTGTGGCAGAAAACCCAGGCAGTGTTTGTGTGTTTGCTGCTTTGCTGGCTGTCCTGGGAGTTGTGATCCTTGTTTGTGGTATGGGAAGCCCCGTCTCTGGCACTGCAGTGGCTCAGAACCGAGATGCAGCCCTGCCCTCAAACTTCTGACATGAGCACTGAGGGTCAGACCGATGTACGTGCCATCCTGCCAAATGAAGTTAATGTTTTTGTGAATCTTAACTAGTTTGTTAAATTACTTCAAGTGATTATCCTGTTTCTTTCCTGATTAGGGAAAAATCTTTAAATACATACAGGGTGAGACTATTCTTAGACATTTGGGGAGGAACCAGCCGTGCTCTGGAATGAGTTGTGTTTAAGATATCTTTACTCTGGTGTGAAAAGATGGGAAGGCTTGTTCCAGGAAGGTTATGGGCAAGGAATGTTTTCTAATCTTGTGTCTGGAACCACTACCTTAGGGCCCTAGTTTATTTTCAGTGTTGAGAAAGAAACAAGTGGTTTAATTTCCTTCTTTCAGTGCGTCATGGTTTAACCCTAGCCATCAACCAACCAGTGCAAGCAGTGTTTTGAGTATTGAGGTGCCCTGTCCACTGTGTTTAATGACAGGGAAGGAGAGGCTTTTTGCCCAGATCTTGAGCTTGGTAGGGGTTGGAAATTGGAGAAAGCTGGCAGCTAAATGTTTTCCTTCTTGTCAGAAGGTCTGTGGTCAAGCAGCTGACAGACTTTTGGGAGCTTGACCCCTATAAAGGATCAGGGGCAGATTTGTCCCTTATGGTGTGGGACAGCACATCTTCACTGCACTCTGGGCACAACGTGGACATGAAGTACCTGACTCAGTGAACTAAGGTTTTCATGCCCATGCCTTTCCACGTGGAAGTAGATACAGTGTTCCTGGGAAAGCTGGGTCTCTTGGCATGTCTGACAGAATACTGCCAGCCTCTGGGGATAGGGCTGGACCTTGCTGCTTGCCTGGTGCAAAGACCAGGTTGTGGAGGTGCAGAGCTCTCCCAGCTCTCCCTGCAGCTGCCTCTGCAGACCCCGCGGAGTTACCAGTGCTCCCACCAAGGGAGAGGCTGCGGTGCGGAGCTGTGTTAGCTCACAGGATTACAGAGAGGATTACGGAGGAGAGGCTCTGAATGCTGAAATCGCAGCACTTTAGGCAGCATTTGTGCCTCCTGCCAGGGCAGTCACTGAGGTCTGAGGCACAGTTGTAGGAGATGGGGCTCAGCACAGCCCCCTGCACCCACCTTGGCCCTTGGGCCTCTTCTGTTACTTGTCTGCCCTGCCCTGAAGGGCTGTCCTCACAGCAGTTGCTAATGAAGGAGAGTTTTGTGTTTCAGGATAAGATTTGTAGTCTTCTGTTTCCCCTCTTGATTTCAAGTGCTGGATATGTGGTTTCAGGGGTGAGAACTTTGTGCTGGTTTCTCTCGTGTACAAATGTAGCTCCAGAGACTTGGAGGACAAAGGCAGCCTGCAATGGCTTTGCAAACCAACTTCTATGCAGCAAAGACCGTCTGCAATGCAACTGAAGTTATTTATTGTGTTTCTTTCCAAAAAGTTCCCCCTGTCCAAGTTGGAATTAGACAGCAGAATAATTTTCTTTTATGTGGGAAAAGTTGGCGCTTCTCTGTGGGGTGAAATAAAAATAGATCATCTGGACTTGTTGCATCTTGCATAATTTCCTGTATTTTGTTCCCCTTGGAAAGGTTGTTGGGATAATAAAATACTCCTCCTTGTCTGGAAGGATGGAACGAAGATAGGATGGCCTAGGCTGGGTGTAGAGAAGGCCAGGCTAGAAAGTCCTCTCACTTCCCATGAGGCCAGCTGAAGTTTGGCATGTCCCGGGGATGCCAACAACCTGGTTGGCGGGCTGGAAGTGGATGAAGCGGGTTAGAATATACATTTTTTTTTTATTTCAGAGTCAGAAATTGAACAACAAGATAATGAGGCTTCTAATCTTTGTGGTTCCAGCAGCTGGGATAGTGCATCCTACCTGTAGGCTGGGCACTCTGGAGCGAGTGGGGCTACACCAACATGTGTAACACAGCCCTGGAATATAGTGCTCCTCCCCTGACTGAGGCTGGGAAGGTCTGTGCAGTCCTGGTAGTGCAGGGTGATACATGACATTAGGTCTGAGCAGCTGTCTAGTCCATCTCCTCCCCAGCCAGACCTGAGCCCCCTCTGCAGCAGTAATCTAGATGCAATCAATCCGGCACTTTCAAATATTTATAAATCATTGATGGAGATTTTTTTTTTTTTTTTAAGTTTGAAGTTGTAGCTTTCATGGAATTTGGTTTGATTAGCTGGAAAGTCAATATTTTCACTGCTGTGTGGCTGAGCAGCATTAATTCCAGCCCAGGCAGCAGCAATAACAGCACTGCAGTGCTAATGGCTCTCTGCCTGCACCGGCTGGCGTTTAAGCAGCCTGGGATGAGCTTGAAGCATGAGGAGGAACCTTAGAGAGGTGATAATAAAGTAGTACAGCTCATGGTGGAAATTGGTGGAGGCAGGTAAAGAAAAAGCCCATAGCAATGTCTGGGAGTCTGCAAGGTGAGGTGTTGAGGCTGCCTTTCTTCATAAGTCATCTCTTCCAGCACATCCAAACAAGGTGGATTGCTTTGTATCACAGCTCCCATTAACTTGTCTTAAAAGCATAAGGCACCTTCAGCAGAGTGAATCAGAACCTCATGGGACCAGACCTTTATTCTTTTTAGGTGATGTAGATAGGAATTTGATAGGTGAACCCAGTTATCCTTGTCTTTACAGATGACAGAGGGAAGCCATAAGAGAATTGTATGAGCTCAGCAGAGGCTCAAACACCATATCTTTGTGTCACTTCATGCCACGATAATCATTGCTTGCACTGGAGAGCTCACCTCTCTCTTTCACGTCTATAATACCTGTCCTGTTCCAAATAACCTGTCCCAGTCCTGTTCCAAAGGAACCAAACAACTCCCCTGCTAATTTGATATGGCTGAGCAGGCTGACTGAGAATTCATAAACTCTCCACCATTAGCGTGGGCTGCAGACAGAGCTTCCTGTGCTCTGAGGGTGTATAAGTGAGATATTTGAGTCATGCATGACAGTGAACGTGTCTGCATCTCTCAGGGTCTGGATATTTCGGTGCCATCCCAGGGGTTAAGTGCCCGCAATGGAAAGTCATGTTCTGGAGTATTTCCTTTAAATCCTCATGTCACGGTGCATTTCTGTCAGACCAGGTAGCACAAAGACACCCAGCTGTTTTTGCAGGAAATGTGTCTGTGCTCCCTGGGCAGTGACAGCTCAAGGCGGGCTGAGGAGGTTCTGCTGCGTGTGGATGAGATCAGCCCTCGGGATCTGCTGGTGCTCTGGGGTGATCCATGTGTCATGCCCAGGACTCCATCCTGGGAAGCAGCCTTAGCTCTGCTGCTGAGGCTGCAGGGACGTGAGGACCAAGGCCTTGAGTCAGGTTTCTCCTGGTTCTCTGGATCAGGAGCTGGGAGGGGACCAGCTTGGTGTGGGTGTGATGACGGGATTACAGAGCACTTGGGGTGCAGAGCATATTTTGGATAGAGCTTACGTGCTGCAGGGCTGTCATATTGCTGTGGTCTAGCTGAGAGGTGGCAAAAGGCACAAATAACTGTGGCTGTGCTGCTGCTCTCAGGCTGGGATGAGCTGACATCCTGGTGTTAATAGTGTGGATCACAGGTGCTCTGACGTGGTGTCTTAATGGCAGCAAGGGATGTGAGGAACCTCAGAACTGAACAGCCTTGCCAGTGGCACACTAACCCCTGACTTCCAGTGCTCAGGGCTGCTTCTGAGGTGAATTTATAGAACCTGTATCTTCCATTCAGCTCCCAGCTGACCGTGTCTGAATTCTAGGGCACCCTTGTGGCATTGGCATCTGTGTGACTGACAGAAGCGATGACAGTCCCGCTTCAGATGTCAGAGGCTTTCTGGCAGTGTTAATGATGCCCAAGCTCTTCTGAAGGGAAGATGCAATGGCAGGCTGTGGAGCCTCACCTCACTGCTCCAAGGCTGTCAGATGCTGTGAGCTCTTAGTTGGAAGGAGTGTGTACAGATGTACCTGTATAGCCCATCCTTCAGGAGAGAAACCGCAGTAAGTACTGGTGAGAGAGATGGCAGATCCTCACAGATTTATGCTGATTATAGAGGTGCTAATGCCTTGCTTTTGCAGCTTGATCTTGCTCCTGTCTTTTGTGCTGGCTCATAAATACATGCCAGTTCATCCTCTTTGTCTCTTCTCATGACCTTTCTTTAAATTTGGTCAAGTTCCTGGTGCATGGGTTGTCTTGCCCCTCACCATAAGGAGACCTGGCTCAGGATGACCCCAAGTCTCACTATAATTGCTGCTGCAACATTTTATTTCAGACTTTATTTTGGGGGGGTAAGACTGCATTCAATCATGCTCCACAGGGTGCTAAAAGCCTGTGGTCTGGGTGATGCTCTGGGTAATCTGCCTTGTCAATACCCATTGCTCACATCCACACCAGTGGAGAGGATTTTGCCAGCTGACTGGGTGCTTCTGAACCTGAAGTGTGATGCTGACTTTCGTTCCATGACCCGATTCTCCTGCTTTCATTTCAAGTGTTTGCTTCCCGTTCTGGGTTCTTGGAGCACATGGCAAAAACGTGTCCCTGGGAGATGTAGACAGGGTGAGTGTGGTACAAAGATTCCCTCTTTACATGTGAGGGAGGTGTCTCTATAAAGGCAATCCCATCTAGTCCTCTGCCATAGCTGCTGGATCATCTTCCCCTTAGTCACCTCCATAGGAGCCTGATCAATCCACTGCTACTTCGCAGTCTTCCCTGCACTTGGCTGCCAATGGAAAAGAAATGCCACCTATTTGGAAACTCTGCTTTCTTATTCTGGCAGTGAATGAACTTACCTGGAACATCAGAGCTCCCCAGGCTGCAAGGTCCTGTTCCCCACCAGCTCCCACTGAGATAAACCAAATACCTGGTCAAAGGGGAAAGCCCATAGAGCACGTTGAGAATGGCTTCAAGTGTCTCTTCCCAGCAGGTTACCAGTGTAGCTCATTTCAGGGGCTTGGCCATGGTTTTCCATAAAAAGAGCCACATCTGGAGATGCTGGCTCGTTATTTTTGCAGGCACTTGTGCTTTGCTTGCTTCTAGTGGCAAACTGAACTGGAGATGGGAAGTCCTTGTTTGAGAAGGCTGCAGGTTGAAGCGGTGTGAGTCTTCACGGGGGAAGAGGAAGGTCACTTGACAGCAGAATCAGGTGCAGCTGGTTGTGGGGAGGGTCTGAGCAGGCAGTTGAGACAACTTTATGAAACATATATGGTGTGCGCAGCAGTCAGATGTGGCGCGTGCTTGGCTGTCAGCATTAGCATGATGTGCTGCTGGCACAGGAACACCTTTCCTGCTGAAAGCAGCTCTCGAAAGAGCCAGTCGATGTGCCAGTTGCGACAAGGTGACAGTGATGCAATAGATAAAGAGCAGCCTGGGAGTGGGAATTCATGTTTTCTGATCCTGTTCAGGGCCTTTGGGCTTGATACTGATTCTGTTTGCAAGCTGCTGGGAAAGGGACCTCTGAATAGATGTCTGCCTAATGCAACATGCTGCTAGTCTGTCTTGAACCCTACACAGTACTGTCACAGGGTTAAGAGCAAGAGACCACAGGTCCCTGTAGCATCAGTAGCCCTTGATAGGCAAGAGTAGTGAAGCGAGTCCCTGAAAACTTGTTCTTTCTATTTGGACACTTGTTCTTGGACAGCTGATTATTCCTGCTGGAGAGAAAAACCTGGCCATTGGGTCTGCCTGGGGAAAAAAAGAAGATGATTCCTTGAGATATACTGACATCTTCAAGTCCTGTTTTCCAAAAGAACCTGCAGTTCTTTCCACCTTCATGCTGCCTGTGAATTTAATAAGTTTCCTTTTTGCTCCTTCATCCAGGCTAGCAGCAGAAGCTCAGAAGATGGCAGGTATGTGACAGGCACCTACAAAATCCTGTTTGTCAACATGCTCTTCCTTTGTAGCAGAGGAGACCGCTTATACCTGCCCTCTACCCATCTCTCTGAGCAGTTTTATGCCTGCTTTGTTGCTCTTTCTCTGAAGCCCACATCCTCCTTGCTTGTGGGAACTGCAGACTGGACAGCATCAAAAGCCGTACCAGAGTGGAGGTGTCTGACAGGCAGTGCTCTGCTGGAAGCCTGTTAGGCTGTTACAGGCAGCAGATAGATGGGCTTGATGTGATTTGTTCCTGACAAATCCATATTAGCTGCAACTCATCTCCTTGTTATCTCATTGATTTTTGGAGGGCTTGGAACTGGGTCTTCAGGGAAACAGGGCAGTGTGTAGGAAGGTACGACAGCTTCCCTATCTGCAGTACGTACGTTGTGTTGTTGGCCACTGCCCCTGAAGTGTCTCTCCTGGACCCCAAACGGCTCATTGCTCCTCAGCACCCCCGTGGTGATGGGGTGGGAGTTTGTTCATGTCCCCTTGGTGGTGTTTTGTCACACCCTAGTGGCTTGGTTGCAAGGTGGCCATGGGTGTGGTGCTGCCACAAGCTTCAGGGGACTTGCTTTTCACTCTTCTTTTGGAAGAGTGATCTGGGGTTCAGTCCCCCCTTGCTCACAGCACCCTGGTTGTCTCCTTGCAGGCAATGACAGCATTCAGTCCCAGATCCTCCCACACCACAGCAGCCCCTGGGGTGCTGACCAGCTGAGTGGAAGGTGAGCTTGTTTGTGCTGCTGTACCAGCAATTACTTTCTCCTGCGTTAAAATAATTTCTTTTTCCCTTCTCCCATGATGAGACTTGGCTATGGAAAGGCAGGATGAGATGCCATTTCCTTAGTCGCTTTCCTCTAAGATCTCATCAAAAACCTTACAGTGCTGGAAAGTCACTTGTGACAATGCCAGCAAAAATGGCAGCACCAATTCCTGCCCACTTGGAGGAAGGTTTAGCTAAGACAGGTTATTTACTTACTCTTCTGTGGCTGCTGTGGGTTCATATGTGTGATGCTGGGCGAGATTCCCACAGAGGGGATCTGCTGAAGGGTTGAGGGTCTCGTCCTGAGCCAGCACCAGGCTTCAGGTATATTGTAGGGAGGGGTTGGAGGGGATGGGAACACTTGTAGATGATACTCTCGACAGCTAAATAGTGGTACCTGGTGGTGGTTGTGCTTTGCCAATCCTGGCCTCTCCAGGCCACAAAACAGCAGAGGGATGCACAAAGCCAGCTTTGTAATTAGGGTGTTGATAGCAGGAGATGGGCTGACTGGCAGTGGGGCCCATCTCTGAGAGCTGGAAGTGACTGGATCCGGGGGCATGGGGGCAGCAGGGCAGAGGAGAAGGTCATTCTTCTGTTCTTTAGAGTCTCAGAAATGCAGGTGAATCTGGGGAAAAACATCTGGGCTGTGCTTGCTTTATTTATGCTTTTTCCTACGCACATCTCTGATCAGAAGCAAATCATGCACTTGAGTAGAAATTCAAGTGGTTCAGATTCCCCCAGAGAAGGCTGAGGTGACCTGGTAGATTTGCTCTGCAATGGTGCTCCAAAGAAACGTCAGCAGCTTCATTCAGGGTCACTGGAGCTTCTTGTTGTCCACTGTGGGGTCACTTGATGGATGCTCAGTTCCTGGGCTTGCTCTTCTGATACGCTCCAGCTTTTCCTCTCCTCCTCAGTCACTGGAGAATGAGCAGAAATTCTGCAGCCACTGGGAAAGGAAAGCACTGGAATACTTGAAAAGCAATTAATGTTCGCCAGCACAGATCTAGCAGTGCATTGCTCCTTCCAGTCACATTCCCTGCCTCTGGCCCCCTCACCACCTGCTGCACTTTGTGGGTTTTCCTTTATCAGTTGCTTTTCATTTTCACTTGAGCTGTCGGTGAGAGCTGAAGTAGAAGTTCAGATTAAGTTGCAGCTGAGATGTGCTTTGCTTGGGATTATGGAGCTGGCTGTGTGTGTAGCTGTCAGGTAGGGCAGGAGGAACAGAGCTTTTTAGCAGGCGGTGAGCAGACAGAAGCCTCCGATTTCCAGGGCTGAAAATTGTGCTCCCAGGCTCCAGTCTGCACTGGTGTAACCAATACCACTTCTTTTAGGGAACTGGTTGATTCAGTCTAAATAGGAAAATGTGCTGCGCTGACTCCCTTGGTGAATTGGAGCTTCTGGGCTAGCCCAGAGAGCTGTCAGAATGGGTGGAGGTTCAGACAGCACCTGGAGAAGGGTAAAGTCTGCTGCCACTGGTGCATTTTGGTCTGCTGCAGGCTCTAGGTGTAGTAGAGAGAAAAATTGAAGCTTTGACATATATCTCAGTTTTTTTAATTGTTTGGGCGAGCTCAATTCCTGTAATTGCTTCCTTCAGGAAGCTCCCTGGCTGTGCCTGTCGAGGAGATGCATCACCTGAGGAGTAAAATGCAACTGCCGTGAGCTGGGAGACAAAACCAGGCCAGAGCCAGCAGCTGCTGTGGAGGGAGGGCTTGGGCACCAGCAAATGGACATGTAGGGCTGGCCTGAATGTGTGGACTGTACTGAGTTAAAGTAACCAACACTGAGTGGCTGTTTCTTTCAAAATGTTAAAAATATCCCAGCTTCTCCATAAATCCAAGAGATGCAACCGCTACTGCCTAGCACAAGTGTGGATGACTGTCCTCCCTCAGAGCCTGGTGGGAGCTGTAATGCTTGTGCTGAGTTGATATTTTAAGGACCCTTACAGAGCAAATTGTCTGAGTCTTCAGTTTGGCAGCTGGGCTGACCCAGGTGGGAGGTAAACCAGTGGTTCAGGGTGCTCTGCTCCTTTTGGTGACAGGGTGGCAATGGGACCACACTCATTGCTCTCATGGGGGCAGAAGGTCCAGCCCAGGAACTTGTGTGTGATTGACACTGTGTACTTTGAGCAGACTGTCATGTTGTACACAGAGTCCTCCAGAGGTGTGAGAGACTCCCCCATCCTGGGGAGCTGAGGCCCTGCTCTCAGGCTGGGCTAAGGCCTCCCCTTTTCCCCATCTCTCGCTGAGCTGCGGGGTTGCCCCGCCGTGATGCCTCAGCACTGGGGTTATGTTGCTGCTGATCACAGAGAGCACAGCAATGCTGTACCTCCACTCTGTCCCTCCTGTACACTGTGTCAGTGCAGCCTATTGCCGGGTACCAGTGGCATCCTCTCCCTCTGAGCTGATGGAAGCCTGATTTCCACCCTGCCACCTCCCGAGCTTTCTTTCCCTGCTGCTCTCATTTCCCTGAGTTTCTCCAGGAGGAATTCAACAAGGAAGCCTGCTGCTGCTGGAAGTACTGCTATTTTCAGAGCTATAATCTCCCACCTTACCTGTTCCGAGCTCCCAGTGTCACAGCCTTGCTTGCCACATGCTTCCAACTCTGGGATGCACTCGGCAGGAATGCTGCACGGCTCAGCAGTGGCCAAGGTGATCGCTAATAGCATCTGTGTATTGTTGAGATAGCGCTTATCTGTTGGGAGGGAGTAAAGGAGTGAGCAGGCCTGACCTCCAGAGCACAAATGAGACTAAAACCTTGTACCTGAATCTCTCAGATGATCTATCAGATCTCCCTCCACCTACAGAAACATGAAAAAACTCAGCAGATATGACAGCGAGGTACTGGAAGATGCTTGGTGGAAAGATGACTGTACTAATGGAGGGCAGTGAGAGGTAGCGTGGTACTTTCAGCCATGAGAGATGCTATAAATTGGGTCCTGTGTGATGATGAGCCACTGTCGCAGCATATGGCAGCCGGTGTGGGTTGTGAAGTCTGAGCCCCTCGGCGGGTGCCTACTGCCACCCAAAATGGCTCACAGCCATCTGCTGTGACTACCCCTCCTCCCACCTCCCGCTGCAGGCGAGGCCTGAGCCTGTGATTCCTGCTCGGAGCCTTCCCAGAGCAGCCCCGTCCTTCTCTTGGAAGAGTTTGGAAAGCTGTAAACCCAAATGTTTCATGTAAACCTTCATGTCAACAGCATGTCTGTGTGTTGTTGGAGATATTACAGATGCTTCCTGCCCTCCTCAGCTGTTCGCTCCCTCTTGAAAGGGATTGGGGTGCTGCAAGAGCAGCAGTCCCAAGAGTTGTGTCCAGGCTGAAATTCCTCAAACAAGGGATGACAGTGAATATTTGTTTAAAGTTCCCTTCCATCTAATCTCCACAGATGCTAGCGAGATAACAACATTTTTTTGTGGGGTTACCCAGCAACGAAAAAATATTTGGGTCAAGCTGAGCTGTTTACATTCGTCTTGGTTTATCCATCTTGTAGGGAATGAAACAAGTTTCTTGTTAAGTTTTCCCCTCTTCGTTTTATTTTTATCTTGAGGCTTTGTATAAAAAGCGTTCCATGTGAATCATGGATATTATGATTCCAGTCATGATGAAGGCGTTGTGACATCTCTCTGCTGTGGTGCTGGTACACGAGGGATGAGTAAGCTGTGCTCAGTGCAGTGAGACCCAGCCTGGTGTCTGTCTCCTGCACTTCCTTGGCCTTCTGGTTTTGAATGGAGAGGCCCCAGTTTGCAAACTGGGGGTGGCAATAGGAGTACAATTAAACTCCCATCTTCTAATGAGGTGCCCAGTGCCCCAGGGTTTCACACAGGATTCTCCAGTCTGTCTGTGCTCTCAAGGGACCAGACCTTTTCTTTACGCTCTTATTCTGTTCTCATGGACTCTTCACTTTCTGATTCCAAGTGAAGGTATAAATAACAAAATGTCCTTCAAAAGGCAGTTTCTGCTTTTTGTGTGACCACAAAGTCATGATAAAGAGACTTACTGAAGGATTGGTTGTGCTGGCCCTGGTCTCGTGGAAGGCTTAGTTGTCTGTGGAGATATATCCACCCTAAAAAGCATCATTTGATTGAAGATTGTCCCATAGCTATAGAGGAATATCCTATGTCTATCCCAATGAATTGGCCTCTCTGATCTGTGATCTGGGCTCTGTTGATCTCATTGAATTAAAATGATGGAGCCTGGAAAGCTAGAAATGATCAACCATCACTGAAGGGTCATCCTGCGTCTGAGCCCTCTGTGCTCACCAGTCTCTCCCTTTGGGCCTCTTTGGAAGTGCTGCCGTAGGAAAGGAATGGACTGGAGACAGATGATTCTGCTCCAGTCCAAGGAAGTATTAGGCCTAGCTGAATGATCTGAAAGCCTGATCTGTAATTAATTTGAGAACGTTCTCCTAACAGCCAGGGGCCTGCCCCATGCACAGGGCTCTTCGTGTTGCCACAGGGCTCTGGGTGAGGCGTGGATGGTGCTTCCAGGGGTACCTGGGGCTGCCACGGGAGGCCAGTGTGTTGCACGCACATGAAAGGAAAGTAGGTCAGCAGTGGGGAGCAGGTCTTTGTGGGCATTAACATGTTGAGGGGTGTGCGTGTGTGTGTAAAACTTAGGGAATTAAAAAAAACTGCAACCAAAGCTGTGTTTTATCCTCTCCTTCCCAGTGTGTGCTGTGAAGGGAAGAAGGGGTCTTCAGGGACAGCAGGATAGATCCTTCTCTGGAGCAAATCTTTGCAGCTCCGTTGATTTAGTTGGCACTTCACTGATTAATACTAGTTGAGAATCCAAGCTGGAGTGCTTTGTATGCTTGTAAATAATTGAACGCCACGTGAATACAATGATGCGAGGGAGGATGGGAATAAAGCAGAGACTCTGGGAAATTTTAGGTTTTTTGGAACGAGGCTTTTATGTGGAAACATATTGGCATCTTGGCTGCGAGGCGCTATGGTTGAGTGTGAGGGGTTTTTCATCGTAATTATAAGGACTAGAGCTGGAGAGCTGTTGAAACTGCGAAAAATGGCAAGCACATGTCAGACGGGGAGAGGGAGGCTGCTGCCAGCTGTTCCCCCCCTCCCGCTGCCTGACCAGGTTTGATAAATATGCATTATTTTTTAATACTGAAAATGAGTCCTAGTTCTGGCAAGGTGCTAAGTTGACAAACCTGGAGATGAAAACCCTTTTTATCCAGGGTGAAGCAGCAACAGCACAAGCTTTCCCCTGTGTGCCGAGGGATGCAGTTAATGTGCTGCTGCCTCGATGGAGGCCAAGAGATGCTACTTGTGGTGATGGTATTTTGTGGTGTGGGCTACAGGCTCTTTTTACACCCTGGCTGCCAAATTCCTGCACGTAAAAGTTGGCTTTTGGTGGCATGGGTTGGTGGGAGCTGATGTTGATCTGTCCCTCCTCACTGGTCTAGGAGCATTTCCCAAATTCATGCCTCTCCTGCTTGGCCCTGTGTAACATGGCTGTTCCAGCCCTTCTCACGGGGGGGGAGATGTGAGGTTAGGAAATCAACTGATGTGTTTAAACCCATCTGCATGTGTGATTTAGGGACAAGACACGTGCCAAGTCAGTGGCCAGTGAGCTGGTGACTGCCCTTGGCTGCTAGGCAGGTGCTCCAGGGAGCCTGGATGGAGGGCTGCTGATATGTGGATGTGAGCTTCAAAGCTGGAGGCTTCCCAGGAGCTCCTAGGGGAGGAGATGAAGCTGTGAAGCCTGAAAACGGGCCTTCAGATCATGTATGAGATTCCTAGAGCTGTGTGTTATGCATGGTCCGGTCACCTGGCAGAGGGGGACTGTACCTGCCTCCTATCTCCGCACAAACTGGGAACAGTAAAATGTGGATATTTGGAGAGAGTTTGTCTTCTTTCTGTAGATTAACACCTGAATTCCAGAAAGATCCGGATCTGGTTGGAGCCTGTGGGCTTGTCTTTTTTGCTCATCACAGAGTAGGAATTTATGTCCCTAATTTCTCATCCCCTTCCTGAACCAGGGCTGAGGCAACTGTGCAGCATGGAGGCAGGAGCTGGAGGCAGGAGCTGCTGCCATTTTGTGTCTCACTCCACTCAGACTGTGTGATGAATTGCTGTGCTTTGCCTCTTGGGGAGGCTTTATAGTCTTCTTTTTTTTGTCACTGTCTTTAACTCGAAATAAAAGTCAGTCAGGGACAAGTGAGGGGTTTGTGCTGAGTGTGGGGCAGTGTGATAGCGGTGACTATTTCCTGGACGATGGGCACAGCTTAACACCATAAGCCATTTTTATCCAGGGCTTGGACTTTTCTTGCTGTAGTATTTATCAATTACCTGTTTGCTGCACTGCAAATCCCTTTCTTCTGCAAGATACTTTTCTGTGCTGCCAGATCTCTGCTGTGCCAGCCTCTCGGTTGGGGCAGCTTGCTGAGAGCCTGCACGTATCGTGGCTGGTCCATCCCTTTGCCCAGGAGGGGCTCAGGTGGGAATGGAATAACATAGAGTGTTGAAGTGGAGATTAAGATGTACTGGGTGACAGATACATCCTGAAATCACATGGATGGGTGCCTTTAGGACAGTGGTGCAGTGGGAGATGGCAGGAGCAGGAGGGGGATGGTGCTCTGAGGGCAGAGCCCTCCAAAATCCCAGGTGTGGCACACAGTACTGCTGGGGGTCGGGTGCCTGGAGGTGAGGTGACACTTTGCACTGTTCCCTCTAGCATATAGAGAATGCTGTGTAAACCAGCAGTCCTCTTCCAGGCAGGCAAGTGGCAGGAGGGCAGAATTTCGGGGGCTGCAGCGGTGGCCTGACCTGGAGCTTTCCTGAACACTCCCTGCAGGGATAAAACTAAAACCTCTGGGGAAATGACAAACAGCAACTGCTAGAGAACACGATGCTGGGCAAAAAGTCAGCCTTCGGCCCACAGACTCATTCCAAAAGATATATTAAAGGTTACCCAGACAACCTTAATACCTCCAGAAATGTGACCTTGAAAGCCACCTAGAGAGCAAGGAACTATCAGATGTTCTGAGCTGCTGGCTGCGAGCGGCACCCACAGAATAACGTGCTTTATCCCTCACTTGATTTCATTCACTGAACTGGCATCAGGTTCAGCTCAGAGACTTACTGACCCTTGGGGGGGGGATCTGTTCAGCCATTGATGCAGCATTGAAATATTTATTTCAGAAGCAGCCACTAGGGAAACTAAATTTCCAAGCAAGCCAGGCCTGTGGGTTACTCCTGAAAGGAGATCTGAAGCAAATGTTGAGCTCCACGAAAAGCATTTTTGGGTGACTACTTTTTTTTTTTTTTTTACTGCCCTGGGACGCAGGATGCAAAGCTGCCTGTTGCAGGAGTGCGGGCCTTCCTCTGGAAGGCAACAGCTAGTCCCTGGGCCAGGGGCTAGCAATCTATTTTAAATATGTGGAAGTGGAACTGGGTAACTAAATCATCCCCACAACATTCCTCAAACAGCAAAGACCTGATTTCTTTCTAGGGACCAGAGTGAAACACCTGTGAGAATTCTATGCCTGAAACATTATTGTTTAGGGCTTTGCCTTCACAAGGAAGGAAAATGGTAGAAAAATGGCACCACTTTCGAAACCCTCCTTTGTCACTTGTGGTTCATCTGCCTCAGGCTTCCCAGAGGTCTGCCCTGCTCCATCAGCTCCCTTGGGGCACGTCAGGCTCATCCAGAGGTCACTGGCCAAGGGTAGGGGCTGGGTGATAGGAACCAAGAGCCTGGTGTGTGGACCCCCTGGACCTACCCCACATCATCATTCCCACTGGAGAGGGACCGTGCGGTGCTTACACCCAGTTTAGTCTTGTATTAAAGAACCAAGTTAAACCAGGAGTCAGACTGTAGGGGCTGCTCTGGGCTGACTGATGACAGTGCCGTGGACAGCCAGGAGGGCTGAGGTCTGTCCTTGTGCTCTTGCTCATCTCCGAGGCCTTGGCAACCCATTAACCGTGGCTTGCTGACTGCTGAGACACGGTGAAAAGGGTTGGAAGCTGTAGGAAAGCAAAGCTGCTATTGAAACAGGCAGTTGAAAGGCTCAAGTGGTGACTTTTTCATGCCTACATGTTTCAGGGGCACTTGTAAGAGCACTATTTAAATTTAAAAGAAAGAAGAGTAATATTTCTAATCTATTATTCATTCATGAAACATTATTTCAGTGTAAAATAAAATATTTTCCTTTGCCACCTCATTCTTAATATACTCTCTTCTCTCTTTCTCTCTCTCCCCCACCCCCTTCCTTCCACTCTGCTGTGCTCCAGGGAACAGTATGTATGAAATTATTTTGTAAAATCCAATAAAAATTTTAATCAGGTCAACATCATTACAGGAAAGGAAAGTGATGGAGCTTTCCTGATGTATTAAACAAAAAAAGAAAAAAAAAAGACACATAAAGAAAAAAAAAATGTAAACATGCAGCTGTAAAAAGAGGAACACAGAGCTGCACACCCAGACACTGTGCAGTGCCTCCTGCTCATCCTGTCTCCATGGAGCACAGTCTCACTTTCAGCCACGCACATGACAAATGCATGCATGTGTCTCTCGGCCCCTTCCACATGCACCAAACCTATTCCAAAGTAGGGAATCCGTAGCACAAGGATCACTGAAATCCAGCCCCTGGCCCTGAATAGGACACCCCAGTGATTCCATCATGGGCCTGAGAGCCTTGTCCAAACACTCCCTGAGCTCTGGCAGGCTCTGGGCTGTGACCACTGCCCTGGGGAACCTGTTCCAGTGCCTGACCACCCTCTGGGTGAAAAACCTATTCCTGGTATCCAACCTAAACCTTCCCTGACACAGCTCCAGCCGTTCCCTTGGGTTCTGTCTATGGTCACAGAGAGCAGAGATCAGTGCTTGCCCCTCTGCTGCCTTTCTGCAGAAGCTGCAGACCCTGAAGAGGTCTGATTTCAGTCTCCTCCTTTCTAGGCTGGACAAACCCAGCGACCTCAGCCACTCCTCATTCAGCTTTGCCTCTAGACCCTTCCCCGTCTTTGTAACCCTCCTTTGGACACTTTCTAATAGCTTTAGGCACCTAAAAGTCTTTGGCTAGCACCCTTTAGGAGAACACCCACCCCTGTCCGAAGGTCTTTATGGACCCTTAGGCCCATATGTCCCAATATGGTCTTCAAAGAGTGGTTGGTAAAGCAAAGGGACCAGCTAGTTGTGTGGCAACTCCCCTTTTTAATCCCTGTCTTTCTGATTACCACGGAGGGGAATAAAAAGCCCTGGTAGCACACGGTCATGCTCTGAGGATTTGCATAGTGTATTAAGGCTTGCTAAGATCTCCTTCCTAGCCTGACATTTACAGAAACTGCAGCTGCTGAGGCTCCTCTCCATCTTCCCTCTTTCAGATTAAATGTGAACTTCTAAATCTGCCAGGAGGGGTGGAGGGAAGGACGGGGAATGTAACTGCCTCACTCCGATCTTGGTCCCTTGCCATCGTCCGAAACATAGAGCCAGGCCAAGTGATAGGAGTGATTGATGTCTGCACAGGTCAGAACCCCTGTAGAAGAGGAGCACACATCCCAAGCCCTTAAAGTGATATACTGTTGACTTGAAGGGATTTGCAAAAGCCTCCAGGAGTGAATGCTTGGAATAATGTGTTTTTGCCATCGAGTTCCTTGTAAGAGTGCAGGAGGGGCTGACTCCCTATCACACCCTTCCCCACCAAGGCCAAGGTGGTGCTTGTGGATGAGAATGGAGCTCCGGAGATGAGCACCATCCTCTGAGGAGCCCACCCATGGAGGGGGGAACATAATTCCTGAGATCAACACAGCTACTGGTAGGGATGCCCATGGTGGGACTTCTCCCACAGAGTGCTGCCTTCCTCGGGGAAGCTGGGACCAATGGAGCAGCCGTGGGTCCTTGTGCTTTTCTGATTCTGCTGGGACACAGAATTGTCCTGGAGGGCTGGGAATGTTTTTGATACAGTTCAGAGAAGCAGGGATGGGGGCTTTACCTCTTGGGGAAGAGGGTGCCTTATGCTTTCAAGCTGGAGACAATTGAGGTTGCGTGGTGGTTGAGCTTACTGCGAGGGTGGCAAGAGTAGAGCAGTGAGTGGCAGGGCCACAAGCTGCCCTAAAAAAAGATGAATGAATCCTACCCTGGGGCACTTTGGGGACTACCCCCAGCAAGGGTAAATCACAGAAGTTTTTCTAGTGACAGCACTGCCTTTCATCAGGCTTGGAGCATGGAAGTGTTCAAGGCCAGGCTGGACAGGGCGTGGAGCAACCTGGCCTAGTGGAAGGTGGGGGGTTGGAATGAGCTGGTGTTTAAGGTCCTTTACAATCCAAACCAGCCTGTGATTTTATGTGTTGTGACTCTTCACCTCAGCTGTCCCCTCCGTGCAGGGGTGTCCCTCTGCGTGGGGGTGCCCTGTGTGCCTTATGGGAATGTGTGGCTGGGCCCATGAGCTGGAGCTTCCCCTCTCTGCTGGCAGATGGGTTAAAATAGGAGTCGAAACATTCAGTGCTTTGGAAAGAAAAATAAACTCCTAGGCAAGTGCCAACTGCAGCAGCCATTTTGGCAGAGTACCGTGGTGCAGGGGAATGGGGTAAGAGCCTCATGACCCATGGGAACATCCATAAGTGGAAGCAGCCCTGGCCCAGGCTGTCTGCACTTGCAGCCCACCCAGCAGCGCCCAGGCTGCGCGGTCGGAGGCAGGCAGAAGGCGCCCTGCCCACGGCACACGGGCTGGCACCTCTCCTCCTCCTCCCTGTGATATTTCTTTGCCACCCTCTGAGTACACACGCACACACATCATATGGCTCTGACGTTATTCTCCTCTGGTTGTTGCGAAGGACTCAAAAATGTCCATTTTAGGTTTTTTGTATTTTGGGAGCCAGACTGAAAAATCTTTTCGTGGTCAGTGACAAGCAGCTTATGGGAAACAGATGAACAATACTCCCAGGAATTTCTCTTATTGCTGCCTGTGTTTAAAATATAAAGTTAGAAAGGGAAGGGGGGAAAAAAAGAAAGTTTTTCAGGCTGACTTCCAGTTGAGTGCTGTGAGATGATCTCTGCAGCTCTCCCTGTAAGGATGCAGAACTCAGATGGTAGAAGTGGGCACAGAAAGCTTGGCCGGGTGCAGATTTGATTTGGAGTGAGGCCCTGCTTCCCTGCTGGGAAGTTGCTGATCCTCTCAAAGGGTTTGGTCTTTCCTGGAGCCCAGAAAGAAATGACAAGTGCACCCTGAGGCCAATGGCTGTGGGAATCTCTTCACGGTAGATCCAGCCACGCCTCGTGGCTATTTCCAGAGGAGACCATGTCCCTCTGATCTTCCCACTGCGGAGAGCTGATCAGCTTCCAGGGCAGGCTGGTGGGGATGGAGGACTTGGTGAGCACCCTCAGCCACCACCACTGCCTGCAGCAGGGCTGACCTGCCTGGCCATCACCTTTCCCAGAGTTGTAGATGTGGCTCTGTAGGTCCTACAGGATCAGTGCCTGCACCTGCCTGCTCCCAGCAGCTGGGTCTGATTTTGAAGCCCTGTGCTGCTGCCTGCAGGTCTGTGCTGGTTTGTGTCCATAGGCAAAAGCCATGCCCGAAGGTGGGAAGGGAGAGCTGCAGCTCCCTGTAATAGATGGCAAGAGGGACTGATGGCCCAAGTGGTAAATAAATCTTGTGGGCTGGGTGATATAACAAAGCACTTGACCTTTGCCCTGGTGGTTTATTTTGTAATCAGTGCCCGGCAATTGATTTATGGGATAATCAATCTTTCTCCCTTCCTCTGGCCTTGGCGTTGCCTGCGCCATGGTCCTTGCTTTTGAATGATGACTCCAGGCTACAAACAGCGCCCAGGGACGAGGCTGCCTACCCCTGCCCCCTTCTCTTCCCCATGCCCAGCTCGGGAGTAGATGTGCTGCTTACAGCCCCATCTACCCAATGAATGTTTATTAAGCTGCTCTTTGGCAGGGGCAGTCCTCGCTGCCTCGCCAATCTGCAGCACTCCTGGTCTGACAATTGGCTTCCCAGCACCTCAGTTTATAACTCCTGCAACAAATTGTCCTGAATGAAAGGCTTTCATGCCTTATGATGGATTTCCCTCACATAAATTGAGGCTGTGAGCATCCTTGCTCTTCCCAGGGATGCTCTGCACTGGGAAGCTGCAGTTGGAGCAGTGAGGCCTGTGTTGGGGTAGAATTCACGCCCAGGAGATGCTCGTTCCCGGTGTGTTCGTAGCATGGCTGTGAGTCCAAGGGCTTCAGGGACAGTGCAAAGCCAAGAGCTGCTCAGTAACGTGCAAGTAACTTCCTCCCCAGCTATAACGCCCAATTTTTCATGTTTGCACTGTAATTCTTCTTTCTCCTGTGCTGGCTTTTGTCTTCTCTACTCAGCCCTATCCTACCTGACACCTGGATGCAGCTGAGCTGTGGGTTGTGGGGGCAGGCGGAGGGGAAGGACCACGATGTCCCGTGGGATGAGGCTACTGAGGATGGGGGCTACAGCCTCCTCTGCTCCCCGGTAAATCTGTTCTTGCTGGGCCCTGGTTCCCCTCTGCTCCCTGCCTGAGAGGCTGGCAGGATCCTCACTGCTCTGGTAGCTGCTGTGTGGCCAAGGCTGCCTGAGCAATTGACAGAGACCTTGGAGGGATCTCATAAATATGGTACTGGGAGGAAAGAACAAGTGAGGGAGCTCAGCATGTAGCGGGTCTGTGATGGGGAGCAGGTTCACCCAGTCAGTGATAGCCTGAGGAAGGCAGCCAAGTGTCAATTCCAGCAGCGTGGTGGCTGTGATAAGCCAGGGAGACACAAGCAGAGGAGGAAAGCTCTGAACCTTACCAGGCTTTACTGGGGCAGAGGCAGCAGGGCCAGGGCTCTAAGTTCCTGAAAAGCTGTGGGAAACATTTCCCAATTTGGATAGCGTTAAATATGGGCTCATGTTTCTGTCAGAGGCCCATCCTAGCAATGTGTGCTTACTGAGACCTGCATGGCCCCCACCCGCCCTGAGGATATGATGTCATGTACCTCGCTTTGGGCAACCATGGTGATGTGGTGGTACCAGGAGAGCTGCCTACGCTGATGGGGACCCATGGGACAGACCAAAGGGAGCTCTGGTAGATATAAAGCGCTCTGAGCAAGAGCCTGCAGGGAAAACAGAGCCCCAGGCCCTCGGAATGTAAGGCCAGCTCTGTGTGTGATTACCACCATAACCTTGAGGTGATTCTGTGAGGGATGTGGGGCTGTGGTCATTCCAGTGGTGGCACCTTTTCTCTAAGGTGTTTTTAAACATCTCCTTCTTCCTTATGGAAAGCCTTTGCTTATGTCTGTTCTCGCCCTTATCTTATTTAAGTCCATTCGTCCTTGTAATACATCATCCTTGGTCAGACTTAAAGGTTGGCAAACCCTGAGGGAAAAGAGGAAAGAGTTATAACGTCTGAGGGACTAAAGGTTTGATTTGGATGCAACCATATTTATTCAGTGGCAAATTACATCTTCAATCAAACCAATGCAAATGAGGCTCCCAGTTCAGTCTATTTGTTTGGACTTAGTGAGTGCAGGGGGATTCATTATTTCTTGTGCTTCCTTCCATCCCACTGAGTTCATATGCGCATGCACGGACTTGCACACACTTGTCTGTAAAACCCTCTTCCCTCAGGGTGATGTGCTGTTGGGAATAGGTACACGATGATCTCTGGGTGTGGGTAGAGCCTGCATCCCTTGGGAAAGCAGGAGAAAAACACCAGTTTGTGCCCTGGATGTGGGCACTTGGTGCACCAGGATGGTGCACAAGGAAGGGAAGCGTTCCTCAGAGCTGCAATTAGAGCTCTGAATAATTCAGTTTTTCAATGTGGTGTTTGAAGTAGAACAGTTAAAATAATGTCTCTGGGAGACTGAGAGTGATCCCTTTCTCCTCACACACACCCCGAGGAAGAAACAAACCATGAAAATCCATTTGATTTGTTTGGGGTCATTTCATTTTGCTTCTTGTTTGTGCATGCTGGCTCGCTTCCTCAGTGAAAAGTGCTCCCTTTCGGAAATGTCTAGGAAAGAAAAGTCAGGTCTGAAATTTTCATTTTCACTTCTGAAGTTTGTCTCCAAATTTGACCTGTATGTCTTTGGGTTGAAACCTGCATTTTAGGGGTGAGAGGTAAGAATTGGAAAGATAAATCCATCGCTTTTATGAACAATTTCCCTTGCCTTCATCCTAGTCTGCCTCGGACATCTCTGTGTGTGTCGCTGCCTGAGCCTGCTGTGAAATCCCTGTAGGTTCTTCTCCTGCACCTCCTGCCCTGTGAGAGGGCTGGGGACTTGTCCAAGCCCTGAGTTGTGCCATGGGCAAGCCATCCATCCCGTGCTGGAGCCACGCTGAGTTGGAACACGCCGGCTCCCGGCACATGGGTAGGACACAGGCCAAATATGAAAGCAGCAATCTGATTTCCCCCAGGCACAGGGAGGCTTCTTCCCTTGTAGTTGTCCTTTGTTTCTGGAATAGCCATGACAGCATTTTCGGAGAAGAACCCTCTCGTGGGTTTGTGTTTGACGTGCTCTGATGCGCCGAGGCAGTGGGGAGGTGAGTGGGTGCCCGCCGTGTCCTGCAGCGCTCCCGAGCTCCCAGGTGTACGTGTCCCTCACACACCAAGGGATCACACACCCTGATCCTGCGCTGACCCACACTGCTAAAGTCAATCAAACTTGACCAGTAAAGCTCAGAAGAAGTCTGCAAGGTGTGGGCTGAAGGTGACAAACTCTTCGAGGCTGGAGGTGCCTTTATGCTGTATGTGTGTCGTGAGGGATTTTTGTTCCTGCTTGCAGCCTCCTGTTATCTTTGCCTACCAAGTCCAATCTGGATTCACTGCACAGAACATTTTGAGCTGAAAACAGCTCAAAGCACCTCCTGGAAATGGGAGGAAAAATTTCCATGCTAAGAATAGTGAGCGGTGAGTGCAGAGGATAGACGCGGTGGGAATTCCTTGCTCCTAGAAAGTTGCTCTGAGCCTCCAGAAACCTTGGAGGATTTAATACACGGGTCTGGGTTTGTTGTTTTTGTTCACTCCTGAATTGGGTCAAAAAGCTTTGCATTTTTTTTATGGATCCAAAACTGTGCACGATATTATCTCAGAAATGCTGCAGCTGCTGTGTGCCTGGTGCTTCCCCAGCTGCCGGGGCTGCTCACGTTTTTGGGACTGCCTCCTTGGGGTTGGTGTTGTCTGGCAACGATGCAGCTCTCAAAGATATGTTGAGGCAGTGCCAGGGAGGATGGCAGGGAAGGCTGGAGGCAGGGAGACTCATAACCAGTACAATACACGTGAGGCTGAGATGTTTGCCCTGGTGAAGAACCTGCTGGTACGGGCAGGGCGGTGGGTTAGCCAAGCCTGGCTTTCATGGATGGGCACAGATCTCCAGCTGCTGGACCCTGGCTCCTCCATCATCCCCAGGTTGTCTCCTGGCAGAAGCAGAGCTGAGAGTTTGCAGCCTTTCCCCTGGCTGTCAGCAAAGCCTACCAGGAACATCAGGTCCTGCATGCAACCAGCTTTGAGCTGGCCTGTGGCAGCAGAGAAAAGATCTCACAAGCATCACATGGCTGTCCCTGTTTTCAGAGAGGCACATGGCCCCCAGTACCAGCTAGTCGTCCAGGTCCCTGGACCTATCTCTCTTTTCCAGGAACCTTGCTTACTTTAGGCAAGAGGAACTCATCTCCCTGTCTCTGTCCCAAGTAGCCCAGAAGTTGTTTATCTTTTGTAGATTCTCTGCCTTGTAAATATTTGCCTGTAAAGCCCGAGTTATAGACCGTGTTATTTATGTGGAGGAAATGGATATTTAAGGCTGCTCCACTTTGTTATTGCCCACATTATTTTGGGAGGCCAGACCCCTTTTTATAGGGGAGCTGCTGCCATTACCAGGATTTCAGAGCCAGGTGGTTTAGGGCTTTAAGTCCTGATGCCTCTCACCTGGTGCCTGTGGGAGGCTTGGCTGAGCTTGCAGTGGGGGGGTGCAGTGAATTTTTCCATGTGCTCTGATTCCCTTCCTCTTTCCCCTTTGATCTTCCCTTCCCAGACAGATCTATTTATCTTCCCTTCTACCTTAGACCCCATCAGCTCTCACCCATCCCTTTCTTGCCCCCAGTTCCCATAGCTTTTTGGACATGCTGTCGATGACTGCTGGCTGCTTCTGGTCCTCTGGTTCAAGCACAGGGCTGGCCCCGTGCCCTGCTTTCCCTGATGCTGATAAGCTCTCCTTGGCAACAGCAGAACATTTCCCTCCTCCTGATCCCTCATCCCACAGACCTCTTGGAGACCTGTCCTCCCTTGGCAACCCAAATTGTCTTTCCTGGTTTTCTGTCTACCTCTTCATTTTTCTTGTCTCTCAGAAGACCTTTATCATGCCAGCAGATGATTGGGTTCAGGAACAGCTCCCCAGGCCTGGTCCTCTGCCTGGACCTGGATCTCAGCACCCTTGTCCAAGCACCCCGTGGTTGCCTGGAGGTTACTGCTGCAGGGGCCAGCGTGGTGTTGCCTGTGGAGGTGCCTGTGCTGGGCTGCCTCGGTCCCTTGCCTCGGGTTGCTAAGGTACAACTGAAACTCTCATCTGGAGTGTCATCATCTCACGGCTCAATTCCTTCAACATCCTTTTCTCTGGTCTTGACAAATGCAATCTTCTCCCACTCCTGCCTGTTCAGAGCTGTGCTGCAAGGATCGTTTTCTGTGCCTGTCATTTTGCTTGTGTCACCCATGCTTTACTTGCTTTTGCTGGTTCCTGCTGGCAAACAGCAGCTACCTGTCTGTGCTCTCCAGCCCTTTCACAGTTTTCTTAGCTGTTAACCTTGTAGTCCCTCTCCACACGTGGTTTCTCACTGTCAGTCAGCCTCCGGTGACAGCCTGTGCCAGCACTCACTGTCTCCCAGCTCTCTGCTTTCTGCTCCAGCACCTCCTGCTCAAAGATGAGCTCCTGGATGCACCCTGCAGAAATGTGTCCCTGCCCTTCACCCCTCCTGTGCCAGCCTCTGTCCCAAACTGGTGATGAGGGCTTGGGCACAAGTGTGGGAACTACCTGTCTGTCAGGCAGTGACCCCATTTTCTCCTGCTGGTTCTTCTCAGCTTCTGCTTAGGCTGAAGATCTTCGGGACAGGGCTCTTTCTTAACACTGGTTGCCTAAGGAAATACAAGCTTGTGAGACCCTCCTGGCTCCACGGCTGTGTGATGTGTGCTTATCCTGACACCGTGCTTTAGGAAAGCAGTGGTGAATTCAAGCTGAATTTGGCAGGCTAGGTGGAGATGTTATGTCCCTCCAGATTTAGGCAAAAGTGGTGTCTGAATATCAGAAAGGGACCTTCTCTGGCACCAGAGATGGAGACTGGCTTTGCACTGGGTTTGTACAGCTCAGTTCTGACGGGGGGCAGGTTGAGCCCCAGCCCCATCTCGCTTTCTGCCTGCTCCATCGTGCCTGGAGCTGGCCCAGGGGAGCTTCCCTGGCCCTGAACCGTGCTGCTGAACCTCCCTGGACACCCCAGGGCAACATTTGCTGTTGCAGACCAAGTCTGGCCCTAGACACGACCTGCCTGGACTAATCTGGAGCAGGTACGCGATTGAGGTGATCCTGAGCAGCATGTGGGGCCTCGCTCTGTACTGCAAGTGCAGGAGGAAGAGAAAAACGCATCAGTGCCTTCATCTGCCCTTATGGATTTTTCCACCATATTTTATAAGCGTTCATTTTTATTTATGTGAGGTTAAAGTCAGTCCAATTTGGAAATCAACTTGTCTAAGGAGCTCCCCTCAGATCCTATTAGCTTCATGTAGTATTTATATTCATTTTTGCTAATGCCATTCACCAGGCTGGCTGTGGTGGCAGCTGCAGGAGCTGCTAACCCTCTCCTTGCCAGGCCTCTGGGGCCATGAGCCCGGTGGCTGTGGGGATGGCAGGACCTGGCCACGTAGTGAGGGGCTGGGGCTCCCAACTTTCTATCTTCCAACAGCATGGGAGGTCGGTTTCTGACCCCTGCTCCCACATATCCCCCCCTGCCGCACCCAGCATCGCCGGCAGCTCACATGTTGCTGCAGGCACAGCGGGCACCTCTACCTGGAAATCAGTGGCTGGGTTGGACAGAGAACAGTTAAGAAGTGCTCAGGCTATCCTGGTAATTAGAGAAGTTCCTGGAAGAAAATAAAAATAAATGCATTGAGGGCTTTCAAAAGAGAGAGAGGATACCTGACTCAGGAAGTCCTTCAGCAGCAGATTGCTGGAGGAGTGTCCTGGGGATGTATCAGTGCACGCTTGGCTGGCTCTCACACCAGTCCCCCGGCGTTTGCTGCTGGCCCCTCCCCTGCCAGAGAGGATATTGCCAGGATGGGCCACTGCACTGGAGCTGGATAAGCACCGTGTCCCTTCCAGAGTTGTCATTTTGGTAACCCAAACCAGCTGCCAGGACTGCAGCATTAAGGTCGGGGTCAGCTGTAAGCACTGAGCAGTAGTGACAGTGGCTGCCAGCATGGGATGCATCCACCCCCGGCATGCCCCCCACTCCATCCCTGCCTCTCTATGCAGGTAGCACCACACGCCTCTCCTGAAGCCTCCTGGCTGCCCTGTCTCTCCCCTGCCTTTGATTATTTATTGAAGTGGTTTGATACTTGGTGACTGTAATTAAAAGAAGAAAAATACAGACAATAAAATGATTTCTAAAATGGTAACATGCTGGATGCAGTCAAGCAAGGAATGCATTAAATATTTATTTCCACTGGTCTGCTGAGGGGGGAATTAAAATTATTTAGCCTGAGAAAAACATTTTAATTATTTAATTTGAGGGGAAACCTCCCCCACAGCCCTCCCTAGTACTAAGCTCCCAACAAATGACAGCGTAATGTAGGATTTGATTAAAATCTGAATGGGATGAAGGCCTGGAGATTGGAACAAGGGATGGGGAGCCACATGGTTGCCATCTGAGCCAGAGGTCCCCTTGCTGTGCTGCTGGTCTGTGTGTGATCTTGCAGGTGAATTTTTCCTCTCCAGGTGAGATTCATGCTTGGCAGAAGTTATCCAGGGGTTTCCTCTGCACGTGGGAGCCTGGGAGTTGGACAGGAGTTGCTGGGTGCACCAGTCGTGGCAGTGAATGACCCAGCACCTGCAGCAGGAACTCTCTGTGCCCACGGGTTATTCTGAAATGCTTTAGTGGGTCAGGAGCCCTGGTGTGTCTGTCCCAGCAGCCCAGCTCCACCACACAGGCATTCACCCCACACCAGGCGTTTATCCTGTGCGTGGCACAGGGCTGCTTGAATCCCCAGGTCCTGTGGCATTTACACACTGCATCCTGGGGGTCTCTGTGCCCCTCTGTAGGACTGGCAGTGGGGCTGGCATCCAACTGGCACCTCTGCTTGAGGCTGGAGCGAAGGATCTCCCAGCTGCATATCAAAGATTGAGAAGAGCAAAGCGTGGGGTCTGGCAGCGGCTGATTGTTTGCTGAGAGAGGAGGGGCTGTGATCTTTTCCCTCGTGCCTCCAGACTGACAGTCTCTCATTATTAGCCCCCTGGAAACAGGCACTTTGACTGAAAGAGCCATCCCAGCCTTCACTGTAACAATCAAAGCGGCTCAAGAATAAACATGGCTTGGCAAGAATAAACACAAATTGCAGTGCTTGCTGTGAACAGCGATATCCAAGGGAGCAAACATCAAATGAAGGATTATCCCTGTTTGCAAGGAAGCTCCTCTAGAAAGAGATTGAATAAGGACCATCTGCAGCCCAGAGCGAAGAGGCTACCAGGAGAACCCGCTCATGCCATCAGGAGCTCTCCCCTTTGAAGCTCACATGGTCTCCTTTAGGCACTGTCTGGTTTAACTTCATATGCTCTGTCAGCTGCTGAAGCCCTGAGCTCTTTGCAGCTACCTCCAGCTTGCAGATAGTGTGGGCAAGGCCAGAAAGCGCAAGGAGGGGAGATGTGAGGGTCAGAGAGGATGAGAAGAGCTTCCCTGAGGTGGGCAGGTGGGGCAGGTCCTGGACCTCGCTGGGGTGGCCACTGGGAAAAACACTGAGCACCTGCAGGAGCTGGGGGAAGATCACACCAGCCAAATCCTGTGCTCCCTGCTCCTGACGCTAATGCTGCCAGTCTCAGGGTAGGAGCCCTAAAGGCAGCTCTTAACCAGCCACTGTCCCCTCGCTGCCTGCATGAAGTGAGCGCGAGCAAGCCCTCCTCCCCAGACCGTCGCCAAGAGGCAGCCCACACGGCACAAATCAAATTTGGAGGCACAAAGGTTCCATAAAGAAGCTTATTTTCTGAAGCCAGGTCCCATTATGTTATCTGTCACTTTATTGGGGTTTCTGAGCCGTTTATTTTTATGTATATACATCAGAGCTGGTGAGCTGGCGTTGGCCTGAGAGTATAAAGCTGACAAGACACAGTAGCACCGTGTGAAACCTGTCAGCGGAGCAGCCGCCTGTGAAATGAACACGAGAGCCAATGCTGATAATTTTATTTATAGGGAATCTTGGGTAGTGCGTGACTGAGCAGTGGGTGCAGTCCCTGGCCATCTGAGAGGGACCAGTACCAGAACTGGTACAGGGATAATAGCTCCAGGCAGCTGGAAATTAGATTTTCTTCTTAAGGAATATCTTAAGCTGCTGAAATGCTTTGGTTACCCAGAATCTGTACAAAATGATGAATTTTCTTGGGGTGGAAGGTTCTGATGGAAGGTTCTGCAACCCTTTGCTTTCTGGTGTTGATCATCTTGGTAATCGTTCTCTTAAGGTTTTGTTTGTTTCTTTGTATTTAAAATAAACTCAGATTCAGTGTAAGGATTTGTTCTGAAATGGGAAAACTGCAGTTTCCTTTTCTAAAAAACGTAGAGTTTTTAAACATTTTTGAAACTTTTTTTCCCAGGTTATTTTGCCCCTTGAGCGACATTTTGCCAAATTCAATAGTCATTACAAAAGCCTAAATGAATAATTGTTTCTGTCGTGTTCCAGGAGAAAGGCATTTAGATCAGCAATTTTTCCTCTCGGATGGAAGAAACACTGTGGGTGTGAGATAGTTTTACGGGTCATTGAAAACCCCAAAGAATTATCTGTATTGTTATCAGGGTTGATGGTACAAAAAATGGACCCTGCTCTTATCCTGTTGTGACCTTGCCCTTAGTCCTGGGGTTTAGCACAGAGGGGACGTTGCTGTCACGTTCTTATCTTTCTGCAGGCAAAAAGTGCTTGGTGCACTTCCAAAAGGCAGTTAGCTGGAGGTTGTCAGTGGCCGTGTCGCATGTGGAGGTTGGTGCTCCGTGACTAACCTTGCCAAATTTCCATCCTGCGGGAATGCCTTTGGGAATGCACCATGCCACCAGCCAGCCCCACTGTTGCAGAAAGAGCAGGGACCCCGCCGGGCTGGTCCTGTCTGAGCATGTCTCAGGTGAATAAAACGTGGGAATGTTCCATTTGACAGGAATAGCAGGTAAAATCTTAATCTAGACCTCCAGTCTGTCTTCATGGTTCATGAGCAGTAGCAATGTGTCATCTTCCTGGAGCCATCCAGGGAAATGCCTCTGGATCAGTTGTGTGTCCTATGGGTGCCCACGGAGAGCTGAAGGCATGGGTTAGATGGTGGAATGTTTCCTCCTCAAAGCTACAAGCCCTGACCCATCAATAGGAAGTTTCTGGTACTGCCGTAGTGCCTGCTGGAAAGCAGGTGGTATTATTTTAATTGTCATCTTTCTCTCTGGTTTGTGTGAGGAGCATGTTTCCCTCCCTGCTTTCACTCAAAACCTTGTGCCAGCCAGCGGCAGGAATGGCCTCTTCACCCTTCCCCATGAGCAAGACAGCCAGCTCTGCCTGACTGATCTGCTGCCTTACAGTTCAGATCATTCCTCTGCCAGTCTGTCTCTCACCTGCCTGGGCACTGCTAAATCTTCCCTGGAAGGAACAGCTATTTGTCAAGTGGAATAGGAAAGTTTGGAGTCTCCTGTTCCCCGAGGCCACTTAGCAAGGCTCTGTCTGCTCTCTGGACACCCCCTTTCCTGTGCTGGTGTGGTACGAGTAAGAATGAAGGCCGTGGGGCTCTTCTGCCCCGTGTCAGCCCCGCTGCTGTGAGCCCTCGGGGCAAGCACTGTGTGTGTCTTGCCTTCCCCAGCCTGGAATGTGCCTGGGGTTTGCCGGCTGTGGAGCCACGTCTGTGGTCTCACGCCATCGCCCTGCTCCTCTGTGCTTCTCTGCACCAGCCCACTTGTTGACGAGCAGCATAACTGTGCTGCCTCGTGTCTAATTGGTTTGCTCTGTCGCTCTCCATTGGCTTTCCCCGTCTGCGCCCCCCGCTCCCCTCCATCAGCGCGCCGAGCTGCGAGTGCGAGCGGGGCACAAGGCCACGCTCCTGATTGCTGCAGGGAAATAAGGCGCCCAACTTCCTCCTTTCTTCTCCTAAATTCAAATGACAAGGAACAGAGGAAAACAATTTTGCAAACCCTTGGCAGAGGGCCAACACTGATAAAGAGCCGTAATTAATCTCCCCAGCTTTATTAGAATATCATTACAATTAACTCGGCAATCTTCTGTTGATCAAAGCCATTCTTCCCTGCAGAGCAGGAGAAGCCAGCGTGAGCCTGGATTGTGCGGTGCTTAAAAGCACCTAGAGCTGGATCATTCCTGCCAGCCCAACAGCAGCTCCATCCCTCTGGCTGGCAGCACAAGGGCTGGCAGAGCTTTGGGCACAGACCTCTTTCCTCACCGGGTCTCTTGAGCCACTTGAAGCTTTGATTTTTTTTTTTTCTTCCAGCTCCTCTTCTTTGTTGAGCTATTATAGCTCAGATCCTTTGCAGGCACCTGTGAGTCCCTCATTCCCCGTGTAGATGCCTTTGGGTCCAGCCTTCTAAGCACTGGCTTGATTCCTTTGTGTGTGTTTGCACAGCTCTTAGCATGCCTGCTTCTTCTGCTCAGCTGGAGATAGTGATTGCTGCAATAATTCGGTTAAAGGAGGCAGAGTGGGGAAAAAAAAACCGGGGAAACGTTTGTGGAAGCCCCATCTGAAAGAAAAGAGAGCTGTCAGAATGAAGATCCATAAGCTCTACATTAAATAGCCCAAGATGTGTGCCATAGAAATGCAGAGAAAATGAGCACTGTTAAACTGCCCCTTTCCTCTTTTTCAAACAGTTCTTTTAATATTGGGTATTTATCTGTAATTTAAGCCTGTGATTAGTTTTATCAAAAAGATAGTTCTGAGGCAGAGATCTTAAAAATGATTAGGTGTCTGTTTGAAAGACAGGAACAGCTCCACTTGTACTGCAGGATAAAGATGTCTGTCTGTTTGCTGCCTCGAGCATCCATCTGTGAGGGCCTTGTGACAGAAGGAACCTCCAGATCCCAAACCACCCCAGAATTTTGGGGAGCTTCTCATCCTCCTTTGAAGATGCCAGAGCAGAACCCTCTTGTCACTGAGGAAAATTGTGTCTGAGGTGATTTTGTGTCTTCTTCCCCCCCACACTTCTCCTTTTGGAGAATACTGTCAGCTTCGGTGCTGTTGCCAGAGTCCTGACAGCACAGCCTTGCTGACAGCTGTGTGCCTAGACCTGGAGCCACCATGAATGTGCAGCACTAGCAGTTTTGCTTCGAGACCATCCCATCAGAGGGGCTTGGTATGGGAGTGGGAGGGAGCGCTGGGGAGCCTGCAGCCTGTTCCCCGTTGGCTCCTGCGCCTTCCTGCCTAGTGACAGCCCTCTGTCAGGCTAGAGCCATGCCCGAGGGACTCCTCTGCGCTCTGGTCCTTGGTGCTCAACCAAGGAGGTCTGTTCCAGAGAAACAGCCTGGCCCCGCTTCTGTTCTCAACCTGGCACAGATGGAGGTTTTACCCCTAAAATGACGCTGCCACAGAGGATTTACAAGCTGTGAGCAGACTCGGTGAGTGTGAAACCATGCGGTCTCACAGAGAGAGAGAGAAACATGGGAATTTAAAAAGCTTTGGGTCTCTTCCCCCATGGTTTGAGGAGCAGGTCACAGTGGGCTGGTGAGCTGCTGTGGAGCAGGCAATGTTAAGCTGCCCTGCCAGACTACCTGGGAAGGGTTGTTAGATGAAGGTGTTTGAAGCTCTCACTTTTGCTTTTTGTTCTGAATTCTCAACCCTAATTCTCAACACTTGTGAGCCCCAGGAGAAAGAAAAGGGAAAGAAAAGGGAAAGAAAAGGGAAAGAAAAGGGAAAGAAAAGGCAGGCCCAAGCTTGGGGTCTTATCGACCTTGGCATTGTCCCTCTAAGTGGCCACCGAGGAGAAGGGAGCAGCTGCTCCAGTCCATTTGCGGGTGCAGACCCAGCAGATCCAGCCCTGCCTGTTCTGCCTAGCTTCACCTGGTCTCTGTAAACCCTTAACCCTTCAGAGCTGGCGAAAAGGGAGCTGCACTTGCAGTGTAATTTCCTAAGCGCAGTGCAGGGTGAGCTCAGCAAACGCACCTCGCTGGCAGCAGCAAGCGGGATCTGGGTGTGGCACCCACTGCTACAATTCCCGCTGAGGGCCAGGGGCATGAGTACATTAAAAAATGAAATCAGATGACTTTGAGGAAGAAAGATTTGTTAAGGACTAAAAAAAAAATATAAATGGTGCAGATGCTGCGTGGCTCAGCAGCTCCACAACCTCGGGTTGCCCGAGATTGGGAGGGATTGCACAGAAGGAGGGTCGTTGGGGTTCCTCTGTACTCACCTGGGCTTTTCCTCTGCCATAGACCCCTGCCTAGGGATGTGCTCCTGAGGCTCACGGCCCTGGGGCTGGTTCACTGTGGCTCTTCTCAGGGTATGGACCTTCCCCAGCTCCCAACCCTCATACAAAAAGCTGAAGATTTTCATCTTCCACAAGCCTGTGTCCTTAGGTATGGGAAGGGAATCTCCTGTGGGCGATGGACACCTGATACCTCACCTCTTTGGACCACTGAGGAGGAGCTGTGGCTAGATGAGGGTCAGTGTGATGTAGGCTGTCACATTAGGATCCCCTTCCTGCTCCTCCTTCCCTGCCCCTTCTGTGGCTGGGGATCTGAGGCAATAAAACCCCCTGAGAACAAACCAAACCCACGAGGCCATAAGGCCTCTGATGGAAGGCGTTGAGGCTCTGTGTGAAGTACCACAGGGTCCATGAGGTCCTTTGGTGGTTGGTCCCTGAGATGAGAACCTGTCTTTTTCCACTATGGCCACCAGTATTCCTCACCCCAGGGGTGGGCTGAGGGCAGGAGGGGATGCTCAGCCTGGACAGACCAGGCTCTGGGGGAGCAGGAGCTGGAGTGGCTCTTCCGAAGTGCCTAAATTAGGACTTGTCTCCCCACACATCTTTCCCGGCAGGCAGCGGGCTCTGCTCCTCCACAAATGGCTGAGGACATCATCAGTCTGCCTCAGATCTCTGGGTGAGACACAGGGGCTGAGTGTCAGCTTGTTATTAAATATTGTTAGTAAGTGCCAAAACTGTGTGGACCTCTTCAGGCACAGACAATGGCTGGAGGAGGGATTGTTCACAGTACCGGGAGATGAGTGAGTGGTGAGGTCAGAGATGCCTCATTCTGGGCTGACTCTTGTCTCCTGCTCATTACCTGGTGGAGGCAGGAGGGAAGGGGATTTCCTCGGTGGGAGGCACAGGATTACAGGATAACCCCTGTGTGTCACCAGGGGCTTCCACATGCTCAAGGAGGGAGTGCCCAGCATGGCCTGTGTGTGAGGAAGCAGGACCTGGGCAGCCCCCAAATCCTCCTCTGTGTATTACCCTGTCCTTCGAGACTCCAGGATGGGGCAGGGCAGACTCCTGCCCAACACACAGTGGAACTGCCTGGGGGAAAGGCTGTTTTGGCCTCTCTTCTACCCAGCAGAGGCAACTGGAAAAGAGGTTTTGCAAATGTTTTTCTTGCTACTTTCCATGCTTGGTTCTAGCTTCCCCCCTGAGAGAGATGGAGATGGGGATCCGTTGAGGAGGCAGCACCCAAACCTGCAGCACCAGCATCTCCAGAAATGCTGCCTGCTTGCTTTGGTGCCTGGCAAGCTGTGGGGCTCTGGGGAGGAGCTGGCTTTAGGTGCAGGGACATGAGCCAAAAAACCCAGAAAGCACCTGTCTAAAGGGCGAGATGAAGGCAGAGGCACCTCTGGTGGGAGCTGGAGTGGGAGCTGAGGGACAGTGAGTCGTGTAATCATCTGCCTGAAGCAATCGCAGGCCGTCAGCAGAGCGCAGAGACACTTGCTCGCATTTATTTAAAGCAAGATGCCCTAGTTTTGTGCCTTCAGTGGAGTCCCTAATTATTCCTCAATCTTTGTAGTGAGCTAATTAGTTTCGCAGCACTCAAGGCTGGGGAACACTGATAGGCTCGGGAAGCACAAGCTGAGGGGATGAGGAGGAGAAGAGAACTGGTGGGAAATGGCTGACTGGCAGAAGGGAACGGCTGGGAATAGGGCAGGGTTTGGAGAGCTGATGGATGACGGTCTGGGAGGATGATGGAGGAGGGAAGAGCCATAATCTCATGTCAGGCAAGGCACTGGAGTGTGATGATATGGGAAACAGCGATGAAGCAGCAGGCAGTAATTGAGGGGGGTGGAGGTAGGGAGGGAGTGAGAGGGATGGCCCACGGGGAAGCAGCACAGAGCCCAGTGCAGGGCTCAGGGAGTGGGATCTGCATGGAGGAGTGTACAGCGCCGGGCAGGGCAGCAACTGTCCCTTTATGTGGATGCTTCCGTAGGCAGTTGCCTTTCCCAGGGTGCTGCTGCCCCTTGGGCCTGTGGGACTGTCAGCCTTTCCAGACTGTCCTATCTCTTTTCAAGCTTAGTGGTGGCACCAAGGAGCTCTGCCGGGAGAGGCCAGCCTGGTCCCCACCACGTGGAGTGGCTGGTCCCCAGACTGGGTGCTCAGTGTTCCACCTGATCAGAGCTGCTTCTTTCAGAGAGAGCCACAACAGGTAAGGTTGCCTGCACTGATAACGAGGTCCACGATGTTCCTATGTAGGCATTCCACTCTGGCTGGTGTGTGTGCATGGATGCCTCGCTGCTCTGATGACACAGGGCTGTGCTCCAGAGCCCAGGCTTCCTACACCCCTACCGTGAGCCCCAGAGGTCTCATTCTAGTTCTCACTGTCATTGGGAAGTTCTCAGTGGCCACAAAGTGCAGTGTGTGACAACTCTGAAGTGCCCAGGTGGCCACGGATTTATTAGGATATTATCCTACTAGTGCTGCAAATGGTGTCATCTGTCTTCTAAACTTTGCACTTTATTTCAGGGAGAAAATTTAGTATATCCAGGCAATATGCTGTAGTTTTAGCATATGATAAAGCCCTGCTGGGAAGTGTAGTTTTATTGATTTTGTTATTAAAGTGCCACTGGAATAAATTTGCTCATTTGAATGGAATGTCTTATTATCTGGATCGTAACAGGCACATGATGAAACCTCTGGAGGGGCTGGAGCTACCCACTGCCTGGTGATGGGAGCTGAGACGGGGCAGCTGACAGGGACCCACACCTACCACTCCGTTCACCCCAGGCTGGACACCCCGAGACCCTCAGCACCTCCCTAAATCCACAGGGAAACTCTGCTTACAAATCTCAGGATGGGAACAGAACACAGCGGGGGGGGACACTGTGTTTCAGTCAAGCTTTGTATTGTTCTTCTGATCCTTCGCTCAGGTAAGGATGTTGTTTTCAAGGGAATTGAGGAAAAACCTCTTTCCCAGGAAAATATTTCTTTAGTACCACTGGCAATGGGGGTGGACTGGGAAATGAACCACTCCACATTACACTGGGACCTAATTGCACAGCCCATGCTTTCCAGTTAAAATTTGAATTGCCTTGAATGCTGCGGATTATGAAAAATAAGAAAAAGGCCTAGTAAAATTTATAAGTTTTAATCATAAACTGATAGAATCACAGTAAATCTATCATCACCGTGCAGATACAATTCCAGGAAAAAGAGAGGAAACCAATAGACCTGTTTTTCCTGCGGGAGCCAGGGCAAGGGAGAGGGGGAGCTGGGCTGCTCTCCCAGCCATCTCCTCCAAGGCGTTGAGCCCCTGCGTCCCAAATCCCTCCTCTGCCACCATGTCCTGTAAAAACCTGGTAGAAGGCATTGCACTGCAAAGTCCCTGCCCTATCTCCTGGCAAACCGGCTGGGCAGGGCTGGAGAGCATGTGGGGAGTGAGGAAGGGGGAACTGGGAAAAGGAGGAGGGGGGGAAGGGAGAAAGGAGAAAAGGAATCAAAGCCCGAAGGTCTTTTTCTCTCCGTGCCACTGTGCTGCTCACCGTGGTGGGAGCAGGATGAGCCCCCTGCCAGGGGAGGAGAGAGGCAGAGACTGGGGGGAGAAACCTGTGTGTGGAAGGGACGGTGGGAAGCACAGCCATGGTAGAGAAAGCAGAGCTCTTGGCAGAAAGAAATGGCAGCAGAGCAAGGGAGAAGCACAGAAGGCAGAAAGTATTAAAAAAAAAAAAAAAAGGAAAGAAAAAAAGAGAGTGATAAGGAGGGGAAAAGGGAGGGAGTAAAATATTGGCTTTGAAGGAGAGATAAGAGAGAGAGGGCAGTTAGTGAGAGAAGGAGTAAAATTAGGTGTGATAAGGCCTGATAGAAGCAGGGGAAGGCAGCAAGCCCAGGCGGAGAGCGGGGGAGCTGCAGGCAGAGAACACAGGGGCTGCAGGCAGGGAGCTGGGGAGGCTGAGGGTCTTTGTGCTGCTCTGTGTGCCTCTGGTGATCCATGGAGAGGAGCCAAGAGAGTACAGGGTTGATGAGGAGGGTCAGGGAGTTGGGGGGTGTAAATATCAGTCCCACAAGGTGCTCATAACCCTGCTCCTGCCTGGGAGGCAGAGGGCAGAGCTGACACCTGCCAGCGTGGGCCACGGCAGGGGAGGGACATGTGGAGCTGGTGGGGAGGGAAGGGCCTGGGGCAGGTGATGTTCTCAGGCTGGAAGTGCTGATTAATCCCTCATCCTCCTCCCTGCTGCAGCCCCACACACGCTGCCGGTCATGGAGATCCCCATGGGGCTCCCAGTCTGGGAAGCAGAGGAGGTAAAGGCATGTTTGCCCTCCGTGCCCTAAGCACATCTCTTCCTGCATTTTTTGCTACCTCTTTTAAGCTCTTTTATAAAGTGCTTTGTATTTATCCTTATCCAAAAGAAACAAGTGGAAAGTGCTGTCTGGTTCTGACACACGGGCCATGGTTCCCTGAAGAACAGTGCTGGAACCCAGCCTCTGCTCTCTCACCCCTGATTAAACTGCAAATAGAAACAGACTGTAAATCTCAGCAAAGGAGAAAAAGAGAGTTTATTCTTAAGACTTCGTGTTTTGGTTTTGGTTTTTTTTTCCTCATCTTTACCAGCCATGAAAATGGCTGAGCTGAGTTTCTGGCCACTCCGAGATGCTTTTCTTCTGCTCCATCCATCTGCTTCAATCACATGGTGACTGGAAAAAAAAAATTATCCAGTTCACAAAGCACCGAAGATTAAAAAATTCAGTGTGGGTAACAAAGTGTGTGGCACGCAGCAGTGCCACAGAGGTTGGGCACACTTGCTAATGTGAGATTTGAGCTGCAGCTCGGATATAGGGCAGCAGCGTGGCCTCACCCAGGAGGGTTTTGGGCTGCAGAGGGGCACGGGCTAGGGATCTGTGTGGCAGGGCTGGGTTGGGAAAAAATCTAGAGACCTTCCATGGAAAAGAAATCATTTCCCAACCTTTTTGGGTTTATTTCAAGCTTTTTTTGACAGTGAAGGGCTTGATTTCCCTCTTTGATTGCTGGGGCCCTGTATTGTACTGCAAATACCTCATTGGGCTTGGTTATTAGTATTCCTTTAAATCTATGTGTGTTGAATTAATTGTTTTCATTACAGCATTAAAGGGGATAACTGGAGCCAACTAAGCAAGCAGCTCTTTTGGATGTCCAGTGTCCAGGGTCATGGAGACCCCCCACCTTCACCTCTCTGCTGTCTACTGAACCACTGGTTCTTGGTTCTGGCAACCAAGCTCAGACTGAGATTTCTGTGCCCAATGTGCTTGCTCAGCTGTGCCCAGCTTGGCATCGTCCTCCGAGGGCTGAGACCTCCGTGCATCCCTGGCTCTCCTGGGGGAACACTGCTCCCAGCCTCTGCAGAGGGATCTGCAGTCCCTGGAGCGTGCCTGCCTTCAACTTCATCCCTAGGTTTGTGCCCTATTGTTTGTAGTTTCATGTTTAGCTCGCTGAAAATGTTGGTTGAACACTGGTGGGAGGGGAAGCTCATAAAGAGCATTTTACTTTGGCTCTTTTAAAAAGCAAAACAAAAGCAGAAGGCTTTTAAAAAATGTTTTCGTTTCAAAGTTATAAAGGAAGGATGGGTTAGAGATGAGAAAAGGACAAATCAACGCTTGTGAAACCTGCTGTGGAGGAAGAAACACAAAATCTTTTGTTTGAAAACGAACAGAAAGCTGAAATCAGCAAAAATTCCCCCCTCTCCACCTGCAGAGATGCTTCAGGTTGGTTCTTCTAGATTGGCACATTGCTGGAAGAAAAGCAAACTCATTCTTTTCCCTGTTGGGGCTCCAGGTTCCTGTTGCTTACATTTCATCACCTTGTAGTGACTTTGATCCCCGAAGACTCCTTAGGTGCCTTACAAATCAGGCGTGCAAATCTTGGCTCATCTGCCTCAGAGATGCCACCAGGGCTGGGTGAGCCAGGAGGCTGCTGGTCAGTGTGGTGCCACTCTCGTGGTAGCAGCTGGGAAGGATGGGAAGCACCTGCTCATTCAGTAAGGCTTATGAAAGCCTTTAGTGGCCACATTACCACCATTTCCAGGGATGTTTTGTGCTTCCAGCTCCGGAAGCCCAGTGGCCAATTTAACCCCCTTTTTCTCCTTTTTCCTTGAGGAGATGAGATGATCTTTAGATCCCTTCCAACCCAACCCATTCTATGGTTCTGTGAGAGAGCACAGACCTTCCCGACCTCCTAATCCTAGTCCCAGAGCTGAGCAAAGGTAGGTTGCTGCTGATGACCAGACCCCACAGTGATGGGCACACTGGGGCTGGACCAGGGTAGTGCGTTACAGCCTGTGCCTGTTGTCTGGCTCAGCCTGTGCGTGTGTTTATTTACCCATGCATTTTTTGTTTTTTTTTCAGACCAAGTCTCCTGTGAGCCTGGAAGCTGAATTCCCTTCCATGTGCCTGAGGGTGCTGGAGAGTCTGACCGCCAGCCATCAGGTCCCAAAGCCACCATGAGAGTCATCGCAGGCAGGTGGGGAGCAGCACTGGAGCTGCTCTGGCCATGGGGTACCAGGTGCTGGAGACACCCAAGTGGGTGCTGCCAATGGAAGTGCTGCCTCCCTGCCCACGGGGACAGCTGTCCAGAGCACAGGAGCCAGCTTGTCCCCTATCAGAGAGCAGACACCACGGTACTGCTGGTGAGGGCTGGCAGAAAATCCTCTCCCCATGTAAGCAGCAGGATCCCCAGCCCTGCCTGGGCAAAGCCTGGTCCTGCTGGCTCTCAGCCTGGAGGCCACAGGCACAGCCAGCTGCCACCTGGCCTATGATGGGCTCTGCATCCTCCTCCCAGCACAAAGGACAGGAAAACACAGCCCTGCTCCATTGCTGCTTACAGACGTCACCGTCACAGCACCGGGCTCTGGGGACAGGCAGGGGAACTGGCTATAAAACTACAACTGGTCCTTGGGAAGAAAAGCCAAACTCCTCCTGGTGCCATGCAGGGCCTAGGACACTGCAGGAGCTGCATTTGGTGTTGGTGAGAGACTCACCCTGGCCTGGGGCTGCTCTTGGCAAGGCATCTGGGAAGTGCCTCTGTGGTGAGAAAGTGAGCGCTTGCCAGGTACAGAACTGGACAGATCAAGAAGTCAAGATTTTGCATTCCAACTATCTATAGGAAATAGGGTTTTTTATTATTTCAAGTTTTCATAAAAATCCATAATTATTGAAATCAAAGTTACAGAAGAAAGTTCGTAACTTTTTATTGATTTTATTTCTTTTTACTTTCTTTTTCCCCCCCACCCTGTTGTTTTTCCCCTCTCAGAGTTATATCTGACACTAGAGTCCATCAGACAAAGTCCTTACAAACACAGGAGTCCTGAAGACATCGGATGAATGTTTTCCTGGTATAAAGAAGAAGAGGAGGAGAAAGAGGTGGTGACAGTGTGGGTGCAGTGGGTTTGGACAAGGGGCGGAGGGCACGGTGGAAGGAGAGAGGTCGGTATGTTTGTAGCACTGTTTGTTAATTATTTTTTATTTGTTCATTTTTTCCTTTAAAAAAACCCAACAAAACAACACCATTATTATTTGCAAATTGTCGCCTGGCTAAATCATTTTCATATTGAACTTGCGCGGCGCGTCGGCAGAGCTGATGCCCGCGTCAGACTTCCGTGGCACGTACTCGATTTCAATATTGTGCTTGGTGTTGCCTTTCCCCCGACTCCACAGGAAGAGGAGCACCAGACAGAAGAGCACGACACCCAGGAAGGAGATGAAGCCCATGGTGGTGGCGATGATGAGAGTCTTGATGTCAAAGGGGAAAGGCACGGTGGCGCGCGTGCTGTTGGCATCGCTCTCGTTGGGCTGGTTGGAGATGAACGCAAAGGTCTTGTTGGGCTGGTGGGGCCAGTCTGGGGAGTAGCTGCGCACGTGCAGGTGGGCCAGCATGGTGTCGTTGCCACCCGCATTGCTGGCGATGCATAGGTAGGTGCCATTGTCCTGGATCTGGGCGTAGCGCACCTCCAGCGTGCCGTCAGGGAAGACAGTGAGCCGCCCGTTGGTTTTGGTAGAGATGAGGTGCTTCCGGGGAGAGAGCCACATGATGGTGGGCGGCGGGTCCCCATCTGCCCGGCAGACAAAGTGAACTGTGTGGCCTTCGTCCACGAAGATCTGCTGAGGTTTGCGGTCCCGTATCCGTGCTCGGCGGCAGGTGAAGTAGTTGGGCAGGAGGACGTCAGGGAAGTCTTTGAACTCCTTGCCCTGGACAAACTCAGGGGTGGAGCAGGTGGGCTGCTGCTTGTTGAAGTTCAACCTCCATCGCCGCCGGAAAACCCAGAGCAGCCGACAGTCGCAGGCTAAGGGGTTGTTGTCGAGGATGAGCGTCTCCAGGTTGCCCACCGAATGGAAAGCTGACTCCTCCAGGGTGGTCAGCAGGTTCCCTGACACATTCAGGATGCGCAGGTAATTGAGGCCACGGAAGGCGAAGGGCTCAACTGTGGTGAGCTGCCCTCCCACCAGCTGGATCTCCTGGAGCCTGAGCAGGTCATGGAGCATCGAGCCCTCGATGGTGACGATGGGATTGTAGGACAGGTTCAGGAAGCGGAGGTAAACCAAGTGCCTCACTGACACATACGGGATGGACGTCAGGTTGCAGTGGGTGATGGACAAGGAGGTCAGGTTCAATCCGTAGAGGCAGTTGGATGTCATAGTATCCAGGTAGGGCCAGTGAGAGATCTCGAGGACCTTGAGCCGGTACAGCCTCTTGAATGAGTAATCCCGGATGGTGTTGATGTTCAGATGGCGCAGCCGCAGCACAATCAAGCCGTGAAGGTGAGACAGTGCCTCCGTGGGGATGGAGGTCAGGTTGCATTTCTCCAGGGTCAGCTGCTCCAGGCTGTTGAGGCCACTGAAGGCCCGGTGGGAGATGTAGACAAGGTCGTTGTCCCCCACCTCCAAAGACTTCAGGTTGTACAAGTCCTGGAACATGTAGTCTAGGAGGATCACAATTTTGTTCTCACTAATGTCTAGCTTGGTAAGGTTGCTGAGTCCAGTAAACACCCCCAAGGGGATCAGCTTGAGTCTGTTACTCCTGAGCCCCAGCGTCCTGAGGTTGAAGAGGTTGTTGAAAGCCCCAGGTTCAATGGCACTGATAATGTTCTCGTTTAGCTCTAGCTCCTCCAGGTGAGGGTAGTTGGCAAATTCATCTTGGTTGAGTGTCTTGATGCGGTTCTTGCCCAAGTCCAGCAGCCTGGTCTCGGTGGGGATCCCTTCTGGCACAACCATGAACCGCTTCCGGTGGCACAGGACAGCGCGCTCCTGGGCAGAGCACTCGCAGCGCGGCGGGCAGCCCGTGGCGGAGCCGGACAGGATGGATCCCAGCATCAGGAGGAGAATCGGCTGCCAGCAGGCCAGGATTGGGCTGCGCATACTCGCCTCCCCAGCTACCATCCTATCTCTCACCTGCAGGTAACAGGGAGGAGAGAAACAGCGAGGCGGACATGAGCAAAAGATGGGCACGGTCACAGTGAAAGGTTCTGCTGTCCTGGCAGAGATGGCATAAGGGGGAAAGGCATGGCCAATGCAGAGCAGAGGTTCTAATTTTCCAGCTGAAATCCAGCCCCTTGGCTACAAGACCATCGCTCCTCCCAACCCCCTGACTTTCCACTTGCTGATTGAACGTGCACAGACTTCTGAGTGGAAAGCCTTGAGGAATCTGTGTCAGACAGCTTCCTCAGCTTCTTAAAAAAAATAATTTAATATGAAACACATCTATCTACATCCTATTTTAAGCTCTTGAAATTATTCTGTTCCCTGTAGATGGAGCTTGAATATAAAGGCTGCTTTGCAAACACAGAGTAGCTGAGCACGGGATCGAGCATCTGGGGGAACCCCGCTTGGGGTCGGAACCAGCCCCCTTCCTCTGTGCTCCCCCATGGGCAGAGCAGCTGCTCTCTGTGTGTGCCCCCAGGGCCAGTCCCTCGCCTCCTACCATGCCAGGCTGCAAGGGCAGACCCACACCATTCCCCCGAGACACAGCACCTGGTCAGACTCTGTCTACAGAGTGCACCGGAGCCTGAACTCAGGTCCAGGGCGGCTTTGGGGCACGGGGAGGCTGCCTGGTCTCAGCTGGGAAAGACCCAGCCTCCTGCTGCCATCCCTGGAGCGGGTTGGGAGACCTCCCCGGGGAGGTCATGGTCTGGCTTGTGCCCCAGCCCAGAGCACTCCCAGCCCACTGGCAGGCGGAACCGGATATTCCCTGTCACACTGCCTCTGTTGCATTTATTTCCTTGTTCAAGCTATTGTGAGGAATCAAATCATATTAATATTGTATATTAGATCTAAGACTACTCCAGCCCATGTTTATATCTATTGTTATGTTACTCTCTGCACTGCTCCCACTAATGCTATTTATGGCTATCGCCGAACACACCCAATCCATTACTTCCACTGGCTCCATTTGTATCCATCACTGCATATCCTGTACATTACTTTCCCTGCTCAGCACTATTTACAGGGCTGGTACACGTTCTGTGCGTTCCTGTTATTGCATCTGCTCATATTCAGCATTTCATACAGATATATGACCCAAGGATAGCTTTTGTTCCCCCAAAATTATTCAAAATTTCTTTGCCTGATGCAAGGATGGAGGATGATGAACTGGCCATAAAAACGTCCACCAGCACCATCTGGGAAACCACTAGCTTTGGCACAATGGGTTGTGAGGGCCTGGAGTCCCCACAGAAACCCTCTGTGGTTTCCTCCCAGTTCACTGTCCTACTCCATCCTTTTTCCCCACTCCCTCTGCAGCGGGGCTGCCCACTGGAGACCACACTGAGCACATCACAAACAAAGTGAAGAGGTGCAGGGGTGGGAGCTGATCCCCCCAGCTCCCCCCATGGTGCTGCCAAGCCCTAGGCCAGGACAGCCCAGTTCAGTGGAAAGATTTTCAGTGGGATTGCCTGGGTCTGGGCCAGGCTCCAAAGAGCCATTTGCCATGTATTTACAATCCATCATCTCCCATGTCATCACCTCCCTGGCGTTGGGCAGCTGTACAGAGACAATTGGGGCTGGTGCTACTGTTGCAATGCCACTGGGGTGGGGTTGGGGCCAGGGCCCGGGGGTGAGGGGGGTGTGCAGGTGCCACGGAGACACGATGGCACCCTCACTGGCACATGGATTTGCTCCCTAGGCTCGTGCTGCAGTCCCAGCTGGGGCTGAGCTGCCGGGGGGTCCCTGTGCCACCTCTCCCTGTGGCCGGGAGCTTCTCCGGGCTCTTCCACCCACTTGTAAACGTGCACTGGCTCCCGCAGCCTCCGCCAGCCTGCGTTCCTCAGAACCCAATTCCTGTTCCTCACAGCCGTGGTGAGAGAGCCATCAAAGACAGCAAAACACGGCGTGCAAAACAAAATACAGTCTGAGGGGCTTAATTATAGCAGGGCTGAAACCACTCGGCTCATTAGTGTGCCAGGCACTGGCCTTATTTGGCTGCGTGCTGGGCCAAAACCTCTGCTCTGCCTGCGCGTGCAGATCCCCGCTGAGCATGGGGAGGGGGGAGAGCCGAATTCTGCCACAGGACCCCATGCACAGATCCTGCATCCCAAGCTTCTCTGGGCCCAATCCCATCCCTCCACCAGCAGGAAGGGGACTGCAGCTCCAGCACCTTTGGTTCATTGCTGTCATCCCCGCTCGGCAGAGCCAGAGCTCTGCGGTGTCGATGAGTAAAATATAAGCAAAGAGGGGATGGATGAATGGAGCAGAATCTGTGAGGTGTTACCGATGAGCACAGCCCGCTTGCGCAGAATTAAAGTCTAGACACACCTCACATGTTATTAGTTCACAGCTAAATTTAAATCTGTGATAAATACAATCCCCGACAAAAAACATCCGTAATCTTAATAGCCAGAGTCACAGAAGAGCTTTGGGAGAAAGACAATAAATAAGCTGGAAAATTCTGAGCTAAGATGAGCTTTAAATCACTTCTGGTTCCCATTTAACTCTGCCTGATTTGGAGAGGAATAGTTGTGCCTCAAGGTGAGGTGGATATTAAGAGATGCCCTTCTAAAAATGACTCAAAACTGTGAGTTTTGTGTGAGCTTGCGAGTCAACAACCCATGTGTGCCTTTACAGCTGCCCACACTGGGGCTGTGGGTGGGGGCTGCAGCTGCCTTGAAGGGCTTGGGTGACTGTGGGGACAGGGCTTGGTGTCACTGGGGGAGAGATGGTGGCCCCTCCCAATTGCCACCTGCAAGAAGGGCTTTCCACAAACCCATCCCAGATTTACTCTGAGGAGGACCCTGAAACATGTCCAAGCACCCCTCCAGGGTGTCAGCCATGGCCCCAGCACGAGCTGCCAGGCAGGAACAGCCCGTGACCCTGATGCACAGCCCAGCCTGGGAGAGCTGCAGCCCTCTGGCACGAGCACGGCTCTCCTTCCTCACACACAAAAAAAGAATCGATAAAAAAAGCAGCAGCTGCCAGACTCACTGCCTTCAGGCAACGAGCAAACCCAGCACAACTCATGCTCAGAGCCGTGGCAGCCACTGACCCCTGTCTTCACCACCTGCTGCCCAGGGCTGAGGGCTCCGAAGTACAGTCCCTTCCCCCAGGAAGGTGCTGTACCCAGCCAAGAGGCGCAGATGGATGCACTGGAGTGCGCTGCCTCGATGCTAAATACAGCAGGACCTGCTGGGTGTCTCTGCCTGGGCTCAGCACTGGGAGGAAAGAGACTATTCTGGGCCGGTGCCTGGAAATGCTGCCCGGGGCTGGGCTGGAGCGCTGACATGGGCGGGGTTCGCTCCCTTGTGAGAGGCACAGGCTGCCCTGGTGTGGGAGGAACAGCCCTGCGAAAACCACAACTGGGTGACGACCCGAAAGGGAGCCCAGGCTTTGCCCTGGGTGTGCTCCTGAGGATGTCCCGAGGCCTGGGCAGCTGCCTGGCCATGCCCACCCCTGTCACCGCTATCCCTGGGCTGTCCCCTGCTCACCGCCCTCAGAACAGGGTCGGTGCTCCTCGGCACTGAGCGATCTGCTGCACTGACAGCAAGTGAGCGGCAAAAACGCCTGAGTCAGCTCTAAGCCCACCTGGCAGCCATAAATTACCGCGCAGGAGACGTTCACCCTTGAACCAGATGCTTCTGAGAGCATCGAGCGACAACAGGCAATTTAGGACAAAGCGAGCCGTATCCCAGCAGGGAGGGGGGAAGCTCAGTGTCCCCACCCTGTCCGTCCCTGCAGGAGCTGACCTGGTGCTCCCAGCTCTGCACAGGAGTGAGCCAGACCCCAGCAATGCTGGGCATCCTCACTGGGCTACGGTGTAGGTGCGGGTCCAGCCATGGGCCCACCCCCATCTCTGCCCTCATGGCTTCATACGAAACCAATAAGACACAGCCCTCAGTGTCCATGCTCTCATCTCCTCTAAGCTGCTCCAGCTAAATCAAATTTTATTGAACTTGACTACATTTTAGAGATAAAGACTCCAGGTTTACAAATAAATATTTAACAACCTTTCCTGCTGCTAAAAGAGTTTCTTATCCAGACCCCGGGCTCTGCACTAAGTGTTCCTGTAGCTATCTGCAAAGCAGCAAAACAAAGGGAGCAGCTTTAATTTGCCAAACACGTTCGTGCCCATTTCCTTCTCTCTCCATCATTCCCCTGTGTCCAGCGCACATTCGTGGGCCTTTTTTATTTGTCTCTCCCTTCTCCTCATCCCATCTGCTCCTCCTCATCTCCTCTTTTCCCTCTCAGTCCTTCTCCCTGCTGCCCAGGCATGGGCAGCAGCGGGTGGGAGCATCAGGCAGAGGAGGTGGCTTTCCTCCTGGGATTACTCTGCTCCATGTGGGTAAGAAGAAACCAAAGAGGAAGAGCATAAAGTGAGCCCTGAACGCTGCCAGGGTGGAGGCATGAAAACACTGCCACAGTGCAGAGGGCTGTCCTGTGCCCTGGCCCGGCCCCAAATCCTCCAGAAGCAGCACAGGAGGAGGAAAGAATGGGGGAGAAACAGGCAGAAGATGAGAAGGACCTCTCAGGGTGGTGGGCACACACGAGCAAGTCGTGCAAGGCAGAGAGCCACGGCAGGTAAGCCAGAGAGGAGACCACGCCCCAGCCCCAGCCAGGGTCACCGCTCCCCTCGCCCACAGGAAGGCACAGCTCTCCAGCTGGGAGCTCTTGCTCAGCCTCTTGAAGTATCTGCTTTCAGCTGCTCCGGGGCGGGAGCCTGGAATAGGTGTGCTGCAACCCGATCTGTTCTGGCAGTTGCTCTGAGACTGGAAAAGAGCATGAAGAAATATCGAAGATGCAAATCCCCTTCCGGCACTGACACTGCCCGGCTGGCACCACATCCCAGACACGGCTGGCCCATGGGACTGCCCCGCAAAGGCATTTCCTCATGGAAACAGGCTCTGCCATCCAAAACATGGTGTCCCCAGCACCACAGAAAGTCAGGGAGGCACCAAGCCAAAGGGCAAGAAAAGCAGAAAAAAGAGGAGAGGGATGCCCAGGGGAGGAGGAGGACTCTAACATGGGCTGAGGAGCTAGGATGCTGTAAAAGGGAATCTTTGGCCTGGCTGTACAATGGTTTAGCTCTGGGCTGTGGATCTGCCTAATCCCATGCAGGGACTGCTATGTACAGCAGGAAGGCAACTGGCAGTGGCCCAGAGGCAACCTGGAGAGTGGTTTTCAGGCTCAGCAGGTGAGTTATTGAAGCAATGGAAAGGAGATCCCAGTCGTCCCTGCAGGATGCTGAAGCTCAGGACAGATTTTGCTGTTCCTTGCTGTGATCACATCTGTGCAAGAGCTGCTCACCCTCCTCACACCTTTGCTCCTTTGTTTTGAACATCTTTTCTCTCTTGCTCCACATGCTTCAGCGCCCCATCAGCAAAGAAATCATCCTGACAAGGGATCAATAAGTAATTGTGAAGGCAGTTGTGGATGCCGGGGGTGTAAAGCCCTGAGCCAGCAAGAGATAAACGAGGAGGATGAGGGTGCAGCACAATGTGGAGCTGGGGCTCGTGGCCAGCCCTGCTCCCCCTACTCATGGGCAGAGGTGGCCGGGAGATGGACTGGCCACTGCTGCCACAGCCACTGCCAGGGGGTGGTTCAGCGCTTCCTAGGTCAGGTGAGCCTGGAGGTTGCTCTTTTTTTTCTGCTTGTGAGCCAGAGAGCAGGAGAGCTGTGTTTGCCAGGGGAATAGCTCCCATGGACTGGCCTTGGGACTCCAACACCACAGATTTTTAGGGCTGGATCAGCAAGAGAGAGCTGGGGACTGGTGGACACTCGGGAGGACATGTACCGGCTAGTTCAATGGGGCTTCTCCTTTTTCTTTCTTCATTTCAGCAAATTTCCTTGGGATTCCCATCTCTGTGGATGTGGGCTGGGTCCCCAAGATGTTTTTGGTGCTCACTGAAGGTACCCAGCTCAGCAGGCATTCTGATCAGTGAGTGTTGGGTAAAGGAGGCTCCACCATAGCATGAGGGTCTCTGTAGATGGTTCTTCTTCCCTGTCTGTAGGTGAGAAAGCAGGATGGAAAAACCCCGGGCTCTTCCTCTTCGGGCTATGGAAACAGTTGCATCGAAGAGGTGAAAGAAAGTCCAATGAGTGTCTGCTGGGAGAGCCGCCAGGGTCACAGTGACATTGCAAAGGCATCTCCTGTGCTCTGCCTTGATGTGCCCGTGACCCAAATGCCTCTTGTGCTTCCCTGAGCTGCCCTGAAGCACCCCCAGCAGTCCCAGCACCGGTGAGGGCCCCGCAGAGGGCCCTCCCTGGGCAGCAGCGGTGGGTTTGGGGCTGGCACAGCCCAGGCAGGCAGCCGCCCTAGGCAGCAGCTCTGCGTGCCCCCCCGTGCTGCCACGGTGCTGCTGAACCAGCCAGAGCCCGGCTGCACGGAGCCTGTGCTGGACCCCGCGCCAGTGGCAGGGCAGGACACCACCTGACACGGCATAAAAGCGGCTGCCACAAAGTCACTGCGCTGCCAGAGCGCCCCTTCTCCAGGTCAGGAGCAGATGGCATCGCTGTGTGGGCTTGCCTGGATGGCTGGTCTGGTGACAGGGGCTTCCTGCTCCTCCAAGCCAGGCTCCAGCCCCCGTGGATGGTCCCTGGGCTGTGGCCAGTGCCAGTGTCCCAGCTCTGCCAGCCTGAGACGCTGCTCCTGCCCACCCACAAACCACCCCTGGGAGCACCAGGAAGGGCAAACTGCACCCTCCCACTGCTTCCAGCCCTTCCTCTCCAGCCACCAGCCTCTCCCCAAAGGCGTCTCACGGCTCTGCAGCGCCCCAGAGCTCTGCTCGGTGTCCAGAGCAGGGCTGGGCCACCATCAACGCCACCAGCAGAAAACCAGGACCAGAACCAGAGATGAGGGAAACCCCCAGTACCTGCTGCCCTCCTTTACCCAGGGCTGCCTAAGCAGAACAGCAAATGCCAAACCAGCCCAACACCCTGGTCCCATGAGCCATCAGGGGACAGTGCTGAGGCTTTGGGATGTGACCTCTAATTGCCACCACTTCAAGCCCCCACTGTATCCCTGCCACTGCTCGAAGGTGGAAACCCCAGATCAAAGTCCCAAAGGCAAGGGAACAGCAAGCCCAGGGGCCAGACACATTCCTTACGTTTAACTTAAGCTCAGACTGTACTTACAGCACAACTTAGGTTTCCAGGCCACATCCCCTGAATGCCCCTACAACCAGCACAGGATACCAAGGGCTGCTCCAGAGCACTGCCTCTTCCCCTGGAAACCTTTGGGATAGTGGCAAGACAACTTCAAAGGACATACAGCATCAGCTTCGCTGACCTCAGGGAAACCTCTTGATTTACCTCCCTTTAGGACCGGCCCTGATATTTTTATACTGCTGCCTAAAATAAGCGGCCTTGGAAGCCTTTGAGAGGGGCTGAGTGCAGCCCAGACCAGCAGAGGTGGCTCTGGGATCACCCACCGGTGGGCAGCAAGGCAGTGTGTGTGCCCTGCTGCCAGGGCACCCGGCCCTGCGAGCGCCCGTGGCATCGGTAGAGCTGTCCTGACTCCATACCCTGTGGGCACACAGGGCAGAGGGGGGTGCCAGGCTCAGGCAGGAGTGTGGCTGTTTCAAGGCACTGCGAGAGATGGAAGCCCCAGTTCTCTCCATTCACTCCTTCCCACAAGCAAGGTCTCTCTCTCTATCCCCCTCCCAGTTATTATTAAGTTTTGTTCACATAATCACAAATTTAGTGCTGCAGGAATTTCCAGAGAGAGAGAGAGAGAGAGTGGAGAAGAAAGGGAGGCAAAGAAAGCATGAGCAATGGCAAACACGGAGAGAAGATTCCTCTTCCCAGCCTGGCTTTCTCTGGGCTGGTTTTACATGTATAATTCCTTTTTGCTTTCCCCTTTTCTCACTTGTTTGATTTTTGCATTATTTATGGCTTGTCTTCAGGGCCTCTACTTGCTGTTATTGTTTCATTCAACAATAAAATGGATTAGATAAAAACAACAAACTGTGCTGAGGTGCAGCTGAAGCCACCAGTCCTGCAGCCAGCTGAACCCACAGAACCGGGCAGAGCGGGCGAGGGGCTGCCAGCCCTTCCCAGCCCAAATCCCTGCAGGAAAGGAGGTGCTGCGGGATGTGGCCTAAGCAGAATTTGGGCTCCAGGTGCTCCCAGCCCTGCTGATACAAATCCTTGGCAGGTACAGGGCTGTGCAAAGCACAGTCAGTTTAATCCCCATGAGAAGGGGTGTCGGCACGCTGGCAAACTCATCCTTCCAGCACCCGCTGAGCCTGTGGGCACGGAAATAAAGAGGGATGCCGTGGGGATGGAGTGGCTCCCTGCTGCCCTCAACAGAGGGCAGCTTTGGGGTGGGTTTGTTCTGTTTCGCTTGAGCTGAAACTGATTCCTTCTGCCCCTTCCTCCTCTCCCAGTGCTGTGAATAATAACATGGAGCCTGCACTCTGAGAACAAAATTAACCACAAGGAAATACAGTGCATCGGAATGCAATCGGAAATGCAGGGCCAGGGCTTCCATTTCCCTCTACCTTCCATACTGCTTCCCATTGAAAAGGATAAACAGACTGAGCACAAATCGGTTTAAAGGTTGCACCTAATGGCAGCACAATTCCACGTTTCCCAGAGCGAACTGCCCCTCAGGCCTGAGCAGCAGGACTGGCTCTTTGGAATGGCCACCACATAGCACAGCTCCAGACAAGTGCTGGGGGTCCCCAAGGCCCCCCCAAGACTGGCTGCCCTGAGCAGCAGCACTGAAATACCTGGTTCACCGGGGCACAAGAGGGGCTGGTGTCCCTCCCCGGCCTCGGGGATGCCAGAGGCTGTTGCATCCCCCGACTTCCAAAAGAAAAGGGGTGTCCCTGTGGGTGTCCCTCACATCCCTGAGGTCCTCGGACCCACTGGGAGCCTGTGGAGTGCTGTGCCTTGCTCTGTGGTACGGCACACAACCCACTGGCCAGGGGAGCCGGGCAGGTACAAGCCATGGGACAGGGCTCCCCATAATAATGGCCTCGGTGGGGAAAGGCTGGGTTCGGGAATGGGAGGGAGAGGTTTGGCTGCTGGAAGGTAAGAAGCGCCTCCAGAGTTCTCAAGCTTCGCTCGCCACCCCCAGGTTGCCTCTGAGGTCTAAATCAGTTGTTTCCCATTTCACACTTGACATCTCAAATCCAAACAAAGAGCTGAAAGAATAGATCACGTCAAAATATTTCTGCTTCTCCCTCCTACGAGAATTCCCCATCAGAGACCAATCCAATTAAGGTGCTGGTTATGAAATTAACCATAATTACTAGAGTGATATTTAATGTTTTGCATTCTGATGAAGAAACAGAATGGAAATGACAAAAAAAAATAATAATTGTGGGTCCTACTGAGATAACTAAGAGCAATTTAGGCTGGGGAGGGAAGAGGCTGCCAGGGGAGCAAGGGCTGTGTGGGTTGGCAGGGGCTGGGCTGTGTGTTGGACACTCATCCCAGGAACCCCACAGCCTCGAAGGCTTGGGCTGGGTGCTCATGGGCACATCCCTGAGGGAACCTTGGCCAGCCTGTCCCCCTGAACAGGGGTCAGCCCAGCCTGATGGCTGCCACAGGTATTTTGCTATTTGAGCATCCCTTGGACACTGTTAGCACAGGACACACCTCCCAGGAGGCACAGCCCAGTCCTGCACCTCCTGACCCTGTCCCTGCTCCCTGTGGGGACCCTCTGCCTCACCCACAGGACCATCCCCAGCTCAGGACACAGATCCCAGCCCCGAGACAAAGGACAAGAGTACTTCAGTGGGCAAAGCCTTTGGCCCCTGCTCCTCCGGAGCCCAGGAGAGGCACGTCCATGTGTGGACACGTGTCCATCGCAGGATGCCAAGGCAGCGACCGGCTTACAGAGGCACATGAATAAAACGATGGAAGAAAACACGCAGGATGGTTAAACAGAACTGTTGCTGTGCTTAACCATGAGAATGATCAAAACCAAGCCAAGGTCCCCAGCCCCTGCAACAGGGGTGCTGACCTGCTGCCCCAGCTGATCTGTGCTCAGATAGGAGATGCTGTTTGGATGGGGTACAGGACATGAAGGGCAAGAGATGGTGGCCAAGATGTTGGCAAGGCCAGAATGAGGACTGAGACGCTGGTGGGACTCACGGCAGGGCTCCCCCCAACATGGCCACGCTGCCGTCAATGCACCAACACACTCCACGCATCCCAGGGAACGGCAGGGTCCACAGGGGTCCCGTCAGTCACTACTGATTGTTGCTGCTGGAAGGTGGGAATCACTCGGGTCTCGCCTCAGCGCATGGGGTCATGCTGGGCACTCCCTCCCCTTCCCCCCTAGACAGAGTAACCTGCTGCCCTCAGGGATAGAGGCAACTGCCTGGGCTAAAAAGGAGATGAGGCTCTTGGAGGCATTTATCATCATTTACTCAATTGCCTGGGTCAGGCTGACAATTAACGCTGCTCAGACACAGCCACCTCTGTGACCTGGCTTTCTCCTGGCTCACAGTGACAAGAGGGCAGCGGCCACATCATGCTGCTGACAAGGAAAGCACTGGAAAGGGTGTTTGTCCCCTACCCAGTGGGGTAGCCAGCCCTGTCCCAGATACCCCTTTCTCCCTCTGTATCACACATGCCCTGACATTGTCCAACAGGCTGCAGGTTCTAACAGCCACCAACACTGGCTGTGAGTAAGGCATGTACCCAGGCAGCTGGGACACATGGCAGAGGCACAGGGACCTCTCCCCCTGCAGCCATTCCTGGCCATAAGCTCCAATTTTCACTCCCCCAGAAGGAGAAAGAGAAAGGGGAAAAAACTGACTCAGAAGAAAATTGAGGCCGCAGCCTTCTGTTGCTTTCTCCCTTTGTTTTTCTTGGGTTGTTTGATTTGAGTTAAGCATTTGTAGCCCTTTTCTCTCTCATCCCAGCCCTCCCTGCTACCTGACAAGCTCTTCTGGCTCTTTTCCCACCAAAAGCCATTCCTTGCTGACTCAGTGCACAGGGCGTGCTGGAAGGCCAGGCACACACTCACCCTCACCAAGCCATGCCTCAACCTGCACCTCTGGCTGTGCCCTCTGAACCACCAGCACGGTGACCAGTGGTGAATGTGGGGACACTGAGCTCACATCAGCCTGTACCAGGGCAGGAGAGTCCATATGAGCCAGTGGCACCCTTGACATCCGTACCAGGGCCAGCACCACTCCAGCGTGCAGCTCCAGGGGCCACGAGCCCAAGGGCTGGCAGGACCCAGCTCAGGTGACGTGGAGAAGTGTCTTTCCAGCAGTTTTCACACCTGGAGCTTCACCAACAGAGTCGGTGGAGTTGTATTTTCCACACGGACATGTGGAATGGGCATGGATGTGCCCATTTCCAGCCCTGCCTCGAGGGGATGGGGTCCCACCTCCAGCCCTGACACCGGTGTCACCCCACAGCCACTGCAGCAGCAGCCAGCAGTCATCCAACACATCTCATCAAACCCCAGCAGGTTCTGTTGTGTTTTCTAGTTCAACGACTGCAATTACGTTATAATCATGATGTTATCATAAAATGATTTATCAATCCCTGAAATAAAACCTCAAGTTGGAGGATTTTATACTTGTTACATAGATGGAGCAGCACAAACTTCAGCAGCACTTCAGTGGCTGTGTTAAGCAGGACACTAAAGGTACCAGAAGTCCTTCAGTGATGCTGTTAACCTTCCAGTGATAGGAAACAGTGGTAATTAGAGGTATCAGAGAGTAATTACGTTACAGGTGTAGAATAACTGCAGTACATTACAGTGTTGCAGCAGTATAGCCATTTGTTTAGTAATTAATCCCTCCACAAAAAGGCCTGGAAAACCTGACTCTTCCCCAGAAGCTGTACACTCAGCTCCCCCAGTCGCTTCCTGCCCATCCAGTGAGACCCAGTGAGAACTGGGGCTGCCTGAGCACTGGTGTGGGCAGGTGCTATTGTGAAAACTATCTGCAGGAAGACATACGTGGAGGCTTTAGCCCAGGGGCACAATTCTCTCTCAGCCTTGCTCATCAGCTGAGAGCTGTAGAGACTCCCTCTCCTTCATGGCATTCAGTGATCCAGTGTTTCAGCCAGCGGGGTCCAGGAAGGAGCCAGGAGCAGCAGGTGAGAAGGCACAGTCAGCCCAGACATCTCAACTCCCTGAGTCCCAGCCCACTCCGCTGGGATGGTCAGAGAGCTGAGTGGGGCAGGAACCAGGGGCTGAGGGGAATGGACTGGGAGGAAGGTGCGGGAAGAAAGGTTTAGTGATGCTGGCGGGGGGTTGGGACTGATGCCGTAGGGATGAGCATGGGCTGGGATATCAGGCGATGGGCTGGGAATAGCTGCCTTTGGGGTGGGGTTGGGCTGGGATAGCTGTGGTGAGGTAGGGATGGGCTGGGATAGCTGCTGTGGGTGGGGATGGGCTGGGCAACCCCAGTACAATCCACGCAGCTCCCATGCCGGGGGGGATGGCGGGAGGCACCGCTGCTTCACAGCCATCTCCGGCAGGCATGAAGGTCAGGTCAGGGCTGCTGCAAGTGGCAGAGCAGCGAGGAGAGGGTTAAGACTGGCAGAAGGGCTGTGATGGGGCTATGAAAGGGATATCATTGCGGAGCCAGAGCTGGGCTCTGGGAGGTGGTTCAGAGGAAGGGGAGATGAGGGAGAAGGACATCCACGGAGTGGGGCTGTTCCTGGGAATGCCTGAACTGCTCTGCCCCATGCTCCCCCCCTCGAGCCTAGACTCGGAGAGCAGCGGGGCTGTCGAATCGATCCCCTGCTGCGGGGGAGTTGCTTGGTGGGAAGGGCGTTTGCTGGGAAGGACCGTGGATGCCGACTGCTGGGGTGGCAGCTGGGGCAGGGACAGGTGGAGAGAGGCAGCAGAGCCTCAGCGACGCCAACCAGCCCAAGCAGACCCGATCCGACCAGTGCCCACGCTCACCCACTGTCCCTCCCTCCCCATGCAAATCACTTTCACGGCACCAACACTCCAATTCTTTCTCAGAGGCGGCACATCCAGCACCTGGAGCGAGCCGTGCCTCTACCCTTCACTTGAGCTATTTATACATCCAAGGCGCAAGGTGAAAAATCCAATAACCTACACACAGTATCGGAGAGCAACAAGCTCTGGCACTGCCCGGGAGGGCTCCCAGAACCCTTCTGCCAGCAGGTTCCTGGTCATCCTCGAAATCCCCACTTGCCCTGCGAAGCGCATTTAACATTAACCCCTTCTTTTTTCTGAGAGACACAAACTGAGGGCTGAGCCCACGCCGGCAGCCTAACCCTGCCCGGCATCTCCAGTCCTCCGGGCAGGCTCTTGGCTCCGGGTTGTGGGGTTGAGCCGAGGTAGGGGGACCCTTCAGTGTCCCCAGAGCCCTCTCGGAACCTGAGCTATCCGGCAGTAACTCCCCACGGCCCCGACTCACTTAATTCCAGGACTGAGGCGCTGGTGATGGCGAAGTGAGCCCCTGCCCTGAAAAATATCCCCCCCTCCCCGCCCCTCGCCATGGTTCCTGCCTCCAGCCTGGTCGGTCAGGGGCTGGAGAGCTCTCCCTGTCCGTCTCTAACCCTTGGTGCCTCTTTCTTGGGGATGGGCAGAAGGACGATTCCACCTCTTGAGTTAAACCTTGCTGGCAGGGCACAGCCAGCTTGAGGCTGATCCCTGCTTCCCAGCCAGTCCTGGCAGGCAGCGTTCTCCCGGGCTATCGATACCCTACCTGAACATGGCATCTGCTCCAGGCCGGCCAATTCACCCGGGAACTACCGGGAGAGGAGGGAGATGCTCCCCATCAGGATGCAGCCTCAGCCCCTCGCTGGGATCCCGGCCCCGCACCCCGGCCCCGCCTGGCTCGGAGCTCCCGCAGGGGCTGCGCCGAGGCTGCGGGAGCGGTGCGGGGGTGCGGGAACGAGATGGCCAGAAGGAAGTGCCTGGGCAGAGCGGGGCGGGCAGGCGGCAGATCCGCATCGGCGGGGCTGGAGGGCGGCAGCGCCCAGGACACACGGCCTCCCCCGGACCTCTCTACACCCCTAGAGGCACACACCAAGTTCCCAGCCCCGCGCCCCCCGCACCGGCGCGGGTCCGGCCCCGGGGCAGCGCCGTCCCGGGGCCACGGAGCCCCCCAAGCGTCCCGCCCCGCCGGTCCCGCCAGCCCCGGTGCCCCGCTGCGCTTCCCCGCCCCGCTTACCCGCATCTCATCCTCGCCGGCGATCTCCTTCGGTCAGAAATGGCATCTCCCCCGGCCCCCCCCGCCAAACCTCCACCTGCAGTAGCGCAGCTCCCCCTCTCCGCAGCGACAACACGAGCGGCGGCGCTCCCGGGGCCGGGCCGCCCCCCAGCCCCGCGCCCGGGGGAGGGAGGGAGAGAGGGAGGGAGGGAGG
>JAWMRA010000016.1:20625277-20639027 GCA_035584735.1 Pseudotriccus pelzelni
CCCGCAGCCCCCGCCCCGCCGCCGGTGCAGCCTCGCCGCCCGCAGAGGACGGACCAGCCGAGCACCGCCCGTCACCGTCGCGTCCGTGCCCAGCCCTGCCCGACAAAGGACGATGCCAGGCTACCCTGGGGATTCCGGAGAGTCCGTCCTACAGCAGCTGCCTCAGAACAGCGTCTTGCTCCTCTTTTTTCAGTGTCCCCTCACCCCGACACATGAGAGGGAAGAGGCGACGCGGGGTGGGGGAACACCTTTGAGGACTGATCTGGGACCTGATCCCAAAGGCCCCCTCAGAGGCTCGGCATATGCATCTCATTCAGGACTAAGTGCACGACTTCCCAAGCGCTGCCCACCATTTCACCCCTTCCATAATGGACACCCTTTGTCGAGCAGCATTAGATTTGCCCAGCACTGGCCCTTCCAGCTGAGTCTGATTCTCTATCGATAATGGACACAAACTTTGCTTCTAATGTGCACTTTCCCCTCCTGCTTCCCCTCGGCAAGGTTCTCCTGGGGTGCTTCCTGCTCTGTCCTGCTTCTACCCAGCTGTCCCTGGCTGCCAGCCAAGGTGGACCCAAGGCACGAGCACCAGGACCCTCTGCACTGGCACGAGCTGGGGCCAGGAGTCCCTTCATTGGATCCCATGCGCTGCATCCCATGTGCCTTCCCTTGGACAGTTCTTTCAGCCAGTGGGAGCTTTTGAGAAAGACGATGGCTTGGCCTTCCTCCATCAACCATTTAGCCATGCCCAGGGGTGGAGATTCCCATGCAGAGCATCCCTCTGGGCAGGCCTCCCTTCCTCCCTCCTGTGAAAGCGGAGCAGTTTGCTTGCCCCAGGCTTCTCCTGTGCTGCCAATGGGCAGCAGGCACACTGGCCAAATGCCCCACGTGCCTGCTGTGGGGCACAGGGGTGGCCTTCCAAGATCACGTCCTTGCAGTGGGCTATGAGCAAGCCCTGGGCAGCATGAGCCCCTCCTGGCACTCAGGTAGAGGCTGCTGCCTCCCTGGAGCCCTGCTATCCTCCTGCTTGGCACAGGCAGGCTTCTGAGCGGAGCAGGAATAAACAAAGGGTGCGCTTGCCAGCTGAGGGCTGAATCACTTCAGCTCTCTGCTCCCGCTCCTGCCCACTCCTGGGCTCCCATAGGCGCAGACCCTGGCTCGGCTGGGAGAGTGGGTGCCCATCAGGTGTGTAGCCCCGCATGGGCTTGGGCACAGGATCCCTGTGGCAAAAACCAGAGGGGGGTGAGAATGTGTGTGTACGTGCACACGCCCTGCTCCTGCCATCAAGGAAACCCAATCTGGCCCCTCTCAGTGGTCCTCAGACCTTTACTCAGCGCGGATCTATTCCTCTTATTATCACGGCTATGGCAGGGATGCCATCGATGTTAATAGCACTTCACAAATACAAAGCCGGCAATCTGAAGGCAGCCAGAAAAAACAAACAGAGGAGGACAAAAGACAGGCTAAGAGCCGTTTTTAATGCTTCCCCCCCACCACCGTTAGAGCCCCATGCAGGGCACCGCATATTCAATAATAACACTCTGGAATAATTCCTGGCATTGTCTGGTGCGAGAGAGGGGAAATCTCACCTCAGCCCTTCCACAACGACACTGCAAGTACGCCACGCACGCGGCGCTGGTGGCATGTGAGAGCGATGCTATGCGCTGCCTGGAAGCAGGGGGCCTTCCAAGACCGTCTTTCCCATTTCGGCTCTGACAGCCACCCCACCCTGCGAGTGAGCCGAGTGGCAGAGGGCGGACTGGGTGAGCAGAAGCAGGGATGAGCTTCTGGGATAAGATGGTATCCATGCACACCTCTGCTGTAGAACAGCCCTGGTCTGCTCTGACAGCTACAGTGTGCATTTTGGCCAGCAGTGGGGTGAGGCGATGGGAAGGATGGGGGGTGCGGTGAGAAGAAAGCATCATTTAACAACCACTCTCCTTGCTGGAGCACCAAGGCCCTTACCCACAGTGCCAGAGTGTAAGAGAAGCCAGTAAAACCAACCTCCCTCGAGGAGCAGCACTTCCATTTGAGCTTTTCTCTCTCTAACTCTCACTCCACCTCATGGGCAACAGTTCCTCGCCCCAACAAGCCCCAAGGACACCTCGGACAAAGGCAGATCCTGGCAGCAGTGAACCATTTTGATCCCTATAGGAGGAACTGCACAGAAGCCCCAAAGCCTCCCATGTTTCTGCATTTACTGACCTGTCATGACCCGTGAGCTTATTGTTAAGGTCCCTGAGGTGTTGTAGCATGGGTGACAGAGCACACAACCAAACCTCCCTGGGAGCACCATTCCCTCCTCTCCCCGCTGACAGCCGGTAGCAGCTGCCAGCTTTGCAGCAGACATGCCTTTTTTCCCCTCCTCCCCTCACCTTTACTGGCCTCACCTATGCTGCAGAGACCAACTCCAGCTGCTGTGGGTCAAACCCTCAGCTGGGTCAACCTCCATTTTGAGGCATGAAGTGACTCAGAGCGCCCTGGCCCTCTAGGTGTGACTATCCCTTGCTGACCTCCGTGTAGCCCCAGGATGCAGAGGACACCGCAGAGCAGCTCAGCTCACAAGCCCTCAATGAACATGTTCCTCTTTAAAACCTGCAGGGAACGGCAAGAACATTTGGGTGTCCATCTGCAAGGGCTTGTCTCTCAGCCAGATGCTCCAGCTCTTTGCCACTGCCATCCTCAGATGAAAACGGGCTGTGGCAGATGGTTCCCTTCTGTTGGCAGGAGGCAGGAGTTTATCCCTGCTCTCAGCTCCCTCCTGGAGAGGCGGCACCTGCGCACTGCATGAGGGACCGAGCTTCTCTCCTGGGCAGCGGGGAGTGGACCTGCCCCTTAATGGGGTGAGCTCGGACATGCTCGTCTCCCTTGGTTTCAGTGCACGTGTCCAGGAATCCCACAAAAGGTCCAGAAAGGGCCGAGCTGGCAGGAGGGAGGTGGGTTTTAATTACTCCCATTATTATTATTATTGTTCCTTTTCTTTCAGATTTTCACACTTTTTGTCTTAACAAGCTGAACTGAGAAAACACATGCAAATGCCAGGCAGAGATAAGATGTACCACACCATGAAGTACTGCCAGCAATGGCTCTGGGAACGACAGATTGGCTGTCTGCTCCTCCAGCCTCCTCCCTTTGCCATCAAGGACAGGGGGAGGGTCTGTGCCCCCTCTGCCCCTGCGCATCTGGAGGGGAGGGTACCTCACATTTCCCTTATGTTCCACCAGCTACCAGCTCCTCGATCCTGCCCTGCAGGATCCCAGCCAGTCCTTGGAGAAGGCAGTGTAACCTGGCTGCTTGGGATAGGCATGCATACAGACCTCCCCTGCCCTCCTCAGCGCTGCTGCCATCAGAACCTGTTCCTGAGGATGGCTGTTCCAGTGGGCCCCTGCAGATGCAGTCAGGGAGAAATGTGCTCCCAGATCACGTTCTTCCTTGGAGGTGGTGACATTTCAGGGTGTGTGGGGAGAGTGGGATGAAGAGGCAAGGCAGGATATTCTTGCTCCCCCATCCCCACAGCCATCTGGATGTGTGCTGATGCCTCCTCACAGCAGGCTGAGTCAGTCCAGTGGCTTCTCATTATCAGCTGGAGGGAGTCCAAATTCTGCATTGTACGGCTGCTCCTCAGTGAAACTGAGGATCATTATCAAGTATTATCATAATGGTTTCTCTCTCTACTGTATTGTACTTCTTCCTGCCCTGGTCAGCTGATTGATATGGAGCAGAATGGTCCAAAAATTTTTCGATCACCAGCTGTCCCTTTGGTACAGTTGTGGCTGGAGCCACGCAACGTCACCTTTGACATGGGCTGGGGCTGTGCAGGCCACAAAGGGGATCCCACCACCGTTCCCATCACAGCCTCGCTTGCTGGAGGCTGCAGGCGTGCAGCCAAGCCCGTCTCCAGAGACATCTCTGTCCAACTCAAAGTGAGATGAGAGGTAGGAGATGCCATGCTCATGCCTTGCCCATCTCAAATGGATGACCTCCATGATGCTCTGGAGAACAGGCATAAAGCAGAGAAAGAAGCCTTCCCATAGGGCCCCTCACGCAGGTGCTGCTGCTGAAGATTGGGATGAGCTGCTGGTGCACAGGGGCTGCCCCAGTTCAGCTCACCCAGGTCTCTGCCAGGGCACTGTTTGAGTGACCCATTTGAGTTCAGGGTGTGGAAATTAGGCCTTACTACGCAATGTTCTGCCATGGAGAGAGGTCACATGTCCCCATGTCAGCCTGATTCTAGTGCTGATAGCTCGACTGCTCTGTCAAGCAGTCCAAACATGTGGCACGAAGGGCTGAGAGAAAAGGCTCCATTAAGTTCTTAAGCTCATTGACACATATACAGAAGGTATTAATAATATCAAGCACCTCAGTGTCTATTGTAGCCCACGTCCAGGACATGAAAGATAATTTCTGGGACAAGGAAGTTATGACAGTGACATCTTTTTAACAGCTTGGTGTAAGAATAGGAGCTGCACAACGGGACAAAGAGCAATGATTAAAGATTTTGGCACAAAGGAGAGAGGGCTCGGTGTGCGCCGTGAGCGTGGAGGACATAAGAGTTGTGTCAAATGCCCACACTGAAAAAGTGAAGGCTGTGATGGGCATGGAGGACGTGAAGGTGGTGTGGGAGCCATCCCGCTGGGGCTGACTCACAGATGCTTGGCAACTAACAGAAAGGGGTCAGGGTGCCTGGAGGGGATGAAATGGGCTCTTCACCTTAATGTTTAAAACAAGTTTGGCCCCTTCCTAGTGTGGCAGGCAAAGATGAGCACGGCTTAGCTGGGGCTGCAGCCAGCCCAGCAAGCAGCACAGGGAAAGGTGATGAAGAAGAGCAGGGGAGGGAGCCAAGCTGCACTGCAGGCTGGGCAGAGACCAGGGAGACAACACATCGGTCAGGGAAGGGGAAGGCTGGCACGGGGCAGGGCAAGGAGAGAGCTCTGCTCCCTGAAGGCCGGAGCCAGAGAAGCAGGGGCAGCAGAGCAAGCATCCGGACACTCTCAGGGTGTAATTACTACTAATACCCTCAGTGTTTCTTTGCACACTTACGTGCTCCCCTAATGTACACCGCACATGTAAACAGTCTCCTAGTGACATTTGCACGCCCAATTACATCTGCATATAATTGATTTACATGCACAGTTGGAGAGTGTTTAAAACACTGGAGCCCACTTTGCTCTTTCCCACGGCCACCTCCCCAAACCCAGGCTGGAGGACAAGCACCTCATGCTGGGGCCAAACCCTGTCCCAGTCCCGTGCAGGCAGAGCCCGCCAGTGGCACATGCCGAGTGGGATGGGCTCACAGCTGTGCCCTCTCCTGCAGCCCTGTCATCAGCAGCGACCCCAAACCCGACCTCAAACCCAGCCACAGCATTTGCTGTTTGCTCAGCTCCTGTTATAAGTGACTGGCGCCTTTCCAAAAAGGATTAAAAGCGGGGAGTGAGAAACATAAAAGCTTGTGTAATTACGTGCAAAAAAAAAAAAATCCCTTAATAATTTATAGAGGGAGAGGGTAAATATCTCCGTGTGTCATTCAAGTGTAGCTCATTGTCCCGTCTGGCTAATACCCAGCGTGCACGCATCACAGGCTTTATCCAGGAGGCTGTTTTGCCTTTAATACCTTTCATAAATTATTGAATTTATAAAGAGGAAAGCAGGTGTCATGTCACTCCTATAAACAGCTCATTAGTTAAAACTAACGAAGGTGGGGAGCAACAGTTTCCTCCTGGCTTGTCTGTCTCCCCTCTCGCAGGCTCTGCTGTCACCTGTGATGCAGCACAGTGCCTGAGCTGGGGCAGGGCAATGGCATTTGCCTAAAACAATCTGGCAGCAGCCAGTGGCCTGTGGCAACCCTACCCTCTGGCTTTCTGAGACCTGCCTGTGCCCTCCGTAGAGGCTTGGGAGGGGTGAGGATGGAGGTGTGGTGGAGAGGATTCTTGGCTTGCCTGCTGCAGCGTCATTGCCTTCATGTCACCTGTGGTCCTCTGGGTGCAGCAAAGGGGCATCAGCTCCTGGGGATGCCTGAGGATGCTCTGAGCACTCTACTCCCGGCAGGAGGGCAAGCATGAAGGTGGACTCCGAGGGTAGGACAGGCAGGAGGCAAAGATCTCTGTGGCAGGAGGGTCAGGTACAGACCAATCTCTGCCCGGAGGGTCCTCTCATTGCAACACCCACGTTTGTCCCATTTCCAGCAGCACAGGGCCAGGATGCGCAGCCCAACGGCTGCTCTTGAGTGCCGGGGATGTGGTTTCAGGCCGGCTGGGGGAAGCACAGCATCTCCCTGTTTTATTTGCTGAGTGAGGCAGGGTGTTAAGAGGCCACCTCTAAAAACAGCAGAGATGTGACTGAGTCAGGCAGCACGTGTCTACGCAAGGGAGTCAGCCCGAGCACCCACGCACAGGAAAACCAGAGTGCGAGCCACCCACGCAGCCTCCGCTGGGCAGCCGGGCCCCCCTGCCAGGCTGTGCCCCACACCCCTGCGCTGCGGGAGGAGCTGCTCGGGGAGCAGCTGGTTTGGAGGCTCTGCTTTTGCTTTCACACCCAGAAGAGAGTCACTGAACCCCCCCCCCCCACACACACCCTCTCCAATTATCATACATATGCATTAAAGAACATCTACAGAAAGGGGAGCCATCACAAGTATTTTAAACAGTTCTGAGCTGGTGCCAAATCCGGGTGAATAATCCGCAATGCAAAGGACCCACGTGGAAAATGTTGCCGGCAGTGCCAGCGTCCCGACGGGCGCAGCACAGAGACGGGGATGCACGGAGCAACCCAAGCTGCAACTGCCAGCAGCGAGGCACGTCTGAGCCACATGATGAATGCTGGCCCCTGAAGAAGACCCAGCAGGGCCTTGCGGGCATGGGAAGAGGGAACTCAAACTATTGATAATCAATTAACTCCTTCAATTACTGCAGCTTAATGAGGTAGCACCAAGTCAGCTCTAATGAACATCAGTTTAATAGAGGCGGTTCCTCGGGCGCTGGTATTTGACTCAATCTTTACAAGGTAGGGAACGCTGCAAAAGTATCAAGCAATTAGTGTCACTTAATGAACATCCACTCCCTGCTCTCCGCAGCACAGTGTGTCCCTGACCCCCGGAGAGTGGAGAGGTGCTGCCCTGAGCCCAGCTGGTCCCCAGTGCAGTGGCCCACCAGCACCAGGATGGCCTGGGAGGCAGCTCTGCCGCCACAGCTCTGCTGGCAGCAGAGAGCTCGTTTATCCTGGCTGAGCACACGGTTCCTGGGGATGCTGCCGGATGCATTAGCTGCTGTAAGATGAAGCGAATGTCACCGGGCCCAGCTCTTCCCTAGAGGCAGCTATTTTTTAGGTTTTTTTGGGTGATGACAGCATAAGTGCCAAAACAAATGTCATTGCCCGCTGGCCCCAGTGCCTCCCCAGAAACCTGCTGGGTTCCGTGTAGCACAGGGGAAGGAAGGGGGGAGTGGAGGGGGGATGCTGCTCCCCCCAGCAAAGCACTGTCCCTAACACAAGCCTGTCACAGGGGAGCTGTGCCAGGACCCCCACTGCCACAGCTGCAGGCAGGGCCTGGGGAAGCCCGATGGAGGAGAGCATGACTGTCCCTGCTTAGCAGGATACTGCTGATCCAGAGCCAGGGTGGGGATCCCCCAGAAAGCCGGGATCCCAGAGCTGCCATTCCCTTGGAAGCGCGATGCTGCACCGTTTTGGGGAGGGTTTACACACTAAGGAGCCTCCGGCGGAGTGAAGACAACCAGACATCTATTTCGGGTCTCAAAGCCAAAGGTTGTAATCCACTAATCAGGTGAGAATACAGCAAATGTTTCTAGCGTGGAGCTGGGAAGGAGAGGGAGCCTCTGGCTCTGGGTAGCACTCCACACTCCACAGCAAGGGCCCCAGGGCAAAGGCCCCTGGCACCCCATCAGCACCTACCAAACCGGCTACCAGGGCAAGGGACCCCTTGCTCTCTTGGCGCTTAACCCCAAAATCCTGCTGCACTGGGTCTGTGCAGAGAGGCCCTTCCAGCATCTAAACCTCCACAGACAGGGGCTGCTAGGGCTCTGCCTTTACTCAGAGCTGAACTGAGCTGCTGCAGGGGCACCAGCACCTCAGCTCCACTCCCCACAGACAGAGCAGATGGAGGGCACAGCCTGGCTCCCCGAGCCCAGGTGTGTGGAGCAGGGGCTGCCCGTGCCTACGGATGTTCTGGCAGATGGAGGTGGACGTGTGCTGCCTGTGCTGCCTGATGGGACCACACAGGGGCTTGGCCACAGCCTCCCTGCCCTGCTGATGGGCTTGAGAGCAGGCTGGGAGCACGGTGGGCGGCTCCAAGGGCTCAAATGACAGGAGAGACACCCACATGGATATGTGTGTGTCTGTAAAAGCTCTTGGGTCCGAGTGCCGTTCCCGGGGGTGCAATGTGCATCTACCCTGAGGGTAGATGACCCTTGATCCAGCCTGAGGAGGGCAAAGTGGGGTGAGACATTCCTGCTCTCTCTGCCATTCCTGCACAGAGCTGGTCTACAGCTTGCATGGGAATAAGGACCCAGGAGACCCATGATCACCAGTGCTGGCCAGGATAAGCCAGAAGGGAAGTGCAAGGCAGAGGACTGGAGGAAGAGGAAGACACACGGGTAGAAATAAGTAGGGGAGGTAACAGCCCTGCATGCCTGGTACACCCATACAAAACCTGAATCTGGGCATCTCAGTTCCCATGAGCAGCTTATCTGAGACCACTGTAATCAGCAACTGCCCCCACCTCTTACCAGCCTGACAGCACTAACTGCAGATGCCAAACTTGGAAGTATTTGGCGTGATGCTTAAAAGGATCTGTATGGATTCCCCCGATGCTGTCCAGTCTCTGGGTGGACAGAGGGGTGCTTATCCCCTCCACTCCTCCCAGTGCCCATTTATCCTGCAGCGTGAAGGCGATACAGGGTGCTAGTCCTGTCTGGCCTTTCCCACACCACTTTGTCACCGCTCATAAGGGCCAGAAAAGGTGCTGAGAGTGGGTCTTGGGAGTGTGAAATGCCAGGGGTGGCTGCTGCACCGAGGACTCTCACAGAGCTGGTTTAATGAAACAGCTACACAGTTCCAGGCACCGGCGATTATTCTCATTTCTCGTTTCTTTCCTTGTTTGGTTAACTTACTCACAGACTAACTAAAATTCTTATGCTTGCTGGAGCAGCATCTTCACAGGGTTTTACAGAGGAGGAAGGGCAGCTCTCATGTTACCCTGGAGCAAGTATGCAGCTGGCTGGGCTTGCCAGGGGAGCAACAAGAGGCTCAGAATCCTGGCAACAGCCACTCTCTTCTCCAAAGCTGGCAGTGCTGTAGAGAAACAGTGCTGTCTGGAGGGCAGCGGTGTCAAGGGCTGGCAAGCCCCAGGGTCCCTCCTGCCGTCTGCCCTCTCATATGTCGGCTTTGCAGCTTCTGGGCTCCATTTCACAAGGAGGCCTTGGGGATGCAGGGAACTGAACCCAGTGATGGGGGAAATCTCTGCACACCTTCTGTTGCTACGTCCTCCTGCCCACAGGTAACTCCCACTGGGCGTGTTGCTCTGGTAAGCTCTGCTTCCTTGCCCAGAAGATCCCGTGGCCATGCCCTGGTCTCCCCACAGTCCACGGACAAGCAACCTCACAGCATCCCTTGTTTTCCCAGGCTGCATCAGTGTGTGTGGCAGAGTCTTCCCTCTTCCCACCCGCTCCTCATCAACTGGCAAAGCCCCAGTGGTTTCCCCCGGAGAACGTGCGGTGAGACACAGCATGAAACAACTGCAGATAATTAGAGGATTGAATGGGGTATGGGAGCGGAGCAGGGAGCTTGCAACATCCATAAATAGCTCGTCTTGCCGAGCTGCTTAACTCCTTGCTTGTTCTTGCCAAAGTACAGACCCCAAAGGGATGGTGCCTGTGCATGAATAGGGGTGGAAAGTTCAGGAGCATATTTTTAAACCATTGAAGCTGTACTCAGGCTGAGTGATACATTATTGTCTCTGTGTGTCACTTGAAATGTCTTATGAATGCAAGGAATAAAAAAAAAAAGCACAATTTTGCCTCTCTAAACTCCCACCCCTCTGCTTCTACCCAAATAGCGTCAGGCTAGAGCTGACAGGGGAAAGGAAAGCACCACGGGGTAAGGCTGCTTAAAAGCAGCATGAAAAGCTTTTCTCTGGGAGAAAGAGCCACAGCTTGTGGGGCCAGAGGGCAGCGGGACTGGCGGCAGGCACAGGTACCCAGCAGACAGCAGCGTGCCACGGCCTGCTAGGAAAATATTGGGGTCCCCAAGGAGTCCCCAGGAAGGGCAGTAGGGCTGTGTGCCTAACAGGGACATCCTCCATCTCACATGGGAGCAGGCTTTCCCCAGCCCACGGGAATACTGGGTGTAGAGTTAGTGGCCAAGGACAGCAAGAAAATAGGGTCAACTAGTCTTGACTGTTGCCCCAAAAGAGCAAGGGACTACCCCTGCTGCCCCACCCTGGGTCAGGGTAGGATGGCATCACCTCAGTTCTGCCTCCCCTGAGCCCCTGGGGCCTCTCTGGGTGGCTGGCACTTGGTGACAGGGACAGTCTACAGTCCCCGGGGCTGGCAGCCAGCCTCAAGCTGTGATTGGAGAAGAGATCCCAAAAAGCCTGACAAACAGCTGGAGCCATGGTGAGATTCACTGGGACAGAAGGGAAAAAAACTCCAGAAACTCACTGGGAAATCATTTCTCTCTTAAATGGGGCTGATGTAATTAAGCAGTACGGGCCTTATGAATGATACCATCTCTGCCTCAAAACACATCATTACCTCTCTCCATTAGAGCAGTGTTTTTAAATACATATTTCCTCTTCCAATGCCTGAGGAGAAGGCTCCATGGCTGGGATGCCAGGATATGTTGCTAATCACCTCTTATTTCACCTAGTGGCAGGGAAGTGCTTGGTGCTGAGCTCTGGCGCTCTCTCACACAGACACACACCTCTGCTCCAGGTCGCTGCCACACACTCTCCCCTTCCTCTCTTCTCTGCCTCCACCCACACCAGAGTGGGTGATGGCACTGAATCTGCATCCTCCAGTCACAGAGGGTTTGAGCCTTCCCATGCCCAACCTGCCTGGGACACCAGTGCCAGGGGTCACCCCAAACCCCTCCACCCAAGCTATGTAAGCCCCTGACCACACTTGTTTTTCTTGTTTTACAGAACCCGGGGCTCAGGGGGATGAGATATTTCACTGACTGCCGACCCAAGCTGGTTTTCTCCCTCTGGCACCCCCCGCACCCCACAGGGTCTGGGTATTTCTCTCAGGTTGGTACAATTTGGGCATTTTGGTTCCCAGATGACTCCCCCAGCCCATGCCCCATCTGCCATGAGTGCTCACCGCAACAGATTAGAGAGGCCCGAGCAAGAACGAAGGGCTTTTGTACTAGAAATTGAAAGTTGATGGAGTGTGTCATAGGAAAATGACAACAACCTACTGTACCTCGAAAGACAATTATATTTCCCTCATTGGAAGTGATTGAATTTCTCCATCAGTGACACCACTAACGTCGCTGACACCAACAGCTCTCTTACGGAAAGGCTCTTTCCCAGCTGCACACCTGAATTTCCTTACCCCTGCTCCTCTCCTCATCTACCTGCTCTGCTTCTTGTGCTTTGGCAGGACATGGCTTACAGACAGTACAGAGACCACCCTCAGCTGGGCACACTCTCCCTCCCCATCCCTGTGCTTCTGCAGACCTGTGCCCCTCTCAGCTCTGCTCCTCTGGACTAATTCTGAATGTGCCATGGCTGGAAATCACAAAGCTGAATCATCTTGCTTCACTGTGACCAGCCATGCAGGTACATCGCAGTGCCAGGCCTGCTCTTGGCATCTCTTTTACAAACTCACACTGGCAAACAGGAGCTGGGAGACATGATGACCTTTACAGAGATGGGAAAAAGGGTCAGGCAGCACCTCCAGCTGCAGTGGGATTTGAGCACTGGACAGCCAGTAGCACTCCAGGGAGCCTGCTCTGCCTGCAGACCTGGAGCACCGTCGTGGACACTTGTGCTGGTGCTGGATGCTGGCCTGGGGAAGCTCTGCAGCCATGTCTCACACCAGGGTTAAAGGGACAGCCAAAAGCCCCTTCTCTGAGTGACTTTGGCCCAGAATCTGGAGTAGCCCAAACCCCAAGAGGTGTAGGGTGGGTTCCTATGTGTGCCTTCCACTGGCTCTTTCCCATTTCCCTGCAACCCAGCCTGAGTTTAATGCCTGCTGGCAGGGCATCAGCCTGATTTATTAAGGCATACAAACTAATGAATGAGCCACAGCAAAGCACCAGGAGTCTGGTACATCCCACCACACCCACCCGCACTGGGCCAGCTGAGCTGTGCAAGGCTCCTCACAAGCCTTGACCTCCTCAGCAGAGACCAAACCCTGAAAACCTGGGGAGCACAGGAGGGTGCCAGCACCCCGTACACCTTCTTGGGGGGAACAGTGGTCACAGCTGAGATTACGTTCCTGCTGTGCAGGGTGAAAATGGAAGGACTGGGGGGACGGTGCCACATTGGGATGAAGCTGGCTCAGGCAGGCACGTCACCCCGCTCCTCTCCGTGGGTGCCCTGCGTGGAATTGCAGGAATTGCGCATGCTCCTGAGGCTGTCAGAGCCCCATATGTTGTGTGGGCTGAGAGCACATATGTTAGATACACACACATCTACGTGTGCCTGCGTATATATATACACAGACATATATAAGGGAGAGACTATTATAGGTACGGATTTACATATATAATCAACACCAGCAATTACTGCGGGATTTTAAGACGGCAGAATCAGCCCCAGATACCAGAAAACGGCTATTTTTATCTCGACCCTCTGAGCCTTTGGTTGGGCTGGTGAATGCCACGTGCCACAGTCCCACGAGGGAAGGGTGCTGGGGGGAAGCAGGGCTGCCCGTCTCCCACGCTTGCACTCTGCACAGTGCTAGGGAAGGAGCAAAGCATCCTCCCTGGCCATGCACAGGGCATGCAGGTACCCGAACCCTACAGCTCAGCAGGGACCCAGGGCGGATGTGTCTGCCCAAAGGCAGCCGGCATCCCTGGACAAGCTGGATGAACTGCTCGATCACTAATGGAGAGAAAAGGCCTCTCAGGGGTAGGACTAATCTCGTTGTAAGGTGGCTGCCTGAGAAAGGTCAGATGAATTTTGCCTGGACGTGACTTTTTTTCTCCCCGCTGACTGTAAATGTCACCCAGCCAGTGGGCTCCAAGCAGGTGCCTATAGAGAGGCCACATGCAGTCAGGTGGCGTGAATCCAAGTCCATAGGTGCTGCTCTGGATGAACCCTGGTGCTACCCACGTCCACAGGTGACACAGGGAGAGAAACCCACACCCAGCTCAGGATTTGAGACCCTGAGATTTCTTCCAGCTACATGTCTCAGCTGGTAAAAAGTTCTGCCCACTTCAGCTCGGTAAGTGAAACTTCTCCATCCATCGTCTCCAACAGCCCCCAGCAGCATCACCCAGCTGTAAAGTACTTCAGAGTTGACTCAATGTCACATTTAAGTGCTGGATGCATCAGAATTCAGGATGCTTTAGAAAGGTTATGTAAACCATTATATCAAATCCTGGGAGAGTTATTAAGGTGAGCGACAGAGCATGGGAGAAGGGGTGATTATCTCACAGCAGTGCTGTGGAACCACACCAGCAATGGCCAGCAGAAGGATGTAACTCATTCTCCTTACAAGCCTAATTTTGTTTCTCCCTAATGTTTCTTAAAAAAAAAAAATAAAAAAATCTCTCCACCAAAGAATTCTCTATGATG
>JAWMRA010000016.1:20639127-20798839 GCA_035584735.1 Pseudotriccus pelzelni
CTCTATTCTGGAACATAACTATTTGAGAGATTCTCCAGTTAAGCACCTAAGGCACTGGGGAGATAATGAAGTTTGAAAAAGGGAAAGTTCTTAACTATTGGACAAGTCTTCTATTTCCCCTCCCCTTTTTGGAATGTTGCATTTCAAATCAGTGCGGTCTATTAACTCCAAATTTATTTTATTCATCTGAACTTGTGCCTTTGAGGCCTTGGGGGAGGACTGCATGGTTAATTCTGGAGTTATTTGCTATGGGCTCTCGAACCTCTCAGAAGTGCATGGGCTCCCCAGGGAGGTTCTCCAGTCGGCAGAACTTGTCTTCAAGGACATGGAAGCATCTGCAGGGGCCTGCAATTTTTCAGAGTTTGGAACGGACCCAGCCAGACTGAAAGACTTCAAGAAATCTTAAGGAGCATCAAATATATTTTGTAAAGCCCACAGGTGACCTGCTTGGCTTAAACAATGCTAAGAAGCTTGTGGGGCCAACACAATACTAGGAATTGCAGGCCCAAAGCAGCCAGTAGAAGGACCAACGTAAGTCATTGTGCTGAAAATCTTTGGTGCTGGTGGGATAGAGCAGCCAAGACACGCTAATTATAACAACATCCCTGACGGACATCCTGCAGCATCCTACCCGGAGTGCTCCCACATGGCAATGCTGCCTCCTCCTGAGAAAAGCCACTGAAACCACAGTGAGACAGCTAGAGATGCCTTGTAGATCTCCTAATCCCATGAGACTTATCCCACAGGATTTACACACCCCATCTCCATGCCAGCAGCCTGCATCCATCTCCAGGTGAGCCACTGGGATGTTCCCACTTTGTGCACCATCACCAGGGTGAAACGAGGAGGGTATCCTGTTGCAGACTGATCCCTAGCCCACAGTCCCAGTCCAGAAGTGTCCATACTGGAGTCTGGGAAGGGAGGCAGTGCTGCCTGCACACAGAGGCAGGGATGGTGTGTGTGCTGGCAGTCAAGGCAGCCCTGGCAGTGCCTCCTGCATGGGACACGTGGGCTCTGCCTCCCCAGCCCCTCGCAGAGAGGAAGATAAAGCGTCACTGAGCAACTGGGTGAATTCCTGGACCAAACAAACAGGCAGAGAGAACAGCGCCGGGTGTGCAGCTAGGCAGTTCAGCCCTACAGCTGTGCTGCTGTCATCCCCTCTGGTGGGTTACGACTGCAGTACACGCCACTGGCATTCAAACACTTATTTTCCTTTCTCCGTGTGTTCAGTGATGCGTGATCACACCAGTGTCAGACACAGGGGCAGGTAACTTATGGTGGCTCCAGCAGCATGTGGTCACTGTCCAGGCTGAGCTGCATGACAGTCCTTTCTAATACCACAGTACTACTCCGCAAATCCTGAAAACGCTGCTGCTGAATAAACCCTGGACATGGGCTTGGGCCAGCCATGCCCACAGGAAGCTCTTTGGAGGGTGCTGGGGGCCCCAGCTGTGTTGTGAGTCAGTGCTGTCATTTGTAGCTCACCCAAACCCATGAAGATGCTGCAGAGGGACAGTGTGAAGCAGCATCCAGGCTGGGGTCAGCCTCGACCTGCTCTGTGCACTAAAGGAGCCCTGACTCCTGGGCTACCAGCTGGCACCATTCACTGATCTTAACATTCATTTAACAAAAATTACAAATACCCCCAACACGGGCTAATTAGCTAATGACATTATTTTGGCCTGATGTGCCACGTAATTAAACAACTAATAAACGTCAAGAGTCCTGTGCTGCTGAGGCTCCTGAGTCAATACCATGCCATTACCACGGTGTAATTGAGTTTACCGAGGACCTCAGCACAGATGTCCCAGAGCCCGTGCGAGGAATGGTACTGAAATAGCCACCAGAGACCCACCTGCTGGATAAAGGAGAAAGACAAATCTTTTAATCTGTGATACAGCCCGGAGTCACACACAGAGAAGACAAGTTTGTGCTTCACACTGGTAAATGCATTTGCTAGAGAGGTGGGTACACACCTCCCAAGAGGGGCTACATGAGCAAAAGCTGCTCTGGCAGCACAAGAGGCTTCCAGGGCTCCAGGGAGGTGGGAATGGGATGAAATGTGGCTTGTCCTCACTTCTGCAGAAACACTTCCAAAAGTCTATTTCTGTTTGCATTTCTCCATCAAAGAGGAGCATTTTTTGGTGCATGTCTGATGACGGAACCAAAAGGTGCACTGGGGCTACTGAGAGGTCTCAGGCATAGCTCAAAGTTTCCTCCCACAGCCCTGGCCTTTGGAGACCAAGAGCCCCAACCTAATACTCTGCTAGCAGGCTGAGAATGGGCTTGGAGCTGGATTTGGAGCTGCAAAACTCCCTTCGGAGTTTTTTAGTGCTTGTAGGAAAGAAGGAGAGAAGTAGGCTGGCAACCAAGCTCTCATTTGAGTCATTTAGCATCTACAGATGTCTCATTATTATCTGCTGTCCCTGGGGCTGGGAGGGTGATTTTGAGGTCCTCGGAGGTGATTTTGTGATATGGACATGTTGTCAGGCGAATGCAATGAACATATGACCTTTGCACACACGCAGACGTTAGTCCAGGCTCCTCTCCCGCGCCGCCCGGGCTCACTGCAGCGTGCAGACCTTGCTCTCCCCTCCCCACAGCCCTGCTCCTGAGCCCGTGTCCCCAGATGCACTCGTGCTCAAGCCTGCCCTCCTCTTTCTCCTCACCTCCCTTCTCTGGCAATGCCAGAAAGAGCTCCCTCCGCTCCTGACCACTCTCAGGCAGAGCCTGAAAGCTTCGCCGTGGCATGGCAGCATCTGTCATCCCAAGGCAGAGGCACAAGCCTCTCGCACTGCGCTGCTGTCAGGTCCCTGCATGGCAGCAGTGGGCAAAGCTGAGTCCTGGTGGCAGTCTGCAGGCTCCCTGGCCCCGTGGTGAGAGTCTCCTGGTGACAGCGCAACAGAAGGACGGGGCACTGCAAGGGATGGACGTGGGGCTGCATAGCCAGGAGCCAAGGCGGGACTGGGAACCTGCACTCTTCACACAGGGTGGGAGAGTGGCTGCAGCTCAGTAGGTCCAGCTCACATCCAGCACCTCCTTTCCACACTGGAAACGGCTAAATGGGGCCTAGACATAAATTCAGAAGGGGTCTGGGCAGGCAGCCCCCCCATCCCAGGGGTTGCAGCCACAGTCAGTGGAGCCTCAGAGCTCCCGAAGAGTTTCTGGAAGTTTGAGCAGGATTGACAGGCTGCAGTTGATGGGCTGGGCAGTGCTGCTCTGAGCAGGGCTCATCCCACAGAGCTCCTCAAGAAAAGGAGTTTGGAGACAGAGTGATGAGAGAGCCCAGAGGGACCACTCTCAGCCTATACTCGCAGCTCTTGCTTAGCACAAACCACATCATCCCCCAGGAGCTCTGCAGCAAACCCACAAGAGTTCCTCACTTCACACGCTGTCGGGATTTAAAGCAGACGACTTCAGGAGTGCAGCTGGAAGCAGACTAAGCCTTCATCCCAGTGCGTGAGGAGCACCCCAGGACAGTGGGAGAGGGAGGATGGCGGGGGGGACGGTGAGAAACAGGGCTATACCAAAAGAGGGGCAAAAACCTGTGCTTGCGAGAGGGCAGAGAGTGGGTGCCCGCCAGGACTGTGGCCGTGAGCAGTGCCAGGAGCAGAGGCTGGCAGAACTGCTGGCAACTCTGAGGAAGAGGTGGGTGTGCAAAGGCTCAGCGACGGCAGAGCCACTGCTGACAGTGAGAGGCAGCTCCTGTCGTTAGCGTGAGCCAAGCTCTGCCAACACAAACACCCAGATTGCTGAAAACAAGATGTGCGGTCGTGCGTCTTTGCTGTCAATCAGCAGCATGCAGGGAGCATACTGAGGCTGCTCTGTCTGCAACAGAGAAAGGCTTGTGGTTTGCCTGAAATGTCTCCGTGGTGGCCGTGGGCAGCCCCACCACGATCTGGTCAGGGGGAGGATGGCTGTGCCCAGGTGGCAGGAATGTTCTCCGTCCTCCTGGCTGGTGGGAGAAAATCCTCCCAGTTCCCTGGCTGCAGCTCGCCCGCTGTCCTCCCATGCCCACAGCTGACATCTGACATCTAACACCTGCTGCTGTTGTGCAAGAGAGAGAGGTGCTTGTGTGGAGAACGATTTCTGCGCTCCAGAGTTACTCACAGAGCACTCAAAAGCCATGCCAAGGGCAGGCAGGGTGTACCAGCATGGACACGAGCCCTTCACTGTGGGGCCACTGTCTGCCACTCAGCCCCAGAGGGCAGCAGCTACGGGACAGCCTTGTCCCAGTGCTGGCACAGCAAAGCGGCTCAGCAGCCGCCACAGCTCCTCCTTCACATGCTGCAGCAACACAAGGTGCATGGAGACCTCCCTCATGCTGGGGTGGACATGGTGGTGTGACTCCAGGGACCCACCTGTGCCTAAAACCAGGGGTTCAGCTCATAGCAGGAGAAGACACCCAGATGCCAAACTGCTGGGATGTCTCCTGGGGAAACCGGGCTGAGAAGAGCGGGTGGAACGCTGGCTGGAAGTTACCATGGGAGCTGCACCCATCCCTAAGGGACCACCAGCCTCCCAAAACAAGGCCTGCCCATGGCTGAGCTCCAGTTCCTTCCCTCTAAGGCACACTGCTCTGCTTTGCCATGAATTCAAAGTTTAAGCAGCCCCTGTCTTCCCTTTTATCTCTCATTTCTATGCTGACATTTTGAAGGAAATTTGCTCTCCTCCTTGAAGTACGGAAATCTTTATCCAAGAGCACTTGGGCCCAAAAAGCTGAGAAGATAAACATATTTGGACGTGTGATTTCACAGTGGCTACGCTGATAGCTTTCAGAGGTCTGGTCCTGTCCATCAATTACCCGCAATGTGCATCCAGACGTGATATAGGAGAACAAAAACCAACTCATTAGAGGGGAAGAGAGGTGAGTGAACACCAAGACTGGTTAAAGAGAGCGGCTTGTTTTTCAAGGAGTAAAGGGAGAGACTTCTCCCCTGCTCTTTTCCCCCACTCTGATACAAGGCTACAACATCTGGGAGGCGCAGCACAACAGCACAGGCCCACCACTGCCCCTCAGGGCACGGCCACAGGGCATCACCATGACCCAGAAGGCACCAGCAGAGCTGACTTTTGGGCACGAGACGTGGCACGGAACAGAATCTGCAGAAGAGACTTTGAAGTGGAAACATTTAGAATGGGATTTTAAAAGATATTCAGGCCCCTCTCGCTCTTCCCTCTGGCCTGCAGGTACTTAGGAACGCTTTGCACATAAAGAATTATTTGTCTAATATATCACGTTAGAATGTGAGATGACATATCCAGGACAGACTTTTGTATAAAGCAGAGTTTTAAAAGCAGAATTTTAGCAGTCCCAGGGGGCTCTGGGGCATATAAAGCATGCGTTGGAACGAGCAATGATTTCTGTTTAGCCCAGGCAAGGATTTTTGCTTGTGTTCTCTGTCCCTAGGAAAGACAATTATCATTGGCACTTCTGAGCCCAGTGCAGTCCCAGAGGGAGGTTGCAGAGAGCTGTGGCAGGCGATGGGGTCATCCCAGGGGGTTGCACCAGGGTGGGGGGAACAGGGAGTTAATTCCATCGCAGTGCAGAGAGGAGCTACAGTCAAGGAGTGATGGAAGCTGGCTCTGGTCCTCCAAACCACTTGCCTCTCTTTTGGCTTCAAGACTTAAGCACTAATTTGACAGCGGGATTAAACAATAAGAATAATCCCAGCCTCAACCTCATCGCTTTTCCCGGGGGATGTGAGGGGGTGATGCAGGACGGACCACCCTGTGCCAAAGGGCCACACAGAGTGTGGGTGGGGCTGCCCCGCATCGGGCAGTGGGTGGGCTCTGACCTCATCCCCCTCTGTCCTCCCACGCTGGGGCACCTTCCCATCTAATGCTTTGGCATCATTCCATCTATGCCTTGGCAACCCAAATCTGGGGCCAACATTGCCCTTCAATGCTTCCCCCTCTTTGCCAGGTCCCTCCTCCTGCCCCACTGCCTCACCTCATTCTCTCTTTTGCCTTTCACAGGATTTTTTCAAGGGTGTTATTTCCCTTTTAGCATGCTAATCCCTCTCCTGAGTACAAACTGTTGCAGTCTTTAGAGGGAAGGGGAAATATTTCTCTTCTGCGTATTCCACAGATCATTCTCTGCATGGAAACGGACACTATCATTATTGGTATTTCTCTTTTTAACATCTCAACTAAGGGAATTCTTTCTCCTATTAACAGTGAGCCTTTCCTAGAGCAGAAATGAGGGGGAGGAGTTGGAAGCCAGCCAGACTCCTGCCGTGAATCTCTCTTTCATGCCACCCCCTAGGGAGCCTCTGTTGCATTCAAGGTGGAATTCCATGCTGGAAGGTGACTTGTGACATGGCCCAAAGGCCCCATGTGAGGTGACAGTGCGGACAGAGGCAAGGAGTGTGTCCAGGATGCTGTGGCAGGGCAGGGGAGCTCAGCTCCAAGAGCAGGTAGTCTCTGCACGGCCCTGCCACGCTCCCAGGTCCTTGGCAGAAGACTCAGATGTTGGCACCTCGCTTGCAGACCCCCAGCCAAAGGGGGTCCTGGCCCAATGGCACCCGGGGTTAAAACATTTCAACAGCCAGACCTGCTGGGTGAGGGGACACAGCACTGCCCTTCCAGGTAGATGAGAAGATATTCCCTATATATGTATATCTATTTATATATCTGTATACATCTATTTATATGTAGAACTAAGTACTAGGACCAAACCATGCCCACAAGAGCCCTCCCTCACACCAGCAGCCCCCCAGAGTGGGAGCAAAGGCTGCCCTGCTTTAACAACCGTGGCACCGACCAGATTAAAACTAATTTATCAGCAAATGGATTAATCGGTTGAGGAAGAATTTAAATGATGCAATCACACACATCCCGGCTCAAACGCCCCAAGGTCAGGCAGTGCCAAACGGTTTTGCCCATTCTAGACCTGCATGGAATACCCCAGCCACCGTGGGAATGGATTTACTGGAAGAATATCCAGATCCTTGCCAGGCAGCGAGCATTTTGCAGGGATGGCAAGTGCCTGCGGACAGGCAGGTGGCTGGTTTAAAGTTTTGAGCTTCTCAGGTAGAGGATCATATTACTCTGGAAATGGAGGATCAAATTATTCCATTATTCCCCAGGGAGGGGATTAAATTACCCTGGAATTAGAGGATTAAATTACTCACCAAGGGAGAGGATTGAATTACTTTGTGAGTTGTGGGATTAAAACACTCTGCAGGTGGCAAACTCAAAATAGACCTTCACACAGAAGGCAGGATTAAATTATTCTATGGCTGGCCAGGGAAAAAAACCCCAAACCAGCATACTCTGGAGGAAGCCATATTAAATTATTTCTGGAGATTAAATTGCTCCACAGGCTTGCTGGATCCCAGTGCTGTGGAGCAGACCATCTGCTTGGGAAGGTGTGCGGATACCCAAGCATGAACAGCCATATGATGGGGTCCCCCTGGTGGTACCCAAGTGCCTCTTGGCACCATGGTACCTGGCACCTGACAGTTTTAACTATATTTATTTGCATGTCAAGGTTGGGAGCCTGGCAGGGCTGGGCTCTGCTCCCCCGCACCATCCGGGAAATCTGGGGGGATCCCAGGTCACCTGGGGAGCACGAGTCAGACTGGGGGGACTGAGCCAAGTCTTCATTCACTTTCTTAAGGGAGGTTTTATCTCATTTTCCTTTTTGCACTGATGACTACAGCGCTGATGAGTCTCTTGAGCAAAGGCATCACTATGTACGTGGGGCAGGAGATCAAAGCCCTCCCTGCTACCAACCAGGACCAGCTCTCCTCCCTGGATTCCTTGCTTCCACTCATCACCTCCTCTCCCCTCTCATCCCTGGGCTCGGCTCTCCGCTGTGGCACCTCCCTCGGGAGCCGGTCAGCAGTGGCTGCACTGTGCTGGCGCTGTCAGCCCTGACTCGTGCTGCTGTGCTTCCTTCCCTGGTGCCTGTCACTGCCTGTTCCCAGCGACAATGACAAATTGGCATTTGAAACCTGTATTGGTATTTTTTAACGCTGATTTCTTTCTGAGGCTCCACTGCTGAGATTTCGAGAAAGAGAATGAGCATTTTAGGATAATCTTACAAGCAGAAAAATTATTACATGTCAAACGCCGAATGGGGAGTTTAAAAGGCTCCCAGGTGGGCAGCAGAATTAAATGTTTGGAGGCTTTTTTCCCCCCAGTGAGGTAAGAAACGGCAATGTCACCATAGCAACTGCAGGGCAAATTCTGGGCAGCAGCTCAGTGCATTGTCAGGGTCGCCCCAGCCCAACTGCACAGCCTGTGGGGTGCCCACCCTGTGAGATGCAAGGGACTGGGATGGCCCCAACTCCACACATCCCAGTCCTGCAGCCAAGGCGTCGCAGGAGCCAGCAGGTTTGCTGGCATGAGACACACCACAGTCAAAAGCTCCCCGAGACCAATGGGATGCAGGTCTCATGGTGCTCCTGGTGAAGGACCGTCCCAACCACCACAACCCCTCCTGTTTTCTCCATCCCACCTGCTCTGGTCTCTTGCACAGGGCTGGATGCTCCCTGCATCCATCTAGCCGGGTGCTTCCAGGGATGGGGGCATCAAGGGATGGAGAGGGAGCTGGGATCTAACACTCCTGCCTTAAAGAGGGGCTCCAAGGTGCCCCAAGTCATCAGGCAGGAACAGCTAAAGAGCTCAGCAGTGCAGGCTGGGGTCCCTCACGTGCTCCCGTGCCAGACAGGAAAGTTGTCACCTCCCCACTTGTACAGAGCCTTCTCTGCCTCCTGCCTGTCACTGTTTCCATGTTGACTTACTGATGGCTGCGGAAATCAGTGTGAGCAACCAGGGGTTAATTGAGTGTTAGTTAACTCCTGGTGCTCTCACCTGGCCTGCCAGGTTACAGTAATTAGCACAACCTGAGCTGGCTCATTAACGGGTTTTGCAGAGAGAGTCACAGGTAGCAGGGGGTTTACACCGGCTTGATTATTTTTCTTCTCCATTAGTACCAGCCACTGAGAAAGGATTTGTAGGAGGGAAACTAGTTTATCTTCGGATGAAGCAAGATATACCCTAGGAATAGGGCTGATCCCGTGGGAAGAGACAGGGACAGCAGAGCATTTCCCCTGGGGCAGGTGAGGAGGGCTTGAAGCCACCCCTGCTGTAGGCTGAAAGCTGCCATGGTCCTTAGGAGCTGCATTTCAGCTACAAATGGCAATGATGGTGATGAAGGGAAACATTCAGCAGTTACAAAGGGCTGCCATTTTCAAGGGGCTCCAATTCAATTTGTGAACAACACCCAGAAGCTTGCATGCCAGCAGCAGCTACCTCCATGGCTCTGGCTATGCCAGTCTGTCAGGCAGAGGGATACCAGCCTGGCATCCAGGTGGTAGCCACCAGGTGAGGAGAGCGGCCCAGTGCTCCACATTTGGTGGCCACCACCACCACCTTTCTTCTCCCATAACACAAGGCTCCACAGGCTCCCTGGGAAGCTGCTTTCCAACCCCTCCTCTGCCTACCTTGGAGCCAGATTACCTATCTACTGGAAGAATACCCTAAACTCCAGGTCCTGTGGGGCACTCAAAGCCATGCTAGATATCCCAGAAAAACTAGGATCCGCCACTTGGCCCCAACGTTGCTTCCCAGATCCCATGTCAGTCCCTCTACTCTCCTGTCCAGTGGCTGCAGGCCATGGCAGGGGTTCAGTGACTCCAGGAGGAACCTCCCCAAGCAGCACAGGGTGTGTGCAGAGCTGGGAGCCGGCAAGGCCAGCTGCAGACCCCAATCCTGCCTGGCAGAGGCAGGGGGTGATCAAAGCCTCCCTTCCCTTGCTGATGACCAGGCTGGCTTAGCCATGCAGGATGGATGCTGCTGTTGAGAGGCAGCAGGGAATGTTTCCTTTTGGCATCAGATTTATAGTGAGGCTGTAGATCAACTACCAGCAGCCTGTGACCTTGAAAGCAGTGGCACAGAGGGCTACTGAGCATCTCCCTCCCTTTTCCAGGCAAGGAGGTACCCATAGGAGAGGTGATAATCCACGGGTGGGCTCTCAACGGGAGCTCCACAGTTCCTGGAGGGGATGCAGACATGTAACTAAGGTGGCTCCCGTGCTACACACACACATTTCTCCCTCTGGCACCCCTGTACCCTTATTTTCCTCCTCCCTCGTGCGCCCAAACACACAGACAGGCCCCAAACCCTAGGCAGGGGAAGGAATACAGCTCCTGAACCTGTTGCAAAGCGACTAACTGAAGGACATGACACGCAAGGAGATGGGAGAGCAGGCAGAGAGAAGCCAGCTTGGCTCTAACTTCCCTGAGCTTGCTGGAGACTCCACTGAAACCTGACTTTTGGAAGCTGGTCAAGCTTCCTGAAGTCCAGGGATGCGCCTGGTGAAAAGGGGACAATTTGATTTTTCAAAGACTCAATCCTAGGGTGAAACAGTGTCATTTGCTTCAGAAAGCAAGCACTAGCCTTGGTGCCAGCAATGGCACCTCCTTCCAACAGCATGGTGGAAACATAAAGATGGGGCACCTTTTTGCACGGACGATGGGAATGCCATCCCTTCTCTTAGCTGAAGGAGAGGATGCTGGCACCCAACTCTGCTCCCCCTCCTCAACCACTGGGGCCTCAGCTCAGAGGGCTTTTTTTTTTTTTTTTCCCCTCACGGGCAAACAAAGTGGAAAATTAATTCCTTTAGATAGCAAATGAGTTTAATAGAAATGGTGATGGAGTTATACTGTGCCAAGAATGTTAATCCTGTACCTGATGTGGCTGGACTCTCAAGCAGGGCAGTGTGGGAGGAGGAAGGTTGCAATTAAGAGCAGAGACATCAGGTCTGTGCCCAGACTGTCCCCAACTGCTCGTCACACCGAACAGGATGGGACCCAGATCACTTTTTCCACCAAGACCCAATACTCTAAGACAAGTGGTGACGGCTCGCTGGTCTTTGCCTGTACTGACAAATTTTGTACTGTGAAGTCCAGAAGAGAAGAGGGCTCCAGTACAGCAGGAGGACACAGGGCAGGCTGGGAACTGGCCCTGGCAGAGCCTTCACTTGCAAAGCCTGGGGTTCCCGGGTCACCAGGGACAGGATTTGTGTGCAAAGTGGGAAAACCTGCCGTGTGGAGTGCGACAGCTCTGCCAGCACACAGGCAGCTCTGGAGAGCATCCAGATCCACCCCAGGGCAGCCAGGATTTCAATCAAGGTCTTTGTAAACAGAGTTACACAAAAACAAGACTTGAATGTCCCTGCTTCTGCTGCTCACTGAGAGGTGGCGTGAGGCCAAGCCTGAGCACCGCCCCACAGCTGTGGAGCTGGCCACGGCATTACACATCCCTTGGATTCCCCTTCGGGAGCAGCAGGTTAAACAGAGAATGGGACACACAAGCTGCTGGAGCCACTTGCTGGACCTGCAGCTGCCCTCCCCTCTTAGGCAGACTCTCTGCTACCTCTGCAAATCTTCACCTGAGTGCAGCTTCCAGCCTCACCTCTGCCCTGTCACTGACAGGTTACCTCAGCTCTCTGCTTCTCCTGCAACAACCTGGCCTTGCTCCAGTCCCAGCCCAGGAGTGGGGACATCAAGGGGAACACCAGGGATGCTCCCCTTTCCCTGAAGCTTCTGCTGCCAAGGTGACATGTGTCCGAGTTCAAGGAAGCCTTGTGAAGGTGGGCTGGCATTTGTCTGCACATGGCTTTTTTACTCATCCTTTTCATCTGGGTAATTTATTCCCTCTTTCCCCAACACAGCTTTAGTCGAGTTCACAGCAGGATCTCGGCACGGGAGCAAAGAACCAAACACCATCAGCTCACCCAGGCAGGGACCCCACAGAGAGCTACCAGGCAATGCTGTGCCTGGCCACATCCTGGCTCCTTGCACCCCACTGAGAATCTCCTGCCTGCCTTGGCAGCCTCCCAGGCAGGGCAGGAGCCAGTCAAGCTGCCCAGGCAGTGCAGTTTGGCACAAGCTGGGGCAAGTGACAGATAAACCTGGTGGGTCCCTCTTCACCCCCAGCTCCTGACACACTGCTCAGGATCAGTCACACTTGCACAGCCCACCTGCATCACCTCTTTTCCAAGCAGCCCTCCAGGAAGCGGGAGACTGTGGGCAGGATGCTCCCGTGCACTAGGGCATGGAGGAGCAGGAGCTACTGCTGCTTTCCGCTCCACTCAGTCACCAGGAAAAGCCCACGCTTCTGCTGCCAGACCATATTTGATTCTTCTGCTAACCTGACCTTATTTAGTTCATTATAAGTCCCCAGGACATCGCAACTGTAACTTAAAAGGAAAAAGAAGGAGGGGGGGGGGAAAGCCTAACAAAAATACAAACCTTTTCTCTGATCAATAGTGCAGGCAACTGGAAAAGGTATAATTCAATTTGTCAGCACAGTTATTGGTTACTGTGATGGAGCCCTTTCTCCCAGCCTTGCTTCCCTCGATGGTCCTGATGCCGCTGTCCCCAGGGTAGGGGAGCAGCCCACAATGTGACAGGGAACCAGGGAAGGGCTGAGATCCAGCACAGCCACACAGGAGCTAGTGGGGCTGTGACCTGTGAGTCGAGCCTTCACTGCACCTGGGAGAGGGAAAAGGCAAGGGGAACACAGGTTCCTGTATTGAAGGCAGTGGGGACTCTACCTCGTCCTTCCATCAGCTTTTCAAACTCCCTGCCCTGGGCACACACAGTGTTGAGGGGTTCCCATACAACCATCCTCTCCTTGAAATGCCAGCGCTAACTGCTCTTCCCAAGGATGTCAGTCCTGCCCTGCTGCAACCCTTCGGGATGCTAATAAAGTCACATCCATCCTCAGCGAACTGCCCAGGGGACTATTCACAGCCTCATGTTCTAGAGCTCCCCGCTTCCTTTTCCCAAGGGATGGCAGGGGCAGGAGCACAGCTGAAACAGGAGAGACAGCCAGTGTCTCCAGAGGGCTCTGCTGTGGCCAGGGTGAGACCAGCAGGAAGGGAAACATGCCGGGGCATGCATGGCCTCAGAAGGACTCAATTACCACAGAAAACAAGGGGTCAGAGGCTTTGGGCAGCCTTATCACATTGCCTGCCATGGCTCTCCATCAGCAGTCTAGGCTGAAATTACCTCCCACTGCTCCTGAGAGCAGTGCAAGTGGAGGGAAAAGATGCGTGGCTATGGGTAGCTGAAAATACCAATGTCTTCTGCGTGTGCCAATCCTCCTTGCCCGTCCCTTGGCACGGTGTCTCATAGATCCCAAGATCCCACCGTGGAGCCGAGCGTGCCCGTCGGTCCCCACCACACTGCCAGAACCCCTGAGAAAGAGGCACTTGAAGCGACACAGCTCAGCTCCTTCCCCCATCTCCTCCCCCAACTCCTTCACCAGGGAAACCTCCAGATATGCATCCAGAGACGTCTCTTTCCGTTTGTTGATGTCGACAGGCATATCACACACACACATTCATTATTTAATCTACCTTTGAATTGGGCTAAATAGTTCTAACGATAATTACAGAGCATTTGTATTTATAGAAAACTGTCATGCACGATCTGCATCCACGCGGATAACGCTGCTGTGATCTATAAATACGTAAGGGATGGTGTGGGAAGGCAGGCGATGCTCCCAGTCGCCATGAAATGCAAAATGCATGGATGGCCTAACCACACAGGGAGCTATTACGGCTCTTCCCCTTTGGATCACGCCACAAACAGAGTGATGCACAGCTGAGCAGCCACACAGCATCCTAAGGAAAAGAATGGAGGCAGGGGCAGACCTGCCAGTGGGGCACGGCGAGGCCAGAGAGGTGGCAAACCAGCTCCAGGGATGCAGGATGGGGAGGGGATCAAGGGGAGCAGGAGCAGAGCAAAATGGGATGTGCTCTGTGCTGCCTGGCACAAAGTCTCAGAGCCCCAGAGGAGGAGCAGAGTGAGAGCTGAGGAGCCACAGTGCAGGGGAGAAGGGAGAGGGGGAGGATTCACTGATCCTCTCCCCACAGCAATAAAAGTTTTACAGCAGCGTAGCCAGCTCTTATGATTTTATTGCCAGCATTACAGAGGTAGAGTTTCTCCAAGCCCCAGCCCCTGGAGTCACGTTAAGACACAGGAAGCTTGGCTTTCATTAGAAACCGAGGGGAAAGGAGAGAGGCCCAGCACTCCCACCTATGCAGGAACGCTGGAGAATGTGGAAACACCAGGCTCCAACTCCATGAAGCAAATGAAAGGAAGCTAACGTTTTAATATTTACTTGTTTTTAAAATAACTTTATGCCTCTGGAGTGGAGGTGTGCAGAGAGCAGGGAGCTGGGCAGCCCCATGATTTGGAAGAACTCGTGCAGGCAGGGTTAGCACTACCCTGGGAAGAGTCTCTGTGCCCATCCCTGTGGTTCCTGTCCTTGCCTCCACAAAATTCTTTTGGCATGTCTCAGGCTTTAATTCCCCACTGGTGTGGAGTCCCAGCTCAGGTGTGATGAAGAGACACCCAAAGTGAGCCACAAAGCCATTTCACAGGTGAGCTGATGCTCAAGAAGAGCAGGAACATATGGAATACTGCCCAGAGCCATGGGATTGGTGTGCTGCCTATCCCCACACATGCACACACACAAATTATGAGTACTTCTATTGCATTAGTGCCTGGAAATTTCATTCCAGTCATATCCCATTCACAAAGATACTGCACAGATACAGACCAAGCAGCATTTTTTTTTTTTTTTCCTAGAGAGAAAAGCTGTTTTTCTCTGCATATTGGTTTAAAGCTAACACTGCCAGAGGCTGCACGCACCTGAGTAGTGGCCTATGACCATGCCAGGGAGGAAGTGAGAGATGTCAGCGCAGTGCCCGGGCTCACTGGCTTTGAGATTTCCTTTTCCTGCCCCTGTAAGGGATCTACCCAACCCTGCTCCGCAGAGACCATCCTCTGCAGGAGGGAGAGTCCAACCCAGCCCCGTGTTTCTTTGGTTTGGGGCTTTACGCTGCCTGTTTCCCACTGCTCATTTACAAGCAAATATTTAGCCACCTGGCAAGCCCTGTCCAGCGGGCAGCAAAGTGAACTGTTTGGCTTTGCTGCAGAAAGGGTGAAGCTGACATTAAACTCCTTTCCCCAAGTGCTGGGCACCCCCTTCTGACACGGCTTCCACCATTTGGCAAACCGCTCCTCTGCCATCTGCCTGAAGAACTCTCCAAAGGGCACGGAGCCTGCTAAATATAGCCAAGAAGCTTAGCAAACATTTTCAGTCAGTCTGAGAAGACTTCTCCCAAAGTTACATCTTCCCCGCCCCACCTCCCTTGCCTGTGACGTCTCAAATATCCTTAAACTACCTCTGCGTTTTTCAGTCCCATTTCCTCTTTGGAGTCCTTCTCTTCCCTATTCCCTTCTCACTACCACTCTTCACCTCTACTTTTACAGTTGATTTCTCCTAACACTTCCCTTCACGCTTGGAGGAGGGCTCTAGATGATGCCAGTGCTCCTTTCCCAGCCCACGGATCCCCAGATGCAGAGAGGGAGATCGCGCAGCCCGTGGGCTGACTCTGCACTTGCTTCTCCACGACCGACTTCTGCATGCAACACCCCCTACTCTCACCCGCTCTTGTCCATGCGGGGCCTTGCTGACAGCTCCCCCGCGCACGGGGGGCACACCGTGTCTGCGTGGGTGACCCTCTCTTTGCTGACCCGCCAGTGGCCCGTGCCAGGCAGGAGGCTGATTTTTTTCCACTCCCGCCTGAAAATCCACTGCCTCAGTAGCCTGCCTTCTGTCTGAAATGGAGTTCCACAAGCCCCCACCTTCGCATCTATTCACAGCTCAGCAGGACCTTACTCCCTTTTCCGGGAAGGCACAAGGCCAGCTGCCTCCTCCTGGCCCAGTTTTAACCTTTCCCGCTAAGAACAGGGACCAGAAACAGTATCCCTCACGGCACCTCTGACCTGCAAAGAATGAGGAAACCTACTGTAGGGTCGGGCTGAACCACACTTACAGACTTCAAGCAGCTTGATCCCATCATATCTGTTCCCTGGAGAAGGAAGAGCCGTCTCCTTGTGTTTTATCAAGGCAAACAAACTAAGCACAGAGAAAGACAAACAAGCACCCAGCATCCTGGGCATGGACAAGCTCGGCATGAAGACAGCCCTTGCTGCTGTAGGGGGCTGTTAACAGTGTAGTTTCCTCTTTAAGAGATTACAGAAAGGGGGAAAAAAAACCAAAGGAAAAAACCCCTGCACGAAAACAAACCCTTTTTAACAACAAACTCTCGTGTTCAGTCAGATGTAAAAGACAGGAGAAGGGGGGGAGAGAGAGAGAGAATTCAGAATGAGAGAGAGAGAGAGTGAGAAAGAGAGAGGGGAAAGGAGAGACAATAGAAGACAGATTACTATTTCCTCTTCAAATATTTATTTTCAGGTCTGCCTTGGAGTGCTGCTTATTGAGATATAGAGCCTTACTGTGCTGCAGCTTGTAAGCTCCTGCTGCACATGTTCATGGCACTGCCTAATCTGCACGGCTGGAGCCACTGGGAATTCCCATGAGCCCAGTGCCAGATCCCAGAGAGGGCAGCTCTCCCTTGGGTCCCCTCACCTCCAGGCATCCCACCATGCTCTCCAATTCTCCATTCTGAGTCCAGCACCAGGCATCTGGGGACTTTACCTCCTCCAGATGCTGTGCTGGACTCTGCCTGGGACCTCAGAATACACAGTTCAGCTCCAACCCTCACTTTCTAGCCAAGACACAAGACAGCCTTGGAGCCGGGGCCCTGAACGGGCACTCCTAGATATTTTGAACTCCCTCAGGACTTGCCCCGATGTCCTCAGGGCAGCAGAGGTGGCCTACGTGGAGATGTGAGATTCTTCAGCCAGCTATGCAGGTAAGCTGAAAATAGTGACCAAGCAAGATGGTAGGGAGCACCAGCCTGCTGCAAGTGACATATCTTGGAGGAGAGCCAGAGCTGACATCCTGATCACAGACAGCAATTAAGAAATTAAGCCATCAGAGAGGCTTTTTGGGAGGGGTAAGTGTCTGTGGTTTGGTCAGATGCCAGAGCAGGTCAGTAACATTTGTCCTTCTCGCTGCAGATGGAGATCCTCCTCCGGCCCTGATCCCAACACAGCGGCACAGCTCCCTCCTCCCAGCACCACACACCACAGAGGAGCGCAGTGGCAGAGAGGGAGAACACTGGGACCCTGCAAGGCAGTGACAGGGGGGAGAGGGGTTGGACAGAAACTACCTGGAGAACTTAGACCTGGCAAAGCAGCTTCACCTGCCCCTGCACTACAACCCCTGGATACAGCACATCCCTTCTGCAGGGGAAAAGATGGGAACCTTCAGCAATGCTCCCAGAGCAGACACCAGGGGCCATGTGTGCTGAGTCCTCTGGGCAAGAGAAAGACTGTGGACAAGGACAGCCATGGCCAGGGTATGCCGCCATGGCATACTGGTGCATCCAGATCAATCCTCGGAGTGAACAGCGAAAGCAGAAAGCACACCATCCATTATCTGAACCATTGCCATCCTCCAAATGATGGAGCCTGGGGGTCACGGGGAAAGTCGTTCACTCAGCTAGAATCCCTGATTATTCCCGTCTCCTGCACAGCTCAGCTTTACCTACCAGGTCCCAGAAACCAGGACAGCCACAGAGCACCTGCTCCGCAACAAACTCTTGCTGGTCACTAAATTACATGTCTTGAAACCGAAAAAACTGTGTTTCCTTCTCTAAAAGATTGTGCTGAGAACCCCGTGGAGAGAACCACGGTGTCACACACCCGAGAGGGATGGACTCACCCCCACACCTCTCCTGAAGCAGCACACACAGCTCTGGCACCGCAAGCACTGTGTCCTCCTTCCCATCTTGTCTCTCAGTGGTATTCCTCTTGCACCCTCCCACCCCAGCCTCACGTGTCTGTGTGTGCATTTGCACGCCTGCAGCCACACACAGACAGTTTCCTCTCCATGCTGGGCCTAAGAAATATTGATTTCTTTCCCCCCTGCAATATTTCGCTTGGCTGAGCAGATTTAGAATTGAAGAGTCAGACTCTGCCTAGAGACCAGAACCATATTTAATTCCACGGTTTAAGAAGCCCCAGAGCAGGTTATTCTTATTTTAAACTACCAGTGCATTTAAAAGCAAGTGACATTTCGGGGGGGGGGGGGGAGTGGGAGATGGCTGGTGCCCTCTTCCTTGGTCTAGCCAGTGCTGGGAAGAGTTTTGGAGCTCCACTGCCACTGCACCCCTACAGCCCCATCAGCTGCCCTGCTTGCACCAGTGAGAGGCGAGGGGTGGTGGCAAGCTCACCAGCAAAGCTCAGGAGACCTGCTTCCATGTCTTTCTAACCAAGGAGAAACGAGAGGAACAGGAGAAAGAGGAAAGGCAAGGTGTGAAAACCTCTGATGAAAATTGCTCAGTGCACTGAGGTTTTGGGATTCATACTGCCCGTTCCTGTACTAGCTCTGCTCATGGAGCCAAGCCCTCAGTAAGGAGCAATTTGCAGACAGAGAACAAAGACGTGGTGCCTTGGCCAGAGGACGATCTCTCACAGTGCATGATCGTGGAGCAGTGTTGCTGGAGGGCAGAGCTGTACATATCCACCTCCCAGAAAAACTGCTGTAAGTCAAGCCAACCACTGCTGTCCAGAGCTCCCAAACACACAGCCTGAGCAGAGATTTCCAGAGGAGACGCAACAGATTTTTAAGGGAGAAGGGGGGAAATATGATAGCAAAGGGTTGCCCAAAACATCTGTGAACCTCTGCAAGCGAATGGGCAGAGCGTGTCTGCAGCAGCAGAGAAAAGCCAAGTGTCCCCAGGATGAAGGGTCCAGCTCAACAGGATGAGGTTCAGGTGAGATAAGCCCTGACAAGAAATGGGTGAAGGTATGCTGGAAAATAGGAAAGGAAATACAGGTCCCTACACACTGCTCACCTCCCCATACCTCATCTCTAAGGGCTCACGGCACAGGTTCAGCTCCACTGCTGTCACCCTGCCCTGGCTAAGGTGGTCTGAGCACACAAACATCCACTGTCCCCTCTGCCCTAAGGCACTATCTCCAGGTCCCTGCCAGGCCCAGCCACCCAGTCATCCCCAGCGGCCCTGCAACCTGCCCACATAGTGACAGGTAAAGAGAGGCTCTTCACAGCCTCTAAATAATGAAGACGAAGATACCGGCTGCCAGACACCTCAAGGCCGCTCTGGTACGTGTGTGTCCACGTGCACACACGTGTCACTGAGCAGGAAGGGATTACTGACATGACTGAGTGCTGCTCCCAGGGCTCCCACCATAGGCTGCAGGGAGCTCCCGGGGCTGCTCCTGCTCACGCTGAGCAGGCAGAGCACCACAGAGCTGTTGCTCTGGCCGGGAGACGAGCCTGGCAGGACTGCGGTTTGCACTCCTGGGAGCTACAATTCAGCAGGAGCCATGATTCACAGCAGGGCGAGCTGCGGGCTCCCAGGGGCCGGGGATGAAGGCAGCCCTGGGGGCTGCGGTGGGGGCTCAGGACAGCTGTGGTGCAGGGAGATGGAGCACCGACCGCAGCAGCCATGCATTAGCTCTCTGTGGTCAGCTATGACACAACACGTCCTTAGCTGCGGCGTTGTATTTTGACTGAAGCAGACAGGCAGGAAAAGGAAAATGGATCCTTTTATATAAGCTCTCGCGCGCTGTTACAGCTTCTTGACATCTTTGCCCAGCTCTGCTCCTTGCTGGTGCTCATGTACAGGGCAAGCTGAGATTGCACAGGGATTGCAAACCGCTCCCAGCCCTAAAAGCATCCAGCCTGGCAGTGGGATGACACCCCACAGGGAGACAAGCAGAGTATGCCCTGCTCAGGAACGTGACAAGAAGCCTGATGGCATGGTTTGGGCCTGGTGCTCAGCTGGCCAGTGCTAAAGGCTGCGGGGTATCAATGCCGTAGGGCTCCCCAACACAAAGGGGGGCTTAAACTCAAGCTCATCTACCTGGATAATACCAGGCACAGGCAGCTCCAGCAAGACTTGGTGACTTCAGTACACAACAGGGCCAGGGCTGCTCTGAGTTTGGATCCAAGGAGGTCACATATGGCAGGCTGTGTAGTGACCCACCGTGCCTGGGGAGAGGTCTGAGTGAACAGAAGACAGCCAAGACACAGAACAGGAGGAATGGAAGAGCACAGTTAGCTGTGGTGAAAGCCAAGGCTGTGAAAGCACATTACCACTACTGTAATTATTATTGCAATTATTATTTTTTCATATTTTTGACAATTCAGTAAGAATTAGCTTAAGAGAAGAAAACATTTTCTGTTAAACGCCGGTGAATCTAAAACACAGACAAGCACAACGACATTTCACTTTACACCTGGGCATTTCCAAGGATTAACCCAGTTCTTTAAAATAAAAACTTTCCAACCAGAGTTTTCTTTCTAAAGGAAAGTAGCAATTACCTCACAGAGAAAACAGCACAATGAAACCCTGGGACATTTTCCCTTTTTTTGGGGTGTTTGTCAAACAAACATTTCAGCAGAACAGAGGCAAGCCTGCAAATTCTCCCTGTGCTGGTGAAGGTTCACTTTTCTCAACAAGAGCCATCAGAACAAGAAGCAGATTCTGCAATAGTGTGGCGAGCAGGACCAGGGCAATAACTGCACCCCTGTACTGGGCACTGGTGAGGCCACACCCAGAATCCTGGGTTCAGTTTTGGGCCCCTCACTACAAGAAAGGCATTGAGGGGCTGGAACATGTTCAGAGAAGGGCAACAGAAACAAAACTGGGGGAGGTTCTGGAGCACACATCTGGTGAGGGGCAGCTGGCAGAGACAAGGGGATTCAGCCTGGAGAAAAGGAGGTTCGGGGGGACCTTATTCTCTCTACAACTACCTGACAGGAGGTTAGGGACAGGTGGAGGTCGATAGGACAACAGGAAAATTGTACCAGGGGATGTTTAGACGGGAAATTTCTTTAGCAAAAGGGTTGTCAGGCTGTCCAGGGAATTGGTGGAGTCACCATGCCTGGAAGTATTTAAAAGACACTTAGATGTGGCACTTAGGGACGTGGTTTAGTGGTGGGCTTGGCAGTGATGGGTTAGTGGTTGGACTCAATGGTCTTAGGGGTATTTTCCAGCCTAAACAATTCTATATCTTGTCGTGATCTGCTGAGACCGGCTGGTGTCACCAGAGCTACTGGCAGCTTTGGCACAGCTGGGGTACTCCTCCTCCATTCCATTTAAAGAACAAAGAGTATGTAAGGACAAAGTTGGAATGAATTAAAAATAAGTATATAAAAATAACAAAAAAACACTGCAATTAACCAAACTGTTAAACGAATACAAAGGTATTAAATAAAGTTTCCCGAATGTCAAGTTGACACAGTTTTTTTTATGTTCAGGCAAGGAAATATGTGCCCTGAGTAAATCTCCCCACTCCAGGGCTGGGCATTAAAGGCGTTCTGGTGGATGTCACGGGCTCAGGTCCCTTTGATCTGGGCTGCTGGATGCAGCACACATCTCCCAGTCCTGGCTGCCCCACTCCTGCATCCGCACCACGGGGACGGCACAGCAGGGCTGGCCAAAGCCAGGGCTCTTTGCAGAGAGGAGCCCTGAGCCTCCCCAGCACCACCCAAACGCCACCAGTGGCTCTTTTTATCAGGGTGCCTTTGCACCCCGCCTTGCTGTCTCTCCTCCAAGTAGGGTGAAGCAGCGGAGCTGCTCTCAGTCACACCTCCACTTCCACCTCTCCCGCAGGCACCAGCAGCAATTTCCCCTCTCTGGGGAAAGCAGCTTTCTTTAGTAGCGTGTTACCTGTCAAAGGCTCTTCCCTCAGTGCCTCCTGAAGCGAGTGAAACCTTTATTTTCGGGAATGAGGGGAACGCTCCCTCCTGTGGCAAACAATGCCAGCCCTGCTCCCCAGTGTGAGGAGCCCCAAGGGTGGCCTGGAGCTCTCACTCCCCAGACCTACAGAGGTCCATCCAGCTGCTCAGAAGCGCCACGTGGGCTGGTGGCATTATTTCATGGCTGCAAGGACATTTAGGGGAGATAAGTACGGATCCAGAGATGTGTGTTGTATGTATTTCTGGAATTCTCCTGTGCTCCGTATGTAGTAATAAATACATAACCCAGGAACTTAACCAGTGCGGTACCAACAAACCTATCAAACGCAGCAATTTGTCTCAGACAATTGCCTGAACTGCCTACGATGTCGCTGTCTCGCCACCAACAGTAAGAGTCTCTTAAGTGTCCTGAAATCGTACTGCGAGCTCCCCAGTGCTCTCACCTCCACCTTCCCTCCTCTCCCTCGAGCTCCTTCGCGTGTTTCTCCAGCAAAACACTCTCTTACGCAAATAGACAGGGAGGCACAAAAGGCATTTTGTCTAGGATTTCAACACAACCACGTATTTCTCATTCAAATATTCAGCCGTATCCTTCAGAGATCAAAAGCACAGCACTGAAACAAGGTGAAGCACGAACATCCCAAGCCAATAGCTCAAACTTCCCTTTCATTCCTGTTCTGTCTGAGAAAGTAGTTGAGAAATCCATCACCCCCACCACAGTAGCTTTCAGGTGTCACAGACCCAGCGTGCCTGTATGCACAGGTACAGTCTGTCACATCACCCATCTCCACACCAAGCCCTGCACTGCCAGAGACTACATTAATGGCCATTAAAGCCTTTATGAGTGATGCCTGTACAACCAGCAGGTGATCCAGGTGCTGTGAGGTCTCCAGAGAGGTGCAAGCTGGGGCTGGCACATCCTAGACCAACTACAGAAAGCTTGCTGCTCCCAGAAACCTGGAGTGGGGCCTGGCCCAAGGAAGGGTCACCACGTGCTGCACCAGCACCCAGAGAAACCATGGCTCACTACACAGGGAGGAAGAAGGTGCAGCCATGCTGCTTCTCTCATGAGACGCTGGAGCATCCCTGCCACTGTCACACATTGGAGCTACATAGGGAGCGTGAATGGATGAAGTAGTGCAACCCTATCCCAAAACACATCCACAAGCCCCCCCACTGCACCCCTACGTTTCGGCCAGAGACCACACCTGCCAGCCTGTACTGCACCACAGGCTCAGGTTCGTTAGCAGGGCCCAGCTTTCCTGCATAACCACCTCCATGACTCCAGCCCTCCTTTCACTCCAACCAGCTTTTCCCCACAGGGACATGTTGGGGCAACAGGACTGAGCCCCAACAGCCATCTGGTCCTCTCCCCACCTCACTGAGGACGGTGCTCAGCAGGAGCCATGGGCTTTGGCACACTTACTGTATAATATATGAACTCACACCGGTTTTATAAGCCCCTTCTGGCTCAAATCACATTGTAATTCTGAACAGTCTTAAACTCATTTAAATCCTAATAAAAACACTGCCCTACATTTGCATTCACTGCTTGCTTGTCCCTGCAGCTGCTGTGACAGCGGTTCCTGTGGAACTGATAATGCTTGGGATGCTGCACACTGGAACCCATCCCTCACAGGAGGGGTCTGGACGCACACTTAATAGGACAACTGAACACACAGATGCAGGAAATGGACCTCCAGAGTGACCCGGGATAATTCACAGAGCAATTGCACATCAGAGCTTTCACACAGGAAAGGAGCAGCAGCACCAGTGCTGAAACCTCTGCCCCACCTCCTCCGGGATCCCAGAGGAGATTCAGGCCAGGCACAAGGCACCTGCAGAGAGCACCTCGAGGAGGTTTAAAAGAGAATGGGGACTGACTGATTAAGAGCCAGCAAACAACAAGGCTGGGGGCTGTGGGAAGCTCCTGCATAAACGACACAAGTGCCCTGGGGCAGGCAGGGACAGACAAAAGAACGTGCCCTGGTTTCCCACATATCTTGGTGGGCTGGTGACATGGAGGGGTTGCTGCCACAGCTTGGTCGCCGCGGGAAAGGCACTGGGACTGCATCTCGGTGCATCCTCCACCCCTAGAGGCCACTTGCAGGAAGTGCCAGTCTTGCCCTTCCCTCCCAAGCGCTGACAAGCAGGATGTGCTCCGGCTGTGCCAGAGGATGCAGCAGGGGCATGGCTGACGGTGGACCCAAGAGCCCCAGCTCCCATTACCAAGCTCATCAGCTCTCCCACCCCACCACAGGCATAGCAGGTCCTGCTGCTCATGGTCTCCCTTCCCCAGCTCTGCTGCCCCACTGCTTCCTGCAGCATCCACGCACCCCCTTCACAGCCTCTTGCCTCTCCTCCAGGTTCAGCCCCGCCTCATTCCCATCCCTCCAGCCCACTCACCCTCCTTGGCACTCATCCAGCGCTTTATGCCTGGTTGGTTTTGGTGATGACATTAATAGGCTCCCCTGAAACAGTGAGATTATGAGCTATACCCTTCCAGCTACAGAAATACTAATTATTACTGAGATAAATGGAAATATCAATAATGGAAGTCAATATTATTGCCTTCTTTGTTCCTGTTTGTTTTATTTGCAGATGAAAGGACCACTCAGGCCATCTCCCCAGGATGTGGCCAGGAGCTGGAACAGCTCCTCTTGGCAGGCTCATGCAGAGCTGTGCTACGATAAGGAATCATACTGCACACAGGCTTGCAAAGGGCTCTCTAAATCAGCAGCTCTCCAAAGCAGGCATTGTCTTTGATTGATTCATAAAACTGGAGCTGCCTCCATTCCCCACTCCAGAATCAAGCGAGGGAGGATCTAGGGGAGGGGAAAGGTGTAGTGTGGGTGGAAGTGATTAATTGTGGAACATGGCACAGCATTGGGAACGCTCCACAGTTTGGCTGGGTTCGATGCTCATGCCCTTCATCCTCCCTCACCCGGTGGTTTACCCACCAAGATGGGAACCAAGGGCTCCTCACAGTCTCTGACAGGGATTCCTGGGCAAGTCCCACAGCCCTGTTGTGGCCGGGTGAGCGCTTACAACATCAACATTGCCTCCATCAGCAAGTCTGCTCCCTCTGCGTGTTCTGAGTCAGCCTTGCTGATTTTGGTGACAAGAGGCCTTTTTTTATTAAGCTCTATTAGCCTGGCAGAGCTAACAGAGCTGAGAGCAAGTGAATGAGATGCTAATTTTGGATCACGCCAAACAGCCTTGGGAGAGACTTCCCGGAGCAGCCCCTCTCTATAGGCAAGACACACGCTCCCCACGGCCCCGACCCACCACTGGGTTCCCCACAGCCACGGGAGGCAGGACACAGCCAGGAGGGAGCCAAGGGGTGCACCAGGGACATTTTTATTGTTCCGAGTACACCCTAACACATCATTAAATTGCCTCCATTCCCTTCCAAGCCCTCAGTCCACCACCAGTTCCCACTCGTGGGAACAAGGCAGCCCTCTGACTCCCAACACACCCATCTCCAAGGATCCATGCAGTGATCACCTCCCAGCCCCTCTGTGCTAAGCAGGACAAACACTCCTGCCGCCTCTCTCCAAATGGAGACCAGGAGAACTGGAAGCCTTGCAGGAGTAATTATAGCAGTTTTTTAAAAAGCAGTCAGCCCATCCTGAGTATTTCATGGATCGTCATTTATTTTTTTTAAAAAAAGCTTTTTTAAAACCCCTCCCAGCCCCTTGGTGCACATCAGGGTGCAATTCAGCAGAAAGCATCAGTGCATAAATCTAAAGAAACAAACTGCCACGCACACCCAGCTCTGCTGTCCCTTCTTCCCTGTTGTTAACATTGATGTGACATCCCAAAGCTGTGTGTGCATGGTACAATCTCCCATCCCAAGACAGGGAAGACCTGGCTCCACTGCTAGAAAACCTCAAAAGCCTCCCCATCTCACTAACACAAGGCCCAGATTCCTGTGACAAACAGCCCCCGCTGTCCCCCTCCAAAGCCCACAGGTACTGGGGAAAGTCTAGAACATCAAGGCACCCCGCATGAGATCCCACCATTGCAAAGCACTGAGCACCAGGCACCCGGCAGGAAATCCCACCACATGGGGCTCTGCAGAGCTGCTGGACCGTGGTGGTGGCTCCCAGGTTTGCCCCACAGGCACTCGTGGTGCCACCCTCTGCCAGTGCAGCCTGGCTCCCTGCCTGGCTTGGCAGTCACTTGCACAATTAACATTTCTAACAATTCCTATTTTTTAAAACCAAAAATCTCTTGACAGTTTTGTCAGCCCTTGGAGTGAGTAGCTTGGAAATAAATCTAGTTTAATCCAGAGAGCCAGGCAGGAACCAGGTAAGGCATGGAATAGAAATTCAGGGCTTTTACTTGGCAATGCTGAGGTGAAGAAACCGGCCTCCTAAAAGAGGCCACAGACACCTCTCCCTCTGTGGCATTCCTTCCTCCAGCCTGGTTCTTTCTCAGCCCTTCCAGCCACCCTGTTTAACCACAGCATTCGGGCCAGCTGAAGACAAGAGTGGCCCCTGGAGTCCCCACTGTTCCTCACACCTTTCCTGGGGACAGCCCCAACACTGCTGACACCCCCACATGAGACCTCCCCTCCTGGCAATACCAGCCTTTTGAAGTAACTTTCATGCTGAAAACTTGCTTTTCAGTGGGGAGAATCCAAGACACTCCACAGGGTCTTAGTGGAAACCCTCCTGCAAGTTTCTGTCCACATCACTAGAGCTAGCAACACCAGAGAGGACAGGGAGGGGTTTTTTTGGAGCATTTATGGCAAACACATTCAGAGAGGAAGAGAAACATCCCTCAGAAACCACAGCAGTTCAAAGATCTGCTCAGTTTAAACGCTAAAAATTCATGCATTAAAAATCCACTCAGGCTCAGAGCCGTGCCTCAGAACTAAATAAAGCCTCTGACCACATCATCCAGCCCCAAGGTTTGCAGGCTCCTTGGGGAGAGGGCTTATGCGCCTACTGGATGCTCAGGCTGAGATCCCTGCTCTCAGCATCACATCATGCTTCCCTCCAAGACACACAGAGAGCCTTGGGAAGGCAGGGGAGAAAGAGAGAGGATAAAGAGGTCCTGGAGAAGGCAGGAACCTGCCTTTTCTCCCTGGGGCCCAGTGCTTCAGTAAGCACTGTGAGGTATTTTTACGTTTCTCATGTTCTGGCCTTCTAAATAAACTTTGGAATTCTTCCCACTGCCTTGGCATTTCTGGGGATACCTCCGTACCTTACTTTTCACTACTCTATTATCCCAAATTCCCTAGGAAATAACGTCTTTTCTCAAAGGAAAAAGCAGAAGGAAAAAACAAAACCACCTCGTGGTTTGTTTCTCAATACTGTTTCCTAGGAAAAAAATCTTCAGTTTCTGCAAGTAGCACTCTGGAAGAAAATACACGAATCCAAACACGGAGCAGATGGCTCTCAGTACTTGTATTTTCAGGGAGGACTTTAACCAGCAGGATCATTTCCCAGCAGAGTTTTGGTTTAATAAAAGACCGCTAAGAATAAACGCACTTCGGGGCTTGCTGCTGAAAAGGTGTTTTGACAGAAAACTGCTATTTCCATGGTCTCTCCACTTGCTCTGTCAGCCCTGGCACAGTGGGAGCTCCTGCGACCAAGCCTCCCTCACACACAGCTTTTCCCAGAGTCCAATCCGCACAGAGCACCTGTGGGAGCAGGAAGAGACGGGAGTCTGGGCTCGTTCCTGCCTATTATAAAATGGGAAGCAGCAACAAGAAGCCAGAAATACCTCTCTGTGAAACTGGAAGTGCCTCCCCACAGGCTCCTCTCACGCAGGAATGGGAGGCAAGGTAAGGACAGGTCCCTTTTTTGCATGCAGCAAGTCGAGCCTAGGCAGCCTGCTCTTTGCTTTGAGCAAAGGACAAAATATAAAGGGGAAATTACGTATCTGAGTGCGAAAGACACTTCTGCCTCACTGTTTTGACTCCCTTTCCTCTGAAGGAATGGGACACTGCCTCTGGGCAGTCCCAAGTGAGCCCCGGCACTCTCCCCCACGTAGGAGTGTTCCCTCCTCCTTCACCTTGCCGACCAGAGATGCCCAGCACTCTCCACCTCCTCCCACCTTGGACAACATCCAGTTTCAACAATTCCTCCCCCCAGCTCTGGCATATGAAAGACGCTTGAACCATCCTAAATTTTTTTTTTATTAGGAAACCGAATTCTGCTCTTCACTGAGAGATGCTTTTTGTTCTCTCTCAAGGACTGACACCCTGGGAAATTGCCTCAACCCCGTCAGCTCTGATGTTTGCTGTCTCACGAGTCACCTGCATCAAGCTCAGGTGAGGATGTGGATGTACAGCACAAGCCAAAACCTGCTCCTGTCTCTTTCAACTGTCCCAGCAAGAGCACTGGGAGGAGGTTGAGCCAGTGGAGAGTGTGCAGGAGCTGGGCAACGGTAATAGAGGCATCTCCAGAAAGATTATTTTTTGGGGATCCTCTGGCCTGCCCTCTCCCGGAAGATGAAACCACTCCTGCCCAGCATTCTCAAGCTGCAGCATCCAGCTGTCCACGCTGGATCACTCCATGAGGGCAGTGTTTGCCCCTTGCTGATGTAACACGAGTTGGAGCAAACCCACCTAAGCCGAGCCACGTGACCCCATCACAAAATCCTTCTGAGCAAGTACCACTATTCAAATAATAATTTTAGATACCTCTCCCCCCAGTAAAACACTCCCCTGTACAGGCATGATGGATTGAACATTTCTTGCTTGCCCCAGATCCTAGCTGAAAGCAGCACTGCCTTACCCCCAGGAGGGCAGGGAAGCAACTCTGGACTAAGGGGGTGGGAAAAGGCATATTTACCACACACCAATGAATCCAGTCCAGTCCTGGATTCAGCATGACAGAGGCACATGAGCGTCACATCAACACACCAAGCTTGCGTGTCACCTACCCGGGTCAGATGAAGGCAGGATGTTGGGGGATCGGATGCCAGGGGCACACTGGGCTTCGGCCTCTCCTCTGCTTTCCACTCATGCACTGTAGGAGAAATGATACCAAAATTAAGGCTTTAAACCTGGCATTTGAGAGATGAGCAGGAGAGAAATTAAAAAGCTGTGAACGCTTTTTCCCGTCTCCCTCCCAAAACTGAGCTCAGGCAAGCTTAATCTTCATCTGAGCTGATATTTAAAAGTTATAAATCAGGCTGCAACAGACAGAAAAACACAACTACCAAAATTTAGTGGTCCCGCTGCTGAAAGGTCCAAAATGAACTGTTTAACAGAGCCATTTTCCCACAGAAATAGAGCAGGTCTGTACTTAGTAGAGCATTGATCTGCTGACAGCTACCAGGACAGATTTGGGCCAGAGCACTTGGGAATTGTTTGCAGTGATCTCTCAAGAAGCACATGCATGCAAAAACCCCTTGGAAAAAACACTGTTTCAAGCCAGTGCTGTAGCTGCCTATGAGGTCAGATAGCATTCACTGCCCACCACAGGCTTGCACTGCCCCCCATAAGTCTCCCCAGGCAGCTCAGTCCCTGGCTGCACCCCTGTACCCCAACCAAAGGCTTCACACAGGATAGGAGGGGCAAAACATCACCAAAATGCAGAGCTGCAAAAGGGTCTCACAGCTCAGGACCCCCCAGCAAGGGTCCCCCACGAGGCTCTGACTGGGGGACACTGCATCCCACAGACCCAGGGGTTTTGAGGGTTTTCCCACAGATGTTCCGGGATTTGGAGATGCTGTGCTGCAGCCAGAGTCAGCCCAAAGCACTGCCCAGGGCAAAGCACTGTCACAGCTCCCTGGGGACAACAGGCTGGGCCTTGAGAGGTGCCAGGAGCTCTGGTCCAGCCAAGGGGTGCACAGGCTGTCAGCACCAGAGTGCCCAAACTGACCACATCCTGACCCCGGGCTCACCTCCCCACTGCTGCCACAGCCGAGGTACGTGCTGGGAAGGGCTGAGCACAGGTACCACACCTGCAACTCTCCTGCCAGGCGTGGAAAGAAGTGCCCCCTCAGTCAACTCCTCCCCTGTCAGAAACCATTTCCCATCACAATTTTTACTCTTTCAGGAGATAAGGTCAAAGCAGGGGGATGTATTCCTCCTTTCTGAGAATAAAAAGTAATTTCTCTGAAACCTGTGTAGCTCCACAAGCCAGGGGCACACAGGAGCCTCAGGAGGCATGAACACTGCTGAAAGAGCTCCAGTCCCTCATGGCACTCTGTCTGCCCTTCCCAGCACAGGGACACAGCTTTGGGCTGGCCAGGAGTCTCTTTCTTGCCTGCTCCACTAGCTTTCCTGAAGCAGTTATCACCCAAGATAACCCAAGAAAAGCAAAAGCAGCTAATTTCCAGAGGTGTTGAGTGCCCTTGGCACTCACTGTCTTCAAGCCCAGGTGCTCTCTGCCCCAGCCCTTGGCTAATTCTCACCATCACAGGGTACCCACAGCAGCAGCAGAGAAGCCAATGACTTTGGCGGACACACGGGACAGAGAGGGCACAGGTAAGGAGTGACCACCCCTCATGCATAGAACTCCTGCAGAGACAGGATCTGTAACACCAGTGAATGGTTCATTTCTTTTTTTGTTTTGCGGGGGGCTTTATTTCTGTTATTTACTACACCCCCGTATTAACTCACGCATTAGCAGACCTTACAACAATCCCCAAAGCTACCCAAAATAAACCTGCGTCAAAACTAGGAGCACTTCAATGCCTCTGCTTTGGGGGAAGAGAACCTGCCCAATCGTGCTTCAAAGGACATCTGAAGTCTTAACATGGCTCAAGAGCCTGCAGAAGGCATTGGGAAAATGGGAAATTACTTATCTGGTTTGCTTTTTGCTTTCACACATCACGTATTTTAAAAGACTAAAAACATGTTTATGAGTTTAACATATTTAAATGGATCAAAATCTGTTCAGCAAGGAAGGAAAACAACTCTCCCACCGAAAACTTCTTGTGGGCTGGGACCTGCTTTTCAGTCTTCCACCTACAGCAAGGATTTCAAATCCCTTTTTAAACTGAAAGGCTGCTGCTGGGGAGAGGACCTGGTGAGGGGCTCTGGCACCGCTCTCCTCCATCCTTGCCACAAGCATCCCTTACCTAGAGTCACTCAGGGACACCTGGGCAGGGGGTCAACTGGGAACAGGGCATCTGTGTGTGGGGAGAGCACCCAGAGAAGATAAAACGAGCAGCTTTCCTTCCTCCTCCTCCTCCATCAGCAGCTTTCCGTGAGGAGGATCAATGCAGCCCACTGTAACTGCACCGTTGTTCCATTTTTAATTAATGAAAGAAAAAACTAATCATTGAATTAAACTTCTCATTACTCCAGCTGAATACCCACTAAGTAAATTTAATTACTGTATGAATTGGGTTTCTCCTTGCCTGTTTCATTAGCTACTGATAAAGATGGAGGGAGGGGGCAAGAGAGGGAGAAATGAAAACAGAGAAAGAGAATGGAAGATAGGAATACTAAATGCAAACCCAGAAGTACGTAACTCAGGAGGCTTTGGGGGCTTCCAGTAAGGGCCTGGGGAGAGACCCTCCCACACCAGGCTGGAGGGACTCCCTGTGGGATAAAGCCATAAGGACAAGGTCCTACCACCCTCTCCAGCGTTACCAGTCATGGCCACCTGTAAAACAGCCAACCATTTGTTTGGGCACAACTATCTCCCTCCTCCAAACAAGGGCAGATATCAATTTCAGATCTGCAACAACCCCTGATCCCTCCTGATCTCACGCACCTCTGAGCAGCCAATTTTTTTCCTCTGCAACAAAGGCAGCAGCCCTGCAACACTTCAGCAGGGAGCTAGTGCTGACAGGAACAGGGGAGCACACAGGAGCAGATATCAAACACCTGCTGTCCCACCATGCTCCCAGACACCTGCCTGGAACACTGTACTTGAAGCCTTCCTGCTGGAGTGGGAGCCAGGATGTGCCAGCAGCAGGCTTCTCCTCGGAAATCGGTGGAGGACGCCTCCCTGCAGCCCCCCGTGTTGCTGCACAGGTCGTTTATGGCATGATTTGGGGGTTCTCCTGCTATGGCTTAGCCCTCCACTCCTCCTTCCTGACAAAAGGGCAATGAAGCATCGCAGGGCAGGCACCGCCCCATGCCAGGGAGTCCAGCAGCCCCCACCAAACGCACCTCCCTTTCAACACATGCCTCCACAACCAGCAGATCTGTGTGACTTGATAAGGTCATATCTGGGATAGACTGGGGGTGGAGAGGGCGTAATAAACAAAATGCACTCTCTTTCTTTCTCTAATTAGGTAGTTTCAGCTGAGCTGGGTGGTGGAAGGGCTACCCGTGTGCTCACAGTGATAGGATTTGGCAAGTACGGTCAGATCATCTCCTGTTCGCTGTTAAGGAGCCAAGAGGAACCTCTGCAGCTTCTTCTGCAGCCCCAGAGGAGGGCCTTGTTCACTACAAGGCACTGTCAGCTTGTGCCCCTCACAGTGCCCCACTGCTGCTCTTCTGCAAGTCGTGCTGCTTCAGGCAGGTCGGGTTCTCCCTCATTCCCATCACTCCACTGCACCTGACCCCAAACCAACACGTCTGAACTCATCCCTTCATGCTCCAGCCACACAAACCAGCCACCCTTGTCCCTTGCTTCCCCAGTCCTTTCCCCTGCTCTTCTCGCTCCCCAGAGTGGTTTCTCTTGTGCAAAGAGAGCTGAAGAACCTCCTGGGCAGACCCGAAGCTCCCTTCAGTGTTACATTTATGTCCTCAAGATGGACTTTCTCAAACACCAGATGGAGAAAACAGTTAATGGGCACAAATGCTGCTTTTCAGGGAGAAAGTGGCACTGGGTGAGAGCTGCCATGCACCTCTGGCACCCAGAAGCACGTCTGGTCACCAGTGGCCACCACCACAGCCCTGAGAGGAGCCAGGTAGGCTCAGCACAGCACGCTCTTCTCTCCAGCATAAGCTTTCTGGCATAGCTAAAATTAGTTCCCACATTCTCCTGCCATCACCGAAGTCATTGGTACAACATGTTCTGCCACCACAAGCTCTTCCCAATCTCCCACTCAAAACCCCCCAACACCGTGTAGTATGTGCCCCACAGCTCCCACATGCTTGTCTTTTGTTTCGCTGGCCAAACTGAGAAAAGAAAGTAACGCAGGGTGACCAAAGTATTTATTTTTTCTTTGCCAAATTTTAAAGCCCCAGTAATAAATCAGGGGCCGAATGAAACATTTTGTTTGGGCTGAAGTGAAGCTTTAATTTTGTTTGTAGGTGGCTTCCCCACCCCACGCTGAAAAAAAAAAAAAACCCTAGAAAAAATTCAAACTGAAATGTCATCTCGAAACAGATGGCTGAAAGGTTTCATTTTGAAAATGTCAAAAAAAAAAAAATCAAACTTTTCAGTGTTTCACTTTTTTTTCCCCCCAGCCAAAGCCACTTGCTAAATACAACCTGAATTTGTGAGCTGAGGCTGTTGACTGAAACCTGAATTTTTTGGTGCATAAGCTGTTCCTTCAGAGCCTGCGTACAGACCCCATGCTGTGACCCCAGTGCTGCCAGGGATGCACGTGGAGCTAATGGGAACACAAACTGGGAACGTGCCCTCCTCCAGAGCAGCATCTTGGGAAAGAAAAGCCAAGGGCCGGGGACTTACCGTGGCAGCAGAGCTCTGCAGCTTCGTTCTGGGTGCTGGAGAGGCGTCCCGTGCAGCAGGGGCAGAGGGGGGTGCAGTGGCCCCGGGTGGGAAGGACAGGGTGGTCCCGCCTGTCTCATGGGACCCGGCACGGAGCAGGGGGGCACCTGGCTCAGCCTCAGACACACAGCCCTGCAAGACAGGAGGAGAGGGACAGCGTGAAGGGGTGCTGAGTGACTTGTCCCACTGGAGATCATCTCCAGAAAGGAGTGCTCGCTCTCACCCGTGGCCATCGGTCATTGCAGCCAGCCCACCCCACGGCAGAACGCACAGGCAGCCATGCAGGAAGGCTTTGCCCATCTGGCCTCTCTTGCTCCAGGAGGGGTGACGTTCAATCCCAGTGCTGGCCAAAACCATACACCAGGGATGAGGTCTAACCACCAGCTGGGAACCAGCTTGGGGCTCATCAGATCTTACTGACAGCAAATCCCACAGCCTTTCTCCCATGCCCTGAACAGAACGGTCCTGGGTGCTCAGCCCCATCACTGGCTTGTGCCAGGACCGCTGCCAGGACCACTGCCAGGTAACTCCATCCCCACACACAGGTGCCAAGGTCACAATGTGATGATGGAGGGCAAAAAGCCCGCTGAACCACACACACACGGGGCTCCCACTTCCAGCAAGCAGGAATCAGGTTTTGATTGCCAAGTTCACAATCTAGGAGTTTTCAAGCACAAGCAAAGTGCAGCAGCTCTAAATTCCGCCTTGAATTTGGGGCCTCAACACACAGGAAAGGAATGGAAATATTTTAAACACGCTTTACATTTGCTGTTGATTCCCACAGTGACAGGATTCTCAGGCCACAATGGCAGAAGCAAAGCAGGGCAGATTCAGGAGTGTACTCTCAAAAAAGGCACCCCAAAACTTTAATCCAACAGAAAATCGCAGTTGTAAAAATCTGGTTCATGATCCACAGGAAGCTGGGTAAGGAAATCTCATGACACAAAGCCTTACGAAAGCAGGAGTTGACACCTAGACCCAAAATCCAACCGTCAGGTACAGAGTTCAGGGTAGAAACTTGTAGGTTCATTTTCTTTTCCCTTTCACCTCTAGTTCAGCTCAGGGGCAGCAGCAGAGAGATGCAGCAGGACCATCACTCTTCCACTATGATCACAAACCGCAAAACACCGAGGCTGGAGTCAGAAAACCTGTTTGTGTGAGATCACAAGCCCGATTGCTCACTGAAAGAGGATTAGATGAGGCTTAGACTAAGCATCTCAACAGTATCAACCCATAAGAAGATGCTCAGCCATTTCCACTGCTAAGGTAACATGAAGACAGATTTATCCACTGAGAGAGAAAATCTTACTTCTGAGGTCCTTCCTCATCATGGAGAGGGGTATTTTCCAGGGCCTTGGCTCCGTGTCCGCAAGGGCAGGGCAGGCAGGAGCCAGCCGGATGGACTCACATGGAACAAGAGGCAGACTGGCTCCAAACTCAAACCTCCTCCCAAGTTCAGGGGGCGGCAATCGGAAATTAAGCCCATCTGTTCCTAAAACACTGCGCTAGTGGAGAGGTGAGGACGCTGAAAATCTGAGCTCCAAAGAAATTAAAAGCGTAAAGAGACAGAGCCGACTGTCAGGGGAGGAAGGCTCTGACTCAGACTCACCACTGCAACGAGTTTGGAGATCTCAGCCCAGACCTCAGCTAAGTCTCTTGAGCAAGGAAGGTGCTGCAGCACCACGTGGGTCCCCTGCACCAGCCTACCCTGGCAAAGGGTGAGATGATGCAGCTGGAGAGCCCCAAACCTCATGGATAAAGTGCAGACCCAGGAAGATTAGATTATATATTGGGAAGGAATTCTTCCCTGTGGAGGCATTGGCACATGTTGTCCAGAGAAGCTGTGGCTGCCCCATTCCTGGAAATGTTCAAGGCCAGGTGGGATGGGGCTTGGAGCAACCTGGTCTAGTGGAAGTTCCAACCCTTGTAGCAAAGGGTAGAACAAGACGGTCTTGAAAGTCCCTTCCAACCCAAAACATTCTGTGAGTCTGTGAAGGGAAACTGAGGCAGGACAGGTTATGAGGAGTTACCACAGCCAAACTCACCAGCAGTGATCCCAGCCTGGCAAACTGGTCTTGTCACATGGAGCAGACACAAGAGCGTTAGGTGATCAGTCAGCATCGAAGCAGTCAGTTTTTATGCGTTTAAAAGAAACATTTCTTTTTTCTTCCCCTCCAAGCCCACTTGTCATTTTAAGAGTCTCCTCGTTTCTTTTCTACCCAGCCTAAACCAACACTGCTGTCAAGCCCAAATGCTCGCTTTGCATTTCTGCCACATTCCCTCAATTAATTTCAAACCAAATCTCCACATTTTCCCCTTCTCCCTTGAAGGAATGATGCTAAACCAGGAAATCAATTTTTTGTGCAGTCCTGCTAAAAGCCAGGACAGCAGGGTGTTGGCTGGGAGCAGAGGCAAGAGAAGTAGCAGCCAGGTGGGATTTGAAAGTGCTGCCTCCAAAGAACCTCTTGGTTCCAGGACATTCAAAAAAAGCAAATTTTTACACATCCTTTATCCCCAAGAGACAGAAATAACAAGGGAGTGGAATGGGATCAGGCATGGGGAGACACAGGGATATTTAAGTACATGTCCTGAGCACTGCTCAAGTTACCTGAGGTCACAACAGAGAAGGAGGCAGGTGATGATTCCTCCAGCATCAGAAACAGGTCAGGAGTACCTGGTCCCTCATGTTTGCAAGTAGTAGAAACTCAGATTTAGCAAGAGTATTTATGAGTATTGAGAGGGGGAAAAAAAAATGCCAGAGGGAATAACAGGGCTTTCTTGTGGCTGGCAGCTGAATGGAATAAATCTATCCACTGGGTACAAATTGTTTAAGCAAAAAATCCCTCTCAACTGGAATATTTTGCAAGAAAAATAGCAATAAAGAAGGAAACAGAACTCTGAATCCTCATAATTTCTCTCCTCAAGGTCAGAGCTGTTACTCTTTTTTGTGAAGGAGGAAAAAAAACACCTTTCACCAAGAAGTTTAGCCAAAAGAATTGAAACATTAAGGATGTGAGTGCATTACTGTCTGGACTGACCTGCCCAGCTGGACTAGACTAAATCTTTCTATTTTACAGGGATTTATCTTTCAAAAGCAAGTGGGGAAAATGTTGAGGCACCCAGCATAAAGGAGACATCAGCCACTGGGACCACAGCAGCCAAGGAGAGCTCAGGATCTAGAGCCTCTCCAGTCATTATGCAGAGGCTGTGCTAAGGTTGCTGCTTTAGTGCACTGCAGGCACTAAATTAAGGGGACATTTACAACCCACAATGCAGAGAAGCAGCTGTTAAAGGTGGCCATGGTGAGTGACTTCACCTCTGGGTGAAAGACTCTGTGAAAGAAATCTCAGACACAAGGGATCAGGATGGGGAAAGAAGTTCTTCCTTCCACCCACTGCACTGCCAGGCAACGCCAGGACATCTCTGGGTTCCTGAGGCAAGTGGAGACCAGTAGCAGCCCCCTCTGCTCAGTGTCAGCCTGGGTCTGAGAGTGCCTTGTTTGGACGGAATGCAAAGCCCACAAGATACTGAAGCGTGGTCCGATTATCAGAGCTGTTGTGCAACAAACTGCATCATCTCACCCAGGACAGCACTCCAAGGGATCTGCTCCCCAAATATGAAGCTCCCCCAGATCAAGACGTGCCCAGGCTCTGCATGAGAGAGATCAATAAGGCAGCTATCCACAGCGTCAAGCAGCTCCTGGTGGCAAAACAATCCTTGGTGCCTGCCCGGCCTTTTTGGCTAAACTTGACAGCCAAGCCAGCTGCAGCTGCCAAAAAAGCGTGGGACACGCAGTGACAGCTCCCGTGGCTCCTCCTGGGAGCAGCCAGCACTGCTCCCTTCCTTATTCCACCCCCATGCCAAGCCCAGCTCACCAGGGCTTTTCACCCAGCATTGTTCCTTCCTCCTCCTCCTCCTCCATGGTCGGCAGCCCATTTCAGCACAGGTCAAAACCCAGCGTGCCTGCACAGATGAGCCAGCCCCGCCCTGTGTTTCCCCGCTTCCCTGGTCCCGTGGCTTGTTTCCTGATGAAAGTCACCAGGAGCTTTTCCTTGCAGGTCCAGGGATGCACTGTGCTGTGCTCAGCCATGCAGAGAAGGGGATGGCTCTTGGCGGGAGCTGGCACAGACCGATTCCTACCCAAGGCACAGCGCCCAGAGGCCGTCACCTCCTGCAAGTGGCCACGGGAAGGGGAGGCAAGGTGACAGCAGAGACGCTCCAACCGCACACGGGTGAGATAAGGAGGAAAGGATTAACTGCACTCCAGGAGGGTGCACTGGGTGTGGATCCTGAGGTCACGGCACACTGTGCCAACCAGCACACGCCGTGGCTTGAGTCAAGAATTCCATGTGCCACGCTGTGAGCTCAGCTGCCGAGGAGCTCTGACTGGGGGGACACTTCTACCCAAGCAGAGGGAGCGGCAGTGATGGGTGGGAGTGCACCCCTGAACATGATCACAGTCCTACAGGGTGCTGGGCTTCAGGGAGATCAGCCCACTAGAAAGCATAACTGGCATCATGCTGACATCCCTGCAGCTCAGAGATCCTTTTAAGAAAGGTAACTCAATGAATTTACACCTAATTCCCTCCAAACCCAGTGTGTTTCCTGCCTGTGGGAATTTACAGCAACTATAACCACCTCTTGTTTGCTTTGAGGTACCATGTGTCAGAGAGGTTTGAACACTCAGTCACTGCGACCAGCCCAGGCAGTGCCCGTGATCCCTCACGCAAACAAACAACACATGCGACACCCCAGGCAGGCCCAGGCACTCCAGGAGCACCCTTACTCAAAGGATTGCTCCAAACACCCCAGCCAGGAACAGATGGGAGCATCACAGAGACCTCTCCTACCTGCCAGCAGAGCCAAGACCCTGGAGCATTCGTGTCTTTGGGAACTACACACCTGAGTGCACCCAGGGTTGCTGCACTTGACAAAAGAATCAGACAAGGATGAGTTCTGGCCTCTGTTGCAGAATAGGTCAGACCAGTGAATCACAAATCTACTCCTTTGGCCTTTAAACACACAACAGGTGGAATTCACAGGTCTTGCATTCCTCCGATAGAGGAGCCTGGAGGGCTGCCCAGAGCAAGGGATCCTGCCATCTCAACCCAAAGCCTCTAGGTGAGTACATCACAGGGTGGGGATCTGATGAGCCACAGGGAAGCCAAAGTCACAGCCAATGCCAGTTACAGGAATAGAATTGGCTCAGACCGAGCAAATGTAACTTTCCATCACTTTGCAATCAGCCATCCATCCCAGAGGCCAGCTGGCTGCCATGTCAGAGCACCTCCCATCCATTTCAACTGTCCTGAGAACACTGATGCTTCAAAAGACGAGCTCAAGAAGGCTTGGGAGAATTATTATGCAAAGCCAGGTAGCTGGACTTGACCCAAATCTTAGGCAAGTGATTAGAATGATTGGCATTTTTTTGGAAAGCAAACTGCTGTGCTGTACCTGTCATCCATCTTTAGAAAACTATTAACTGCACAGTCACCGAACCAAACACACCTGTAAGGTTACACAAGTGCTTCCAGGCTGATGAAGCTCATCCTCACCTGCAGCTCTGGGACCAGGCACCTCTGCAGGCTCCAAAAATGGGGTGCTTCGACCAAGATTCTCTTCTTGAGCATTGTGGCAGCACACCCAGACAGCTCTCGCTGTGGGATCAGGGATGGGATACTCAGTCATGGGGATGAGTGTTGAATTGCTGGACTGGGATGACTTTCGCCTTGTGGGCAATGTGATGACTCTATTCTGGCTGGGAACAGATTGTCACAAAACTGCCTTTACTGAAATCTGGAGTCAGGTGCTATCCAGACCCCTCTGCTCTGATGGGACTCGGTAACAACACCATCCAGCAAGGTATCACTCTTCCCCTTTGACTCCATATGCCAAAAACGTTCTATTTTCTTTCAGAGCAAAGGACACTAAAGGCAGCAGCATTTCCAAGTGAGCAGAGCACAAGAGCAGCCACTGAATGATACCAACCATATCCCAGCCTCTGCCCAGGGCAGTTCCCAACCCCACATCATCTACCAGTGCTAGATCAAGAGCAGGGGATCTCAGCCCAGCTTTCCTGCACGCCAGGACAGGACTACACCCCATGCTCTTCTGGGTTTAACACCAGAACCCCAAAGTCAGCTGTTTCATCTTTGAAACCTGAACTCAACCCTAAAATTACAGATTAAGGGAATGAAGAGAAGGATAAGCCCTGTTTGATGAACCAGGACAGACCCAGCAAGCCCATACCTATTTGCTGCAGTTTGACCATGTCAACCCAAGGACTGGCAACCCAGGATTTACAGGATGAGGACACTGTGTGAACTCAGGATTATTTTGCACGTCTTTGCCCCTGGATAGTCCATTATCCAGGAACCTCCAAGGAACTGAGGGAGGTCATACATTTTTATGTCCTGCACATCACTAACCTGTACCAAAGGCTTGGCTGGGGCACCAGCACAGGAGCTGCCAAACTTTCTGTACCAAGAAGTTGAACTGTGCTTAGACAGGGATCCCAAACAGGGTAAAATCTGCATTTAATACCTATTATCCTAACATCTCCCCATCTGTCCACTTCCCTCACACGCCTGTAACTGCAGTGTGCCAGGGCTGCCTGATATCAATGGCACTTTAATTTCATCATTCCCAACTTATTTAGAGCAATTAGGAGGCAATGAGCACATGCCGGGGGCCAGGATGCACTTGAATAGCATCCAAGGGTTACCGCAGTATCACAGGAGACCTTCAGATGGAATTATCAGCCTGCAAAAAAAAAACTTAAATAAAAAGAACGGCGGTCCCCAGAGGGAGGATGAGATTCCTTTTGGTCCTATAGGTACCTTTTTAATTTGAAATCAACTGACAGAATTACAAAGAGATGATATTCCTCATTTAATTAGTGAAGAGACAGCATCTCAGGTTGGTAGATGGAGATGGATGCTTTTGCCTGGGTATCTGGCTGGAGAAAGAATCAGGGGAGCAAGGCAGAGATTCCCGTGAGGGCAATTGCCTAATCCCACCTCAGGCAAGCAGGTTTTGCTGCTGACTTTTCTGGGTGAAGAGGTAAAACCCAACCCGTTTTGGAAACCTTACCCAGAAAGGAAAAGCAAAAAAGCAACCTGCTTCTCGCTAGTGATTTCTGATGGGGGGTAGGAGCAGCACACAAAGCCAGTGTCACTAAGCAAGTTACCAAAAAAAAAAATCCAAGCAGCCTGGCTTCACAGCATCCCCATTTCATAGAAGGCAGGTGAGGTACCAAAGGAGGGGACAGCTCCTCACTTCTGATTTAGCCACATGCCCACACTCCTCCCGCACAGGCTCTTTAAATGCCTCCTGCGTGAGGAAAGCAATGGCCTATTTTTTTTCTGAGCAGCTCAGTGCAGCCTCCACCTTGGAGCACAGCATACACAGGTCTTATTTAGGATGCTTCAGACACATCCACAGGGACTTTGGGAACAGTCTGTGGAAAGAGAAGACTGAGTGGGCAACCTGAGTCACTTCATTGCTTACAGGAGTGTGTACAAGCATCTTCCATTTGAACACAACTCGGCACAGCTCCGTTGGCTCTGGGGACCGGAGGAAAGTGAATCTTCTCCAGCACACTCCACCAGTGCAGAATGACTGCACATCACCGCTCTCATCCAGGCTTACAGAAAGAGGGATCATCCCCCACAGCTACGATCCAAACCTCTGATCCTGGCGATTCCTCTACAGCACGGGAGGAGCTGGGAGCTGCTCTGATCTGCTCTGATGGGTGAGGACTGTAGAGATCAGCTTCCTCCCCAAGAAGAGAAAGCAGAACAAGACATGTGAGGAGAAAGGTGTGTGCACACGCACTGGAGAGATATTATTACAGTTGGCTGCAAAACTCAGCTCTGAACTCCTTGCCAAAGACCCTGACTCATGGAGACAAATCAACCCAGCACCATCCATCACGCACAGGGAGGAGAAGATAAGCACGGAAGTAACTGGAGACCCCAGTTCAGAGACAAAACACACACCTTTACCTTGAGTCCTGTCCTTGAGGAAGTTGCTTTAAGCTGACTTTAAGCAGAGGGCCTCTCCAGAGATCTCCATATGCTGAGGCTGAGAAGGACTGCAGTGAGTCAAAGCCATGCCCTGCCATGGGGGCCCCCTCACATTACTTTTCATCAATGCTGGTAAAAGCTGCTGTTTCAAACCTGAAAGCTCAAAGCTCTGCTCACCTACACAGAAACCACAGCCCAGGTCACACAGGTGTGCTCTGTCCTTCCAGTGAACCTCTGTCCTCATCCAGGACTTGAGAGCTGCTGGGGGCTCTTTTGCCCTCCCTATCTCACTTTTCTGTTCAGCCTGGTCACAACAGCACTGTACAACATCAGCTCTGTAGTCTCTGCCTGCTTAGGCATCCTGAGTCAGCTCAGAAAGAAGCCCTACTCATTAGAGCTGCAAGATGCTAAAGGCTCCCGGCCCTGCCCCGCAGTGACCAACAGCACTCCAACCTCTCTCCATCAGGGCATTCATTTCCCACGGGATAAAGCCACAGAGTGACATCCAGCACAAGCAATGTTATCTCACAGGACGCCTGATGCTGTCAGCAACCACATGCCCGGCAGCTCCCTGGGGCAGCAGGGAGGGGGGCTCATGGGAATCTACAGAAAGTGCCAAAACACGAACTGCTAATAAGATGTATTGTCAAATATCACCATGTTACGAGCTATTGATCTCACACCAGAAACTTGACTTTCTTCTGTATAATATTAACTTACGGCACTTACACGTGCTGGGAGCAGCAGATAGAATGAGTGCCATTACAACTAAAATTAGGCATTGCAGCTATTAAGTGCCAGGGCCCAAATCGTTGTGCTGAGGAGCCGCTCCAGAATAATAGCAGCTCATCAACCTGCAGGGAGTGCCCACAGACATGTAAGCTCTAGCATCTCCGTGCTGTTGTGTGAGACAGGGGCCCAGGGCTCACTACAGAATAGGCTCTGCTCTCAGGGTGGCCCCCCTGCCCAGGAACAGCCTGGAAGAAGCAGACTTGGGTACAGCTAGGAAGATGAGACAAGTCCTGCCCTGAATCAGGGGACTGCCAGGCAAGAAAGTGTTTCCAACCCCATCCAACATATCACTGAAGCCTGATGACACCTTCTAGACTGGCTCAAGCCCTAAAGAGCACCTGCACCTCCTCACAGAGGTGTCTCATTCTGGCAGGAGCTCTAGAAACAAGTTGCCTAGCAGAAGGTTTCCACAAAAGCTGAAAATGCTCCAATGGGACTTCGGCCAAATATTTTTGCTCCCTTTTAAAACTGGGCGAATCCACAGTCACTTCTAATGATCCCACTGCCTGTTTTACACTGAGTGCTAACAGGGACAAGTTGTCTCCTTTAGACCACTATACCATGACTGAGAGCAGCAAGTGGGGAAGATGATGGGCTTGGAGAGGAAGAACATCCTTCCTTTCCTCCACTTCAGCTGCCAACGGGCATGCCAGAGCCCTCTGAATAGCATTACATTAGTGCTGCATAAAAGCAATAAAGCCCTAAAACATCCCATTACATATTTACTGAACTACATGTCACACACACCGTCCCCAGGACACCACATGAGCACTTGAAATAGCAAAGCCAAGGGCTGTAAAAAGCACCAGCCTGAGCAGACATTCGCAGTGCCCACAGCTGGGTCAGGGCACATGCAGGAGCTGGGCACACAGGAACACAGATATGAGGAACCCACAGAATAATCCAACCATCACATTTAACCAAACAAAGCAGCATGAAGCACTGTCTCCCCTGCCAGGAACTTGGGCAAAGCCCAGTTGCTGAGCACAGTATGCAGAGGAATCAGCATCCAGATGGGGAATGCAGTGTCCAGGGTGAGACCTGCTGCTGTGCCAGTGCACAGCCCTGACTGCTGCCTGCCTGGCACCAACACGCACTTCCCCCCTCTGTTCCTCTGGTTTCTCTTCCAGAACTCAAATTTTCACTGTTAAGCTCAATGAATTGTCATTTCCAAATGCCTCCCGCCCACAGGAAAGGGAGCTGCACAAAGTGCTGTTTGATGTTTCCCAATAACCGACCATTGTGGCACAGGGCTGCCATGGAGCTTTCAGCGGTGCATTGTCCTGACCATTTTCATGGGGTGAAATGGTGTGATGGGTTTTAAGAGACCTTTTTCTCCCTCTGCTCCCAGCACCTGGCAGGCCTACAGCATATTTCCATAGCCAGGCATATGGCGAGATCACTGGGCCCTGCGCTGCCACCACAAAGGCCATCAGATGCACTTGGACTGCAGAGGTGAGATCCCCACCAGCCGGTGGCCTGTGGAGGAGGGCGAGCTGACAGATGCGCTGGGGCAGAGAACTAGAAGGGGTCAGAGACAGAAGCGTGGGGGGGAGGTCTCCCCTCTGTGCTAACACTGGAGAAACAGAGTCAGTTTTTGAACTTTCGGATGCAGTTTTTTTCCCCTGCCCTCATAAGGGACAGGTCTGCTAAATCAGCACAGCTCTGCACGAGAGCTTTGCCCTTGTGGCTTTTCTGTGCCCCTCCTCCTCGCTAACACCTAACACAACCCCAGCTCCAGGCAATCAAGGATGCACCACAGCCCTCGTACTCAGCCTGACCAAGTACTCCCCAGAAGGTCTGTGGTCCCTGCATGTCACTGCTTTGACACCTGGGGCACAGATCCAGAGCACGACACCAAAACAACCTCAACCGTGTCCCTGTCAGCCCAGCTCTCAGCTGCCGGGTCCTTGGCAGGAACCTGCTAGCAGTGCCTGACCACAGACTCGCCTCTCCCTCCACACAGATGAAAGCAAAGCCCGTGCTCTGAAGGCGCCTTCTGGAGAAGGACTTCTCCAACATGGCTGTGCCAAACCACAGAGGTGTTGGCACACCTGCAATGCTCAACCCCTGCCTCAAGAGCACGTGTGATCCAGCCACCACCGAGCTGCAAGCCCACAGTCCCTGCACCTGGGCACATACCCGGGGGCCGGCAGCCAGAGATGCAGCGCCCCAGAAGTTTTGTGAGTTATTGTGTCCCACCAAACAGCTCTGACCTTTTCAATATTCCATATTTTTATTGGCTGCCCATTTCCCCTCGATCCCTACAGGCTCATTAGACAAGCGAGCAGCTCTGAAAGCAGCTCTGCAGCCAATGCTGTCGCACAACACTGAAAAGGTCAGAGACATTGAGGCTGAGCAGAGCCCTCTCCAGAGGGTGGTTATAGCAGGATGGGAACATTCCTCGGCCAACCCATGTTACAGACCAGGACCTGCTTCCCAGGGACCCTCTGGAGGGAGAGCTGCTGCTGCAGGGTCCCTGTGGTGGCACAGAGTCCTGCACCGCAGCTCCCAAACAGACCTGCTGGTGCGGCAAGAGGATCTTCCCACCCTGGTGCAGATTCTGCAATAAAAATTCCGCATCCCGAGAAAGCACAAGCCACGGCTCTGCTCTTACACCACAGAGGCCAGCACGGGAGGGAGCCTGCAGAAATGGCCATGACTGGTGTCACAGGGAGCCCTGAGGCTGCTACCCAGGTACGGGAGAGGACCGAGATAATTTCCCAGAGCACCTGGCACACTGGGGTAGAGAAGACAACTACCCAAGGTGATTGTAACCCATCTTTAGCAGATATAAGGGAATAAGAGGAGATTGACTGAGTCCAGGGCTCCCCCCCACCCCGAGGCATTCAGCGGAGAGAGAAAGCAAAAATCAGCCCTGCTAGCAGGCTGCAGGGCAGGCAGGCAAGCACAGCAGGCAGGAGCAGGGACAGCACTGCTGCTTCACTCCCAGCCTTTTCAACAACTCCAGGCCATCCTACATGAAACAAAGCATGACTCCCACTCTTTATAATGCTGGCACTCCCTCTGCCTGCTCCAGAGGGCAGTGAGGCAGGTGTAAGCTCCAGGAGTTAACCTGTCTCCCAAACACAGGCTTCAACACCAGAAGCTCCCCTAATACGGTGTCAAAACTCACTGGTTGGCTTCAGAAACACAACCCCTGGAGCACAAGGGTGCAGTGATGGCTGGCTGCCCACCCTTTCTGCGAAGGCAGGCCAGGAGCAGAGGGTGCCCTACCTGATGGAGCACACGCCCATGGCTCCAAAAAGAGCAGGCAGAGGTAGATATTGCAGCCATGTCCATCCACAGCAACAAACCAGGTCCAGAAATCTGCAGGCTGGAGCATAAGGAGACACCCACTCATGCTGGAGCTCAGAAAAAAAAAGGAGAGCGGGACAGCCCTGAGCTTTAATATGGCTCTGAGCAGTGGTGAGGAGGGTAGGGAGTAGGTGCTGGTGATTAGGGCAATAACGGCTGTTAGCAATCAGTTTGACTCAGGGCAGCTGTGCTCCCAGCGTCCAACCTCCCTCCTGAGCTTCTTTGGAAGGAAAGCACACTCAAAAAAGACCCCAACCCAGAGGTAGGAATAATAAAAGAGAGAAATAAAAGAGCAACAGCCAGAAACACCCTAGGAGAGAGCAGGAAGGAAAGGGCAGAGCCATCCAGGGGGGGCAAGGGCAGGGGAGCCCCTCGGGATGAACACCAAGGCTAACACTGCAAAAGCTCCTTCCCAGGAAAGGGAATATGTCACAGCTCTGGCTACACATACTCAGATTTTTCTAAAGTAATGTAAGATTTTTATTTTTTTCTCTTTTAAAAAACCTGGATCTGTGCAAAGCAGTGCCTTGACATTAGTGACAGATGGGATGGAAAAATTTTTGTTTGGGGAAAAAAAAGAATATTTTCATTTGAGTCACGTGCGTGCAGAAAGGAAAAAACTTAACCCCTCCGGGCCCCCTCCAGGGATGAGCCGTACCATGGCAGCAAAGAGCCAAATCCTAACAGGCTTAGGGATGGACCTCTGCCCTTCAAGTCAGTAGAGGGCCACAACTCGAAGGAGCAGAGATGGGTTTGCCCTACAGAAAAGGGTGTTTTAACTCCTCACTGGAAGGCAGTGCAGGCAAACTGCCATTCAGCCCTCCCTGTTACCTCAGACGGCTTTGCTTGGGAAAGGTGCCATCCCTCAGCTGTGGCAGTGAACAGTGTCCCAGGAACCACATCATCACCTGCTTGGCTCCACTGGGCCAAGCCCAGCTCTGAGTGCAGGGACCGCAGCGGCCCTTCGAGCAGCATCCACCACGTGCCATCTGTGCAAGGCCGGGCTCCACCAGAGATCTGCTCAGCCTGCAGAGACCGGGAGCATCACAGATGAGTCCTGGGGGAGAGGAGCTTTACCTTGGAAAGCAGAGCCACGTGAGGAGCTGTGTTTGCCCAGAGAAGACACGGAGCAGGGAGGAGCGAGGGGCAGGAGGAGGGCTGGGATGACGACCTGTGCAGGGGAGGGAATTACAAAGTGTTTGCCCTTGTGGCAAAGCCGCTGGAGATGATCTCCCACCGCTCCTGTTTTGACAGCCCAAACGCACTTGCTCACACAATATCTCAGTCTCGTTAAAGGTAATTACAGTTCTTCCTGTGTAATGAGATGGTTTTTAAAGGCCATTCAAAAGAAATTTTCTATAATGAGGTTAAGGGTTTTATGGTGTTATACATCAAGGGAGCTGGTAATTGGTCGGATCCAGGCAGCATCCTGAAGCAGGGAGATAGGAGGTTCTGTGGATAATAGGCTAGCACGGAGTGCAGAGTCTCCAAAATCTTCTGCAGAGGAGGGAGAATAAAAGTGAAGGAAGGAGGAAAAATAGAAAGGAAAAGGCAGAGAGTCAGATGCTTCCAGTTCCTGCAGGACTATTTTGGCTTCTTATATCTTTCTTTGGGTGGGTTTTGAGGAGCTTCACGAGAGGAGAAGGACCAGTTATGTGTGTTTCCTGGGTGGGAAGCGCTGCTCCGGTGGTCGGCACAGGGTGGCAGCCAGCTCAGCCCCGGGGCAGGCAGCAGGGAGAGGGTAGGCAGGGACTGCCTGCACGACATGGCATGGCTGTGAGATCTGGCTGATCCAGACTTGCAACCACCCCCGCCCGCTCCGTCTGGAGAGAGGAAGAGCAGAAGGCTTTGCCCGTGCAGGGATGTCCCTGCTGCACACAGAACATGCCTGCAGTGGGCTGGATGCCATGTGGGTGAGGCATAGCTCCTGCCTCTTACTTCCCCCCAACGAATCCCAGATCCCTCTCTCAAGCTGCACAGGAAAAGCCCCAGCAGACCTGTCACCCAGCCCTCAGATCAAAACCCTTCCCTGCTGGATTGCTCCTTGCTTATTATTGCTGTTGCTGCTGCTTCCGCTCCCTCCTCTTGCCTGTGCTCTTCCAGGGCCGCCCAGCAGCAGGATCATTATTCCAGAGCATTTAGTGGCAGCTCCCCGGCGTTGCTGCCGAAGGCCTGCAGCATTGCTCCATATTTAGAAGCGGCTGATGGTGGCTCAGACGCTGCTGTGGGTGAACGGGGAGCCGAGCTGAAAGAGCGGCTATTTTCGTGCCACCCCCAACCCACAAGCCTCAGGCACTGGCAACTCCATAGCAGAGCTTCTTCCCCTGGGATCTCCAGCCCACTTGTTCGCGCTGGAGTGGCATCGGAGAGACAAGTACCTGAACTCTGGGCAGCTTAAGTGCTCCTCTGATTGAAAAATCAGCCTGTAAGCGCGTGGAGGTTCACCCACCACTTGTGCCGGCGACACTGGAGGAGTCAGACGAGTGTGCTGGAGATGGAGGGGAGGATGCTCTTCCTACCACTGCCGTCTCTCTTGTGAGGACTGCCTGCTAGGGGGAATGACTGAAACCCAGATTACCCAAAAACCTAAATTTTCCCTCAGCACACCTGTTCAACTTCCCGTGAACTTTAAAAGATGTTTGAGTAGAGGATTTTTTGGCTTGTTTTAGTTTTCCCAAGGGTTATCTGCCCATACATCCGCTTCGGATTCCACAGCTTGCTCATAGCCAGGCCCAAGCTCTGCATCATGATATCATGTCTCAGTGGGGCAGTGGAATTGACTTCCCAAGGCACAGACTGACTCCAGGACGTGTGGTGCTGGAGCTGAAGTCCCTTGAAAACCTGGCACAGCTGAAGGTGGGAATTTGTGGGCAAATCCTGCAAAATCCTAAGCAGATGCAACTTCATACTGCTGCAGCGTGGCTGGAGGAACTGCCCTGGGACTCAGACCCCTGGTTTGGTTCCATAGCCTCATTCCAGTTGCAACTTCCCAGTGCTTTTTTTACCCCTACGAAAATGGCACAAAACCTGCTGAACCCTCAGGAAGCAGTTTTTACTGTCTGGAACTCCCACGCCCTTCTTGGTTGAGGCCACCAGCAGAGGTTGGAGCAGGAGAATCTCTGATGACCTCGTTAGCAGATGGGGTGGATGGTGTGTAACAAAGGCCCACGTCTCACTGCCAAAGTGAAAGTCCCATGTTTCAGCATCCTATAAGCTCCGTCTGAAAAACGAGAGCAGGAAATATCTCCCAAGCTCTGGTTTCAAACCACACTAAGTGCATTTTGCAGATGCCACCAGTCACTGGGTAACATACACTACTCCCCTTATTCTGCCTGAGGAGTTGCATTTAGTATCCTGCCTATTTATGCTTTCTAAAGACCAATTAAATATTAAATGCATTTATCAAGGTTTAACGCTGCAGTGAGACCAACGGCATGGATGCCAGTGATGCCAGTACTTGTGGTCTCAGCAGGGAGGTGCAGGGGGAGTCACGGAGCTGCTCTGCCCTGTGCAGAGCACAGCAGGGACAGGGGTGGCCCAGGGCATTCAGGCACCCATGGGGACTCTGGCACCATTTTCAGCTCCAGATCCCTGCACAGAGAGCTGGAAAAGTCCGAGAGGCACCCATTCTCGGGGTGTGTCCCCACCCACGGTGTGAAAGCTCCTTGTCACGTACCAAAATCTTGCTCCGCTCTGCTCTGGAAACTTGAAATCATAGACACCGGCTGAATAGAGCTGATTTGGGAATTTGTCAACTCACTGTGTTTTCAGCAGTAAATACCGGTTTGTGGAAACTCAAAGCCTCCCAAAAAAAAAGGATCCATTGTGATAAATTACCCATTTCGCAAAAATCCTGGAAAAAGGCTCAGAAGGTCAAAATGTCCCGTTTTTGACACATTTGAAATGAAAGAAAATCAATTTTCAGGTTAATAAATCTAAGGTAATTTATAGTTTGCAAAAGAGAACTAGAAATGAAAAGCAACTATCAAAATGAAAGTATATTAAAAAACCCCTTATTCAGTGGAATCAGAGGGAGATTTTTTAAGATTTTTTTTTTCCCTTTTATTGCTATTGGAATTTTACATCTCTCTTCCTGTTGCTGGTGGGAACTTACTTCTTTTCTGCCTCAGGAATTGCAGGGCTGGGGAGTTGCTTCCTGAGCCAGTTCTCTCACAGGCTCTCAGATGGATTATTGCTATTATTGCCATTACAACAGAAGCTCAGCTGCCCAGGAGGCTCCAGGTGAGCCTCTCTGCAGACATCCAGACCTCCCCTGCTTTGAGTGCCAGCCCTGCCACGCTGGGGGAGTGAGGAAGACCCACTGGATCTGTCAAAATGGCACGACACAGGGCAGGATGCTGGTTATAGCCACAGTGCAGGCTTGCCAAGAGCAAGGTCCCATACTGCCCATTCAGCAGGCAGATGGACAGGCAGCGAGCCTTTGGAAGCAGAGGAGGTGATGGGACTGAGAAGGGAGCAGGTTAAGGGAATGCTTTCCTTGCCCTCCCTCTCCCCCTCAGCCTGGTTAGGTGCTGTGTCCCCCCACATCTGCAGCATCAGACACTCGTATCCTACATGGGGAAGCAAGACCTCACTCTTACGCAGCATAAAACCTACAGGCTTGGAAAAAGGGGATCCTGGTCAATGTGCCACGCCTCTGTCACCATTTGGCATGAATAGCTTCCTTACAGTTGTCCCAGCAAGGGTCCTGAGCCACCACTGGTGTCCCCCTGCTTTGGGGTGAGCTGTGCCGGGGCTGTTCGGGGCTGGGGAGCAGGAGTGCAGGTGGGCAGGTGCTTTGGGATAGACATCTGTACAGAGATAAGGGCGGCAGAAAGGGAAAATATGCTGAAGGAATAAAGGAGGCTGAGATAATGAAGCAACAGCCAACATTTCCCATGATGAGTAATAGGCAGGCAGACCAAACAGTCACCCTTGTTAGAGGTATAGCAAAAGAGGGAGCCACCCCATCCCTCCCTCTCCCTGCCTGGTTTTCTCCCCCTCCTCCCTTGCCCTGCTCCCTCTGCATAAATCTTTCAACCAGAATAATATCTCTCTTCATAAGGAGAGAAAGAATTAAATATTTCACAAGACTGCAGTCAATCTTGCAGGGCCCTTCTGTCGACATTTCAAACACATATTTGACATTGCTTTCTCATTCCCTCCTGGTGGAGCGAAGAGCTCTGCAGAAAACCCTGTGCAGGGAGGGGACACTGTGGGCTGTTCCAGCCACACTAACGGGCAGCAAGATGGAGGGAGCAGTCCTCTGCCACCCTGCATCCCCTCCTTTTATCTCTCCTCCCTTTCCTTCTCCCTCCCTAGCATCCCAGAGCATGGGAAGCCCCTGCCCTCTGTTTTGCCCCTTTCTTACAGCAAAAGTTAAACTGTCTCTTAGTTGTGCCCAAGGCAAAACCTAAAAGCTGCTGTCTCAGCAGTGCTGAGGGTTTGATAAAGCTCCATCCTGGAAGAATACCAGCCCTTCTGCTGGGTGGCACCCATACCAGCTCTTCAGCTCTTCCCTCCTGGGGATAAGGCAGAGGTCACATGGGGAAGAGGATATAGGCTGGGGTTTTATTCTGCTGCCACCCTCTACATGTCAGGTGGGCACTGAAATCTGGAAGGAGGGTCATAAGAGACTTTCTCCCCCAAAATCTACATCCTCTGCCACCAGAGAGCAGGCAGCTTGGGCAGTGTGAAGGCAGTGTCAAGCAGCAGCATTAGCTACAGGGTCTGCTTGCTCCATGAGAGGAGCCAAAGTTGCCTTGCCAGCTCCCTGAGAGAAGGGAAAACGGCAATAGCATCACAGTGCTGCTTCTGTGGCACCTCAGAACAAGGGGATGAGGACAAGCAGCCACTTTGCAGCAGAGACACAAGGTGATGTTTCCAGAGCAGAACGAAGATCGCACGTCATCCCCAAAGTCCTCCCTCTGACCTAAGGCCTCCACTGCTCTTTCCTTTCCTTCCACTAACACGAGCCTCACGGTGACCCTGTTGCCTGGGGAAACTGGGAGAATCAGAAGTAGTTACAAGGAGGGACCCTGACTGCTTTTATATCCCACATCACATCTCCAGGGTCCCAGGATGCAGCTCAATGGCTAATGGTGCCTGCAGGCAGGGTACAGCTCTACAGACACAGCAGCAAATCGCTGCAGACCAGAGGAAGAAGGAAGGTTTGAAGTTCTTTGGGAAAGCTGGATGGATTTGCAGAGCCTTCTCCTACCTAATGAGGTTTTACAAATTGTTTCTAAGGTCCTACAACTCCTTCGGTGCGCAGGTTGAACAAATACCTTTTTTCTTTTGAAGTTCTGTATTTAAAGATACATTTAATCTTCCCTGTTAAAGTATTTCTCAATTCCTAGTAAAATTACAGAAATAAGATTTTCATCTAGTTCTACCACTCCGACTCAAACTCTTGCTGTAACCTTCTTCAGACCAGCAGAGATTGATGTTTGCAGATCAAAAGGAAAGATTTATGATCAGCAGTGTTTCCCCTAGAAACACCCATGACCCTCACAAGCTCACATAACGAGATCCAACGACTCCAAGACAAAGCCAGGCGATCCCAGGCTGGGGAGAAGACATCGTTTGTTAAGAGCAAAGTAAACGGAGTAACAAAGCTGTTGACTGAAGAGCGCGATCCTTCTGCCCCGCAGGATCTTTCAGCCCAACGCAGAGCTGCTGAAAGCAAAGCTCTTCCCCTGGGGATGCTGCAGGGACCCTGGGTGGAGCAGGGAGATCGGGATCCCCCCAACCCAGCTGCCAGGGACTGTGGGTCCAACATGGGCACCACGGAGGACCAAGGCCTGCTTGAAGCCCTGCAGCAAGCACCATGCGGGAGGGTGAGCTGAGATATCGCATTGATTTCTGCTGGCATTAAAGCTCCAGGAAGAAAAAAATACCTTACGCTGCAAGGAAGTATTCTGCAGTGAGGCGTTCAAGTGCCAGTTCCCTTCCCTGCTAATTTTTGCTTTGTCAAAGCCACTGGAAAGTATTTCTTCTGACTGACAAAGCAGTGGGATTTATGAATAGGCAAATTAAGAATAAAGAGGGAAGAAATAAGTCTGTTGATAAAAAAGCTGAATAATTCAGTTGAGGATCACTTACTTGAGTCGATTCCCCCAGAATTTGAATGAAATAATTTTTACTTAAAGTAAGTTTGTCTTTTGGTTTGAAACCCTGCGAGCTGGAAAGCAACATATTTGCATTTTGCTTTCCAATACATAAACTGAGACTTCATTTTGTAGGCTTTCTTGTTGAATAATCTGCTCTAATTTAATTGGAATTTGAATCCTATAAAAAGCATTTTCTACTTAGTTTTCTACTGATCTTGGGTATTGAGATTTTGTGATTTGAAAAAGCAATATGTCTGTGTGTGCCGATGATTATCATCCTCAGAGGAGCTTCATCGTTTTTATGTTTTCTGCTGAATAATCTGGTGAATCTAACATGCAGTTTTGACTTAGCCCCTTATTGATATTTTTATTTTAAAATGTTGTGATATGAAGAGCAATTTGTTCGTATTTTCTGCTGGGAAGTGTTTTCTGTTGAGGAATAGGAGGGCTGATTCTATCAATGTTTACAGGAATAACTAAGTCAACAGAATTACTCACACAATTAGCTTTACCTGGCCCTAATGGCTAGATTTTGTGACATTTAAAATGCAGGTGGGTGTCTCTGGGGCAAGTGAAGAGGGTGTAGACACCTCATCTTCCTCAGCTTCTCTCTCCATCCTTAGGTGCCTAATTACCTCAGATAACTGGGTTCAATGATACTTGGAGATCCCTTCCAACTCAGGATACTCTGTGATGTTCTATAACACCTTTATAACTCTAGCCCAAAGTTCATAATTCTATTAAAAAATGGGACAGGTCGGAAAAAACAAGTGACAGCAAAGTTTGGTTCTGTTTCTGGATGCCCAGGCAAAGCCACTCGCTCCTGCCTGGCTTGGAGCAAACAATCCCAGGGCATGGGGACACCCCAGCATTGAACTCAAGGCCAGGACCCAGACACACCACAGCTGAAACCGAGGAAATGGAGACACCAAAATCCCTCTGCAGGTCTGGGACAAAGACCTGCAGGGAAAACCACTCCTGATGTATCAGCCTCACTGAGCTAGGCCCTGCATGTCATCCCTGCCATGGCTTGTAGTGCCTAACCACTACCAGTCTACATACAACCTGGCACATCCTTTAATCACAGCAGCAATCATAAGGAATTAAAATGAATTTAAATATGCAATAATCACTCAGCCCTGAGTTATCAATAATACAAGAGCAGCTTGGGAGGGAGCAGGCGGATGAATGAGTCTGTAGCCCATTCCTGCTCCGCAACAGCCGATCAGAATTCCCAGCAGCAGGCAAGCACCGCTGCCCGAGCAGTGGCAGCTTGCTGCTTGGAAAGAAAATGGACAGCAGGAGGGCTGGGGGGAATATAGCATTTCATTCTGAGCGTCAACAGAAATGGATTAATATAAGATAGGGATCCACTGAGCAACGGCTGGGTGAAATATCACCGTGAGGACAGGAAAGCTACTTTGACCGTGAAATAATTCCAAAGGGCAATATCATAATTTTGGTATCCCTTCTGTCCCCCCGGGTGTTATTTCACCACTCCTGTCATCAAAACAATGCTCACAGACCAAATTCACTGCCCTGGAGACTTGCAGGCTGATTCTCACAGCCAGGCTGTCACACTGATGGGTATCCAGGGGGTCCCTGCTGCTCCCCTGTGTGGGCTGGGATACCAAGGACATCACGGCCTCAGCAGGCACTGGCGACGTGCGGGTCTGTGTGTGGGTGAAGGGCACCAGCTGGATTAGCCAGATGCTGAGGGCACTGTGGCACAACCTTCAGCAGGGGAAGAAAAAGCAGATTTGACTCTCTTACAAGCAGCCACAAACCCACTCCCCTCACGACCTCGGAGGGAGCGGGACAGCCGTTCTGCAGGGCACAAACTGATTTCCAGAGTTTAGGAGTTCAATGCCAACCATTCACACATGCATAATCCCCCACTTAACTCCAGGCAACCATGTGCTGGCGTGGCTCAGAGACCTTAGCAGGAGGAGCCTGGGATGCACACAGAGCTCATCGGATGCAAATCCATGGAAGGTCTGTGCTGAGCCCGCTAACGTGCACCTCGTCGGTGCTGTGGCAGTGAAATCTCCCTCCAAAGCCACCCTGAGAACCCCTAAGCTCATGGGGCTGCTTGTTTGCCTCATGTTTGCTTTTCTATCACCTGCTTTGCGAAGCAGGGCTGTGAGCTGCGGGGGGGTAGGGGAGGAGACCCTCCTCCTGCACTGCCGGTGCCTGCCATCTCCAGCCACCATGCCACAGCCCGTCCTGGCACATCCCAACAGCACCCCAAGGTCTCTCCAAGCATGAACGACCAACCCCTGGGCATAAGCAATCCTGCTGGCAGCACACATTCAGTGTGCATCCCTGGCACACACGTGTGCACACCCACCCCTAAGACACGGGAGCAGAAAGCCCATCCTCCAGACTTCCGTCAATAAGCAGATGGCTCCCCAGCACTATCATTTTACAACATTAGAGCTTCTGCTCTGCTCATGCAGTAAACATTTTCTGGCTCGCTGCATTAAAAAAAGGTGGCTACCATGGCTTTGCAAAATTCTATATTTCCTACGTTATGTGTTTATCAAATGCTTTTGGGGTGGAGGGAGGGGAAAGCACTTCTATTTTTGAATTACATCCTGCAGGACACAAATTTTTCCCCAGATCCCAGTGGGGTTTTGCTTCTTGTTTGCCTCCTTCCAGATTGCTATAGCTCTGTCACTCTTTGTGGGGAACCAAGAGATGGAAAGCTGTTATGCAGACATCAAGGGGTTGTAATTGTGTGCTGGTAAACATGAGAGCAAGAGGGATTTCTGATGGTATTAGAAACCACAAGATATCTGCAGATGTAAGTGTTCCTGGAGGCAGTGGGTCTAGCTGTTAGTAGAGCAATTAGGCCTGGTGTTACTCCCAGCCCTGCTGTGCCCCCGAGTCACCACAGAGGAGGGGACGGTACCCGTGTCCCACCCACCTGTCCGTGGCAGCTCCGTGGCACATGTGGGTCCCTGTATCCCACTCTCCAGCCAAGACACTGCTCACTTCCACCCGGGCCTTACAAGCTGGGGAAAGGGGGAAGGAAATGATCTAGAGGATATGGCACAGTGCCTTGCTTTACATGTACCGCAATTATCGTGCTGGCATTTTCCCTGTGTTCGGAATAAAAATGTCAATAAGGAACAAGTTATTAAACCAGAAAGAGGGTGGAAATCGCAAGAGCTCATGCAGGCTCGATGCAAACCCATTCCTGTGGCCCCTGAGCTCTGGGGTATGGAAACAGCTTCTGCCCCAGCTTTCCCTCTGTGGCTATGGCAAGCGCTGGTCCCTCTCTTCAGCACCATGACACCAATCCACCTGGGACTCCCCAGTCCGACAAGGCACTGGAATACTGCAGCAAGGAGCCTAAGGGATGGCCAGGGACTGGAGTACACAGTGCACAAGAAGTTGGGTTGTCAGCCTCCAAGCAGATCTTACTGCTCTCCTCTGCTCCTCCTGCAATCCTGAGGCTGCCCCACTAAATTAAAATGTATTTTTCTCTTTTAATGAGACCTTTCTGTCCTTTTTATTTGCCTTGTCCTTTCCAAGCCTTTCCTTGGTTCCCTGCTGAGATTGCTGCCTCCACCAGCACTTCCAGAGACATTGTCAAGGAATGACGTTTCCGAAGGAAGCAACGCAATTCCATGCTGTTGCTCAGCCTCAGGGCTCCTGCATCCAACTAAGTTCTTGGCAAAGGGCACCCACAGCACTGTGAATGCCAGAGGAGACACAGCCATGCCACAGGGTGCAGGAAGAGGATGGCAAGGGCAGAGGGGTGCTCACAGCCAGAGGTGGGTATGTTTGCTAACACACAGCCCAGTAGGTAGGACGAAGGCTGAGGCTGAGGGGCAGGAATCTGGGTGCCCACAGCCACTGGCAGCAACTTCAGCCCAGCCCAAGGAGCCAGAACAAGCAGGGCACGCATGGCACCGTCCTGACTGTGCATAGTGATATGGTCCCAAATGCACCTCTGCTCTCCCGCCCCTACAGTGCCTCCCCCTCCATATTTTCAATTATCAAAGCAAAAGAACACACACACAAAGGAGAACAAAACAAACAAAAAAAAAAAACCACAAAACCCAACAACAACAAAAACACACGCACACACAAAAAGAAGAAAAACAACAATCAAAACAAAAAACCACCAAAAAAAGGAATTAATTAATGATTCATGTTGGAGCCTTGGCAAACCTCGCTCCGCATAAGTTCAAAGCAGGAACAATAAGTATTTGGCAAAGAGGAGGGAGTGAGCTCGTGCTTGGCGGCGTCTGGTGCAGAGTGCTGGCAGCATCGCTCCCATCACGGTGCCCGACACCACAGGGGCCACAGGGACGGCACCGCCGAGCTGCTCCGAGCCAACTGTCACATCCTGCCCAAGGGAGCAGCCACAACCCAACCGTGAACAAACAGGGACACGGGCCTGGGAGGAACACACCGCTGCTGCCAGCGGTGGCTGCGCGTGCCCCGCCTGCCACGTGATGCCCCCTCTGCCCACACGTGCTCACACACATGTGCCCCCCTGAAAACCTGGGCCTGAGCCACTCCAACCCTGCATCTGGTAGAATTAGGATAATGAGAGATCTTTAATGCAATTAGTAGATGTCAAGGGACATGGTCTTGTGAGTCTAGAGCAAATGAGGCTTGGATAATTGGTGTTGAAACACATATATCAGGGAGATGAGTTTCCCTCCCCCCCCCCCGCCAGAGCTGAAGGCTGGAACACTCTGTCAACTGATCCTGTACAAATGCGTTTGGCTATTCGCTGGCGGCAGCTTCCAAAGTTCTAGTGTGGAGCCTCTGCCAGGCAGGCCTGCAATCCTAGCAGCAAACAAGCTGTCATTTGATTGTTAAAAGAACTGCCTGGGAAGTGGCTTTATCCCTACATGCATGCACAAACACCCACACACATGCTCACGTGCATGCCAGCAGCCAACAGGCGCTGGCAGCAGCAGCAGCAGCGTTCCGGTTGCCCCGAGCTCTGCTTGCAGCTCCACTTTCCTTCTGCTCAAGCGGAAGTTCACTGGGGGTGTAAAGGTGGCTTTAATCTGAGGCACACCCAGCCCTATTAGGGTCGCAGTGGGAGCAGAGTGGTCTGACTGCCCCGCGAAAGGGAAGAGGGATGCACTGCATGCCATCCTACCTGAGGGATCTGCCATCTCCCAACACTTTTCCCATCAGTGGACCCAGTACAGGACACCTCCACCCCTTGGTGGTCAGGTCAAAGCCGTAAATAAATCTACCTCTGTGTTGCCTCAGCAGCACCTCCAAATACCAGACTAGGACAGATGCTGCTTCCCCAGATAGCCAGACCTGCTCTGGGGCATTTGCAGGGTGCATGTAATCAAAAAGCCATGAATTTTCAGAAAGTGCAATAGCTGGTCCGTGCAAGGTTCCTAAATTAAAAATTCTGTTTTGCACTGCACTCAGGGAACCAAAATCACCTGCAGAACAGGACTCAGGAAAAACTCAAGCCCTTGCATTTTGCTGGGAAATATTCAGGAATTTTGCCACAGTAAGGGAAAAAGTATTTCATTTCTCAAGCACGAACCATAATAAAATGTTAAATACAACCTGGATATTAAATTAAAACATAAAAGTCAAAACACATCAAATCAAAGAGACACATTTGAATTTCCTGGACGCGGTCAACAGATGGAATGATTTGCTTCAATACTCTCCCACCTGAATTTTGGTTTCACGGTTACACGCCGATTCTGATAATGCATCTGATAAAAATGTATTTTCCAATGGAAAATTTCATCCCTGATACCCTCTGCCTGCATTTCCAGAGCATCTCATGGATGATGCAGGGGATGGAGATGATGTCCCTCCAGGGCAGGTCCCCAGTAGAGAGGGGACCAGCCTTGAGATGCTGCCCCGTGCTTGGCTTGCTCAGAACCAGGGGAAATTGATGCAGGCTGTGCCCTTTAATGAACAGGAACACATTCCCATGGCTTATTAAGCATTTCTATAGGTTTGGAAATCAAAACCATGTCACCAAAATATAATTATGGATAAACACAAGGCAGGCCATTGGAGCGCAATAGAGCATGAGGCTGGAAGAAGGGCACTGTTCCCTCCTGCATCCTCTCCCAGCACTCACTGGGAATGATGGAGATGGCAACGGGTAGTCTGAGCCATCAGCTGTGCACCAGAGCAGCTCTGCCAACCACCCCTCGGCAGTCCTGCCTTCCCAAAACCAAGCTGGGTACCAGGCTGCGCCAAGGCAGGCACTGTGAGTGCTCCCTAGGGACAAGTCACTTCTGACAGCAAAATAGGGAATCAAACCCTGGCTGAGCCCACTCCTGGTTCTTACAAGCCAACTGAAATGCAGCCCAAGCCCCTGCAGATGTATCTGTGGGGTCCTAGGCGCCAGAAGCAAACCCACAGCATCAGAGAGACACCTGTGTAAAAAACAAAGGTGGGGAATAGCGTGCCCATGGCCTTGGTTCATTTTCTTGGTTCGTTTCTCTGGCAGAGCAAGGGCACCAGGAGGAGTGCCTGGCTCACAGAGAGTTCAGTGAAGGTTCACCACTTCATTAGGCAGCCACAGAGCCCTGTGAAACCCCACTCTCCCCTCTGGGGCAGCAGTGCCAAGGGCAGGGTACCAGGGTGCAGAGAGACCTGAGCGTCTCTGCCACGGCTGGCGGGGGACAGGGCATGGGGATGCCAAGCCCTCCTGAGTCACCACGTGACACTGGCGTGTTCAGCCCCCACGTGCTGCTGGCCCAGGGGTCCCCCCTGCCTGCACCCCTGCCCACTGTACAGCAGCACAGTAGCACAGCTGCCTGTGGGGAGCAGAGACCGGGGCCAGCTGCTCCCTGCAAGGCAGGGCTTCCCCGGGGCACTGGGCACCCCAGGTCAGTGCGGCCCATGGACGCAGTCTGGCTCCAGAGGCAGAGCAGACGAGGCTAATGCATGCGACACCTTCGAGTCAGAAGTGAAAGAGCAGCTGAGAGGCAGCTCCGTGGCCATCTGCCAGGTGATGCAAGCAGGGCTTTCATCATTCAAGAGGAAATAAAGTACTAGAGCAAGGTAAGGCCAGCAACCTGTCTCAGAGAAGGCATCTTGCGAGCAGGAGGAGCACCTGAATCCTCAAGCCCCCAGGTATGTACGTGCAGAGGGAAAGCACAGATGCCCTGTGAGCACCCTGCAGAACTCACTGCAGGATCGGGTAAAAGCAGGTGCTTCTTCATAGGGTTAGATAGTATTGAGATGAATGAGAACAGGAAATATAGTTGGACTAATGAGGGCAGCAGTGTGGAAAGTCCTCAGCCCTTAGGGGCTAGGCTGAATAGCTGGAAAGAAGATTTACCTAAGATCTGCCACTCTCTGTTAGACTCACACTGCAGAGCACGTACTCCTGCGCTGGGGATTCATCAGCTCCAGCTGCCAGTGAAAGGGAGATGGGATGCCTTCCTGAGGGGTTCCTCCAGTTCTGCCACAAGTTGTCAGGTGCCAGAGCACTTGTGCAAGCAGCAGGGAAGAGGCTTTCTCTGGATGTCATTCCTGCAGAGTGCAGTTAGAGGTCCTGGGGTTTGCGGCATCGCAAAACCACGAAGATGACACTTGGATGTCCCAGCCTGAGGAGCTTGGGTCTCACTGGGTTATCTGCCAGACGCATCCATCATGCTCCCCACTTCTCTACAGGCTGCCTTGCTAACCTCCAGCTCTGCTGCCCCAGTGGGATGTTGGGACCAGTGATGACAGAAGGGGAAAGAAGGTGGCAGCTGGAAACCATCACTTAAGATGTAGCTGGAAACCATCACTTCAGATATATCCAGCAACTATCGCTTAAGATACAGCCCAGCACAGGAACCCCAAAGGTCTGATACTGCCCAGCCAAAGGATGTTCAGAGCTGGCACTGGCAGCTCTCCTGCCTGGGGAGATGGGAAGCACCATGAGAGCCCAGGCGGCACAAGAAGGGTTAACTTGCAGCCATGGGAGCAGAAAATGAGGTTCCAGTTATTAGCTGATTTATTGGTCTGTCCTCAATTGGCACTCAGGACTCAGAAGAAAATGTTCCACTCCAAAGCATTAAGCATCTTCAAAGAGCAAAAGCATTAAAAATTGAAATCATAAAATAGACATGTAAATATAGCAGAGGTAAACGGGGCAGCGAGGAGAAGAGCAGAGCGTAGCCAGCCCCAGCCAAGCCTGCAGGGCAGAGAGAGGGCTGTGCCAGGGGGCTGGAGCCATGCTGGGGTGGCTGCATCCCCCCAGGTTGGGGGGACAACTGTGGGGAATCTCTGGATGGCTTCCCTGAGCGAATGCCTTGCTCGCCAAGCTCTGCAGGGTGCAACCATGCAAGAGAACAGAGCTGACTTGCTGCATGTGGGAGCCTCGCCCCATGGTCCCTCACCACCCTCCACACTGGCCTATACTCGATAACCCAAGGCCTGTAGGGGTTTATACTCCCCTTTTCCCCCATGAATCCCTCCCAAAACCACTTCAAACGTGGCAAGACAGGAGGAGCAGGGCTGCCTGCCAGCAGTTCACCCGGGTCAAGTGAACCCAGTGAAGTCACCCAGAGCCACCCCGCCCTCTGTCAGGAGTCACAGCTGGATGGCAAACTAATGCTGTCACCTCTTTGGGCAAGGACAGTTTGTCACACGCAGTATTTCACAGAGTCAGGGACAAGAGCACTCACTCACTTTCCTCCTCTTCTACAGGAGCAGGGCAGAACAGACCCAAAGTCCTTTGAGCCCCTCTGGCCAGCTGTCCACAAGGCAACGTGATGGTGCCACCCTTTTCCAAAGCACCTGCCAAAGCAGAGGGCTCAGCAGCAGTCCTTGAGCCTGGGGATGGCTGCTGGAGGGAAGGGACCTGAGGTGAATCACTGCCCCTATGTAAGAGCCCCTTGCTGGGCTTGGGAAGTTTAAGTGGGAGCTGAGAACTGCCTCACATGTTGCTCCAGCACCCGGCCCAGCGTAAGGCACCATCTGCCAGCAGGGACGGCAAACCAAAGGACTGATGTGGAAAAAGGAAAAGGGGGGGAGGGAAGGAAGGACACAGAACCTCCTTGCCCCAGTGGGGAACATGCATCTTCCTGGGGGACTGGCATTTGGGGACAAGTGTGTGGCAATCCCACTCTCCTTAGGAGCAGCAAGTGATGTACTGGGCTGCCTGCTGACTGTATTTTCAGAGCCACCTGCAGAGATAGCAGGCCCTTCCCACTGGAGGGTGGTAGATGCTCAGCCCCTCTCCAAACCCTCATCAGACTGCGCTCAGGCGCTCTGCACCTCCACACACAAGAACTGAACCCCTACAAGAACCAGCAAAGCAGCCAAGACACAAAACACCAGTGGTCACGCTAACCTTTCAAACCTCTGGAAGCACAACCATCTTCTTGGTAAAGGTCTCTGGTGAGGAGCTGGGAAATCACCATGTCCTCCAGAGTCCTGGAGTCCCTGAAAGGCCCCATCCCACCTGAGGTTCAGCAAGAGGGACCACCACCCCTGCTCCTGACCACGCTCTGGCACAAATTCAGCTGTCTTGGCACCCATACCTGTTTTTCCTCTACACACAATTTTTTCTTAATTGGGAGCTTGTTAATTATCCCAATACTTTGCGGAGGAAATAAACAGCAATTAGAGAAATAAGTGGTATTTTTATTCCCTGGCACTCTCGCAGAGCTCCCTGACGCCTCCCATCCACGGCTCCCACATGGGCACATGTTGCTGCCTGCTCCGGCATCGCTGCCCGACTGCTCTCCTCCGTCTGTTCCCCGCGAGCAGGGCACTGCGGTGGTGGGCTGCCTTGCTCTCCCCCGGGGAGGAAGCGTTACTGTGTGAAAGCAGCAGGCTGTCCCACTGTAATCTGTTCTAAAAGTCATAAATTGCTGAGAAAAGCCAGTTTTCCTGCACAACAGAAGGTTAGTGCGTTTAAAGAGAGCACTGGAACTGTTTTTATTAATCAGAACTGCTATAAAGAAAGCATTTTAATTAACATAATTATCCTGTTTGAGAGAAGCAGCCCGTACCTCACAGATACTTTTCAAACTAAAGATGCGGGCTGTCAGAGTCAGTCATAATTAAGCAAAATGAGCCAGTTTTCCTTGCTCCATGTCTGCCTCCTCCCAGCCACACATTTCCCCTTTGCTTCAAGGCGAGTGGAGACACTATCATGCCATGGGGGTAGCAGAGCAGGTCCCCATCCCTGCCTCCAGCATGGACCAGTGGGGGTTAAGTTCCATCCTAGCCAGCAGGACTGGACTGCCCAACTCCGGGCACAGACTGAGCTGCAAACAGTCAACCTGGAAGATGGAGGTGGCTATAAAAAACCCGCAAGATTTGTACAACTTTGTTTGCAGCACAGTCTCACAGTCAACAGGTAAAAGATTTATTCTCATTGAGAAAGACAAAAAGAAAAAGCATGAAAAGCCTGGCACTGAGCCACCTCCCCAGCACAGAGAGAGGAGAGGGTAAGGGGAACAAAATCTGGCACGGGCAGGCAGCTGTATAAGGCATCATGGGGGTTTCTCTGAGCATCCCAGACACAAGCCAAATCCTGGAGGGCAGCAAGCTGACCACGAGCTGCAGCTTCAGCAGCAGCCCTCCTCCTCCTGCCTGAAGCATGAGGCTCCACCACATGCCTTAGGCAGCATCTTTCCTGCTTTCTCCTGACGCAGTAACAGGCTCAGGAGCTCCCTTGGCACGTCCCTGCCTGCTCTTCGCCCCCGACACCAATGTCCCCCTTCTAAAGGGCAAGATGGGGCACACAAGCTACACAAAGCAATCAGGCATCACCTCCAACCCTGCCGTTCGCTGCTTCAGCCCAGACCTCCTGTAACCCACCCAGGTGTCCTGGAGCAGGACACACACCTAGGGCTGAAAGCAGCACCTTCAGCAACCAGCCAAAGTCCCTTCATGGCAGCACCATTCAGTATTTTAATAGCTATTTTAAAGGATGTTCTGCTATTTTGCAGAATGTGCAGCATAATAGACTGTTAACAACCCGTGGTTTTAATTCGTATCTCCTTTGTTTGTAAAAGATGACTCTGAGTTGATGGGTCTGCCCTGAAATAGCACACCACTGGAGATGCTCATGCCACGTCTTTAATTCACACCCAGTGTCACCTCAAAAGGACCAAAGTCATTTTGGCCGAGCTCCCAGCCCCATGTCCCCGCGGACTGCAGGGACAAGAGCACCCATCCTGCCCATACAGCTCTCAGTGCTGGATGTCACCACCCAAGGGCAGCCCACGCTCCCTCATGGCCAGTCAACTGCTATCTGCGGGTAGAACAAGCAAAGAAATTGAAAAGAGGTACTTTCAGATTTCTTTTTTTTTTTGCATGGTTTCCTCAAGAAAACAAATCTTGTGCCATCACATGCTCCAAGCGTTGCAAGTCTCTCCTAATTACTCTCCAATTCATCAGTCAAATTCAACAGTGTGTGAGTGACGGCTGGAAATCTCGAAGTTATTAAATTCCTGGAGGTTTCATGGAAATAGGCAGGTGGATAGAGTAGAGAGGCCTTCCTTGGCTCAGCTGAGCCAGACTGCAGGAAGAGCCTGGGTCTTTTGAGGTGCCAGAGGATCCACATTGGAGAAAGGAATAGCACAAAACCCCTGATGATACAGGGAAAAGGCTGCATCAGAGGATGCAGTGTGCTAGATATTGAAATCAATCAATCTTCAGGTATTAGCCCCCGGAAAAGCAGCCTTCAGTAATGCTGAGTGGCATGCTAACAACCTGTTTTCAGACAGGAAACACAATTTTCATGGGAAATTCAGGTTTTCTTGGTGGAGAAATTAAAATATTCAGAAAAGAAAACATCAAAGACACTTCTCTTCTTTGGTTCAACACAGACTGACACATTTCAGGTGACTAAAAAGACATCTGGGACCCACCACGGAAAGTCTAGAAGCATTTTCAGCAACCAAACTTCGCTGGGCAGGGGTCAGAACTCCTGACAGCCTGCTCCAGATGGCCCCAGGAGAGCTGGACAGGGACGGGGACAAAAGGAGAGCACAGGGTAGAGGCAGCAGGCAAAGCCTTGGGCTTGCCACTGTGAAAGGCTTTGTGTGGCACACAGGAGGGTTTTATTGCAGGCTATGAAGCACCCGCTTAGAGATAATCTCAAGACCTACTTGTAAGACCAAGTAAAAATACCTCTCCTGGTTCTGGATTGCGAGAGCTGGGAAGAAGGGTTCCAAAACTGGGTTCTCTCCCTGCCCACGCGGAGGACGGGGTTGTGACATCGCAGAGAAGCTGTTTGTAGGTCTCCCTTCACAGGCTACCAGGCAGGCAGCCTCACCCTCCCTCAGACAGGGCATCTGCCTTTCCCAGCTCCCAGTCCCTGGTGTAAATAGGACTCCTCGCTGGAAGTGTTGGGGTTGGTGGGACTGCACGGCGCTGCACGGCACGGCACAGCACAGCAGCTTTTCCAGCCACATCCCCTCCCTCTGTGGCCCCGGTGCTGGCCAGGCAGCACTCACAGCCCCAGGGGAACCTTCCTCCCCGAGCCCACTCACATGCTCCCCTCGTCACAAGCCAAAGCTGCAGCAAGATGAAGCGACGCTCATAAACTCCTTAGAAGGGAAATGTTAATGAGCACTGAGTGGAGGGTGAGAAAAGCCCTTAGTCGTATTAGCTCCGTTGCCAGAGCTGATGAACGTCCCCCAGCCACAGAGCCCTGTTCAGGCACACGGCACGCGGGGAGAGCCAGACCCTGAACTGCCACCCCGCAGCTTGGGGCAGGAAGGGGCAACGTCCCTCAAAGCCTCACTGATCCCTTGCTTAACCTCAGAAAAACACCTCCTGCAAGCTGATGGGGCCTGTGCCATGGGGTTCTGGAACGGCAGGTCCTGCTGGGATGGGATGCTCCACCTGAGAAGGAGCGGGAGCCCATGGCCACGCCTGCCCGCATCGCCGAGCAGTTCATGCTTTGGTTGCATAAATAAGCCACACGCCAGGTTTTATATTGGGAACTCAGTCCTGAGCTTGTGTAACTCTGATTTTTTTTTTTTTTTTTTTTTGTGCAGCCAGGAAATCTCCATATAAAGCGTACGTGTAAAAATAACGATTTTCCTCAGCTAACCAGCCACGTGAGCGGTGCCGTTTGCGTGGCCCTGCCCCTCGATCCCTGGCGTGCGCCGTGTGACACAGCGGGACTGGTTTTTTACGGTGACAGACCCGACCTTTGGGGAAAATGCAATTTAATTTTTAGTATAACCTTAAAAAGGAGACCAGCAAAGCAGCTCTCCCATAAATTTTGTTAAGTGACATTTATTTCTCAGCACATTATCACTAGCGATAGGCAAATGTGGAATACAGGGGTTTGGTTCAGGGGGGTAGCCATCTTCTCACTGCCAGCTCCAGTGGGATGAGGCAGCTGTACTTAGGCTCGCCTCAGGTACTGCCTGGAAAATCTCAAGGTGCTGAGCTCTCTTCTCCCTTCAAGCCCTCAACACAAAATGTAGCCCCTATGTGCCTCACGGGGCTCTGGGTACTCTTTTCTGGTGTGTGGAGATCCCACCTCTAAGGAAGCTCCCACTTCCTTGCCCATGGGCCAGGTATCAGCAGTAACACAGCAAAGTGTCCCACTGGCTCAGCCCATAAAAGCATCTCTGGCATGCTCAGATCCCTTCCCATCCTGGCCAAGGTAAGATGGAGTTTGCTTTAAGAACACAACAGATCTTCCTGGTCACCGAGGCAAGCTCCTGCTACCCAAGCCTGCCAAGCCTCAATTTGAATACCTATAAAAGATCTCAGCAGCTGGGTTTTTAATTACAGGGACTAGAAATCAGGCCCTGTTGAGTCACACCAGGTTATCATGGTGGCTCAAGCAAACACAAACCGTGCCAAAACACCGCACAAAACCGTGCTGAACCCCCTTCAAACCATGCCATGTCCCCAAAGGCTGAGCTAGGAGGAGAACAGGTGGGTGCTTCACAGCACAGCCCTCTCCAAAACACGAGTGCAGGGGTTTTGCACTGCTGGGTGCCAGGGTGGAATACTGTTATATGTGCCTGGCCAGAGGAAAATACAAGATGCCACTATATCCATTACATCCATATGGATTCTGCAAGAGACAGAGGGACAGGACATGCCCAGTTTACTACCCTGGGGCTGGACTAGACCCAAAGAAACACTTCCAGTTCCTTGGCACTGATAAAAGACTGAAAGAGCAGAGAACAGAGGGCTGTTAATGGATAGTGAAGTCTGGTGTGCTTTGTGGCACAGTTATTTGCACCTAGGAAAAAGCAGGCAGCAAATTTGCTGGTGCCAGCCCTGCCGTGACAAGTCCTTCAGTGTTGCTGTGGCTTCTGGTACACAGGGATCTGGAGAGACAGTTTGTTTGAATTTCTAGGGAGCAGGTGGTGGTGTCAGAAACTGATCTCTGAGTCCTAAAAGACTTGGGCAACTCCACTGCAAAGTGTTTCAAAAGAGCCATAACTGGCTTTCCCCAATCTCTGACAAAGGCTGGAGACTGGAAAAAGCCTTTCCTTTGGGCAGACAAGCATTTCCCTCTGCTGAGGTGGCTCAGCATCCCCGGAGCATCCCATGTGCTCCTGAGGATACTTCTTTCTGCCGTTCCTGGAGCAGTGCTTGGGCTCCCTCCTAGCCAAGCAGATGTAAATGCTGAACAGAGCCAGCAACAACTGCCCAGGCCCGACTCTGGCAGCAGGTGCTGCCCTGTCCCAGCACCAGCAGCAGCCCAGCCACCTCTGTGAGCCCAACTGATCCTCACTCCTCCTCCTCACACAACCCAAGCCAAAGACATCTTTCGGAGTTGCCCAACATTGCTGTCCTCTGCTGCCAGACTCCCAAGGAGCGCTGCCTACCACTCTCTCAGCAGGCGCTTTGGCAACCCAAGCTGTTATTTCCCAGGCTGTTGAATTAGTTCTTGCACTGGCATCACCACGCAGCTCCCAGTTCCCACATCACGTCTCAGTTGTTCCCCAGCTCTTCCCTGGCATCTCCACCCAACAGCGGCATAAGCCAGTCACGTTTTGGCAAAGGGGTGCCTACAGCTGTAGCCCTGACTTTAAAAAAAATACAGGCATAGGAAAAGAATAAGGCAGCCTGGTGAAGTAGGCAGCCTCAACAAGGCTGAGCAATGCTGACCACCGGGACCCATCACCAGGTTTAGGGGAGGCACCCATGGAAGCCCTTTCCTCCGCAGCAGCGGCTTGCTGCGAACATGCAACTGAGCCAAGAGAACCGTAAGGCTTTCCCTGTGGTGACCGAAGGCTGCCTCATACCCCACAGGCCCTGGGGGATCAGAAATAAGGATGAACACCGGGTCAGACACGTCTCCCGCTCACAGCCATGCACACATCTGCCTCTCCCAAGAGCTCGGAGTCACAAGCACGGCCCCAAAATCTGCTCTAACACATGCAGGTAAGCAGGGAGCAAAACCCCCAGGTCAGCTCAGCAGGCTGCAGGGTCTGAAGAGGAGGCTCAGACATGCTCAGACTGAGCTTTCCATCCTCTCTTGCTCAGCTGACCACAACTGCTGTTGCCTGACAGCCAGAGACCCCATGGGGCCCTCACAGGCACATGCTGAAGGAGATCAAAACACCCTTTCTCCCTCCCCAAAATGCCATGTTTATCTGAACACCAGCTTATGGCAGATCTAAGGGAGTCCATTCCCTTATGAGTTAAGATTTAAAGCTTTAACAAAAGCAACTCACTGGTTTTTTCTAGGATAGCTGCTGGGAGCACCAGCAACTCAATTTCTATTGATAAAAACCTCCTTTCTCTAAAAACATGAGACCACAAAACATGGGCAACACAGAACCTCAAATTGCAAAGGACAACAGTTTTCCTGCATTTCTGCTAGGCCACGAGGAAAAAACTCACATCTGACAACATCTGCAAAGAGAGTTATTGTGAAACCCTCAGAGACCAGCAGGCAGAGCAGGTTCTCAGCCTCTTCCACCAGCTGGGAGCACAGTCATCAGTCACTCTATGGGGCATCTACATTATGCTTTGCTTTGCTGTCCATTATTTTGCATCCCCAGGAGTACCTTGCCATGCTGTCAGCAGCCCACTGCGAGTTCCAGGAGAGCAGCCAGAGCAGATCTCTTCCAAGGTGCTCCTATCGACTACAGAGGGACAAAGCAATCAGGGAGCAGACAAGGAACACACGGCTTTCCCATTGTGGAGGGACTGCTGGGATTTGTTGGAAGGCATCCAATTAGTTAACAAGCACTCCAGAGCTGAGTCTGGTCTGGAATCAGCAATTAATTACCACGAGGCAAGTGAGAGAGAATATATTGGAGGAACCTGCATCTGTCCTAGGGATGGACCTAGGAAAAGAGGATGTGCCCAGCAAACCCATACTGAAATGGAGAGGAGCAGCTGGCAACACGCAAGCAGGATGATGTGGATCCCAAAAAGATGCACAACACCAGGAGCGAACACCAGAACTGGCCCCCCACCCACGTGTCCTCTACCAGGAACTGGCACAGCTTAGAGCCCTCAGCTCTGGAGATGGTCTTCCACATCTATCCCAGCCTGTCACAGGCAGCACATGTGCTGTGGGCACACAGACGGTGAACACTTTGTTTCTGATGAGCAGTGACGGAGTAATTAAGTGAACAAGACACATCAGCTTGGCTGGGTGCCTCCTGCTTCCACCGTCTGCAAACACCACGGTTTTGGAAATCCTGGGATAATTCCCTCATATTCATTTTCCTCATTAGTCTTCCGCTCTGGGTTCCTGAGCGTGCTCCAGTGCAGCAGGACATATCAGCTTCCAGGTCCGAGGTGGCTCAGAGGAGCCGGGCTGTCACCAGCAGCATCAGCCCTCCTGGATGCAAGAAGTCTCCCACCAGGTTCTCCTCATGGAAAATCAATGTCTGAGCTCTGGGAAGAAGGACAATACCTCCTCTCAAGGCATTCACACCCAAGCCTGGCAGCTCCTCGTTACCATCCTCCTCTCCGGAGCATGTTCCCATGCAGCAGGAGCTGCGGAGCAGCTCTGCATCCAGCCCCTGTAATAAATTAGCCAGGGATTCGGGCGTTTCGGCACAGCTGCCTCATCCTCTGCCAGCCTGACAATGTGATTAATTTTGGGTGCAGATGAAGCTCATTTATCAGAGGCACGTGATGGCCGCGCAGGCTGCAGGGGCGTGCGGGGAGCCCCAGGGCGCGGGGCAGAGTGGGAGCAGAGGCAAAAGGCAGGAGGCAGGGAGGGAGAGTGAGGAGCCAAGCCCGGGGCACCTCTCAGGAAAGCTGTTTGCCACGTTGGCTCATGATTAAGCATGCTGGGGAAGAAGAGCCCGTGTGCGAAGAGAGCTTTTATCTCTGCTAACACACACGGCCACATCGGGGAGAAGAAGCCATGAGCTGATTACCATGCTTCAAGAGAGGCAATTCTACCCCCACAGCCACTTCTCCCCCCACTGCCCCCTCATCCAGGCCATTTTCCACTTTCCTCTCTTTTCTGAGGACCAATGGGTCCTGTTCTCCCCATTCCCACTCTGCAGCCACAGACACTTGTTCTTTGCTGCTGCCAGGAGTGTGGCCAGAGCTGCTCCTGCATGAATTGTCTGCGAAGACAGAGCTGTTATGTTCACTTCCCAGTGTAACACAGCCCTGACAGAGAAAAATCACTCGGTCAGTTCATCCACCCATTGGCTGGAGTTTTGCCATGTGCTGGAGTAGCACCCAACACAGCAACACTGCTTGCTCAACACGGCATAGCTCTCCTGAGGGCCTGAGCTGCTTCCAGCTGAGGGCTGCCAAGGTCACAAGCAAAGCATCGTGGATCAGGAGTCTCTCCACAGTTTTGGAGTTAGCAATAGGTTTTGTGGTGAGCTGATGCCATGCCAGATGCCCTCCAGTGAGATGGATGCACAGGGAGAGGACATCAGGGCAGTCCTCCAGGCACCAGGATTCACAAGCTGAGCTTGCCCTTGCCATGATTAGGTACACTCCAGACAGTGGTGTTCCCATCCCAGAACACGTCTGCCTCAGAGCGAGTCCACACCAGCAGCACCCAAAACCCTGAGATCACCATAACAACCCTCCCTTTGAGAATTTTAGGCCTCAGCTAGCGAACCGTTTGCTGCTAAAGAAAAGAAAAACTCTCAAGCTCAACGGGGCCATGCAACCCAGGACAGTGGTGGCCAATCCTTGAGCACACTGCCTTCCATGGGACTGAGTTATCAGCCCAACAAATAGCATCACACAGAAATGCTGCTTTTTTGATAAATACACATTTTTTAAAGAGAACATATTTGTGACAAAGGTGAAGATGACACAATACATGGCAGCTGCGCTGATTGTGAGACAGCCCTGCTGATTTATCCCAGCACAGAAGCAAGACCCTTTCTGCTGGGCTAAAGGTAAGGATAGAAAACCCCATGGGGATTTTAGAAGAGTGAAAATATCAAACACTGGATAGCACAGAGACTGAAGCCCAAGAAAGCTCAGAAATTTTATCCTTCTACCCACTGGGTCCCCCAGGATAAAGTCAGCCAGGTGGGTGGTGGCAGAGACGGTGGCCTGAGAGAAGTCCATTCCTGGAAAGGTCACAGGTAACGACACTAGCTTGCAACCAGGACTGCAACCTCTGACTTTCACATTTCTTCCGGGTCCTATATGCTTTTCTAAGCCTGGCTCCCCTGCAAAGGTCCCCAGGCAGGCTGTGCTCTCCTTCCACCCATCACTTCACTTTCTTATTGTTCCAGAGGACCCCGAGTCCCACCCAGTGGTAGAGCCCTCCCGGCTTTTATTTCAATCATTGTGCCAATCACTCAACTGAAGTTTTCAATTCCCATCTGACAAAGTTTATCCAGGAAGGATTAAAGATGCCCACACAGTTTCCCTTTGTGGATTACGGAAAGGCAATGATAAATGTATTTCAGCCTATTTTTACACAGTGGGGAAATAATTTGTGCCAGGGTGAAGCGTGCCGGGAGTTGGCTCCTTAAGAGAGGCTCACTCAGGCTCTTACACCTGCTTAGGGAACAGTGGTGGTGCCTGGCCTCGCTGCTCCACCAGCACCACACGACGCTTTCACACTGGCATGCACTCAGCAAGGAGAAAAGTGATTGCACTTACCAGAGCCAAAATCCTACGAGGACCTGCTGGCAAGGCAAGAAACCTGGAAAGGAAGAGAAAAAGAGAGATGTGGTTCAGTGGGTTGGCTATGGACAGCAGCAGGTGGTTTGGGAGGGTAACCATGCAGTGTTGGCAGGGCCCAGCCCTGCAGGGTTGGGACAAGTTGAGCCCCAGCAGCACCCTCAGACAGGGCTGCGCCACTGTGAGCAGGAAGGAAGTGACCTGCCCTTGCATTGTACCAGGACCATCTATGTTAATCAGGGCCCCCTAAATTCACCTAGCCCTGCTCACCAGGCTCTCCAGGTGCTCAGCTGGCACTGGCGGGGCCGCAACCTGCCACACACAGTGGGAACTCACTAAGGGATTCGCTGCTGCCATCCTGCTGTAAACACAGGGCTGCCCCATCAATGTTCTCCTCTTATCAGCTCCTGGAGCACACCACGCAAATCTGTGCTAAGGAGTCACAACAACGCACCTGGGAAACCATAAATATCTGTGAAAAATCTCCCCATAAATCCACATGAAAGGGAATTTACTGCGCTTTCTTTAGAGATTTCTCCGGGTGTTCCCTATTAAACCACTGTGCTTGTTTGCATAAGTATTCCTCAGACAGTAAAGTCTTCCCTGCCATTAGTTATCAGCTCTGCAAACAGGAGCAGCACCAGGCATGGGACGTACAAACACCCAGCTGTAAAGATGAGGGACTGGCTCCTCACCTTGAAAAGAAATAGAGGATATTAATTGCTTAGCGTAACCACAGCACACTCCCAGCAAAGACAGGGTGAACTGGTAGCCCTGACATGTACAGAACATCTGGGAAAAGGGAGACAAGCAAAAAAACTCTTGGTTATGCTCTCAGGGTGTGCCATACAATGGCAATGCTATGGCAAGAACAAGGATTTTTCACATCATTAGGGAAAAAAGTATCAAAAGGAGAAGAAATACACAACTGCTGGAATCAGCCCAGCTACCCAAAGAAACTGCTGTGATACATTGTCCAGCCCATACCAAGGCCACTATAGAAATTAGAGAAGGAAATACTTTGGCTGACACAGCAGCAACGAGTACACTTCCTAGTGATAATACATCAGTTATCAGGCCTCCCCAACAAGAAATGTTGACCCAGGGCCTTATTAAAGGAGGTAATACTCAGTTCAGATAGCTGCTGGTCTGATCTAACGAATGGCTGACCCAATACATCATATATGTGCAGAAGGGGTTTGAAAATAAGAGGAATATGCTCAGTGGTATCAGCCCACGCCTCTGGAAATACAGGCGCCTGATACACAACCTGGAGATGTAATTTTAATTAATGTGTTCTCATGGAAATTCAAATTGGAACCCAAGCGGGAAGGGCCAAATACCATCTTACTGTGTCTTTATTTTGCTGCTAAAATTTTAGGAAAAGAAAGTTAGATACACCATTCTCACACCAAGCAGGTGGTAACTGGCCAGCCAGCTGACAAATGACTGACTCCTGGAAAAACTCTCACATCAACCAAGAATGAAGTGGAACATCTCACTACTCTTGGTGTTATTGATTATGTTACTGCTGCAGCATGGCTAAGGATAAAAATGGTGGATGATCTGGATTAGTGGAAAGTTAAAAAAATCCAAAAGGAAGATAGTTTTCCTAGATTACATAGGAACAAGATTCCCAATTCCTGAAACACCCAATAGGAAGGCTCTCACTTCCTGCTGTCAATCAGATAAGGTTTATAATTTACCCTTGACAGAGGGAAGCAGTAGGGACAGGTCTCATTGCCTCAATAGTATCACTTGCTGCTCAACACTTAATACCAGTTGTTGCAAGATGACAGATAATAGTTTAAGAAGTAATAGTACAGAAGTAAATGTCACTTGTGGAAGTGTTGACCCAGGACTCACTACCCTGTCTCTGCTCAGCCCCCTTCAAAGCAAACAAAATGGGATGCAACTGGTATTACAGGGTCAGGATTGGGAGTCCTAAATGGTATAGATGTTGAAGTACTCCTAAATAAACTAAGTGCAACAACAAGTGATTTAAGAAAATTAGAACATCCATTGTGATCCTCTCTATTAGTACTGGGGACTAATCAATAGCATTGCCTGAGTGGGAGAAAATTAATAAGAGAGACCACCAGCTGATTGTAGAGACACTTGGAATGGTCCAGGGCAATCTTTCACCCACTCTCAGCTGTATCCACACTCAACTGTGGATGCACTCTACAGTGGCACATGAGGGTGCCTACAGGAGGGTAGGGGAAGGAGGCACCTTACCCACAGAGATTTGAAAAGCAGTTTGGCACAACACAGCTCAGTCTGAAAGAGTATTTCAACCCTTGTGGTATTTGGCTGGTTATGACCCCATAACAATAAGGTCACGGTTTCTGTCTCAGTAATATAATGCTTCAGTATACACCATATACACAATTGCTATTTCAAATCACAGTGGGATCATACTCTTTCCAGTAGAACATAAACTATGGATAACACAAAGCGGACACATATGGTTAATAGCTGATGTTGATGTTGACAACAAGGATTCATTTGTAAAAGTAACACCATTAAGGCCCAAGACATGCCTTGACACTGAGCAAAATATTTGTCACTTTTGAAACACATGCCAATGAAACCCCTAAAACTATACTTATACATATATTGGAAAAGGACGTGTTTTCTTAAGGTCTCTTTGTGGTTTTATTTTTGTAGGTGATATTATTGTAGATAAAAGCAATCATTCAAATATTTGCATGTGTAACTTTACTAGAATTACAGGGTATGATTTTAATTATACAGCTCCTGTTACATCCCACCGGTTGTTACAGTCTAATTATACACTAGTTAAAGAGTCGTTACCTATTTTGACTGGAATTAATCTTAATGCTGGTAAGGAAATTATCACAACGTGGTGACTTACATAAACTATTAAAACATATATGAATTGATGGGAAAAAAAAGTCTAATCACTGCACACCACAATGTGGACAAAACATGGTGCGTGTTTGGAAGAGGACAAAGAGATGGAGAACACTGATGGGAAACTCTCCTAGCGTGGTCATCTGCAGCCACAGGAATTTATAACCTCCTGCTCCACCCAGTGGTAACCGTACTAGCTTTAAATCTATTAGGTTTGGCGCTTGTAATCATTTTGTAGATACGATTATGCAAACCGATCAGGCTTTTTTGAAAGGCTTTGCAAGCCTTGCTAAATGTATTAGCAGGAATGCTTAATAAAAACAAAGGGAGGGCTGTAAAGAAATAAAGGATACTAATTGCTTAGCATAACTTACTTAGTGTCAGTAGCTGGATGTGCTGCAGCTTTAGGCCCCATTTCCATCAGATGTCACCCCGTGCAGCTCCTGCAAGGCTGCCTGGAGAGCAGGTTGTATTTCAGCTATGACATTTCTCTGCATGTTTGACATATCCCTATCATGGCTTCCGTGTACTTCTGCAGAGATGGGTGGGAGACAGGAGAAAATGAATAACACGTTTCCTTTCAGGATGAAATTGTGAGCGTGTCCTCCACTGGGTGCAATTCCTGTGTACGTGACTGCTGTAGTCTGGCTAATACTGCTATGGATACTGGAGATTAAGGGCTGTAAAGTTTGGGGCTGTAAAGTCTATTTCATCCATTCAGGCCTGAGAGAGGGAATGTGAGCAGGGAAAAGGTCTTGCAGAAGTCACCGGATGAAACAGGGTCTGGCCTGCAGGTGACCATCCCATCATGTCCCCTTGCTGCTGTGGACCAACCCCAGGCAGGTCTCAGCTTTGTGCAGCAGTGACATGGAGGAGGGAGAATGCAGATGTCAGGACCAAAGCCCCTGCAGCCACATCCCCAGGGCTGATCCTCCATCAGTGGCTCCCAAACCCACCACGCCACGATCAGGATGCTCCTGACCCTATGCCAAGCACTGCTGTCACATTCCGGGAGCACAGAGCCCTCCGTGGTGTGGCACACAAGGACACAGTGGACACAGTGAAGGCCTTAAACAGTCACAGGGCTGCTGCTGAGAGTGTTCGCCAGGCCTAGGAGAAAAGTTGTTGTCTCTGAGTCGGAGAGCTAATAACAACACTGGAAAATTTCTGCTTTGGCTGAGGCAATGGTCTTTCTCTCTGCCCCATGGAGAGGAAAGCTGCAATGCTTCCCACTGCGCTGGACTATGCTTCCAGCTCCCAGCCCTGTTGCACCCTGGCTCCTCATCAGGGACCTGCCCTGGAGTTGCAGGTTGAGCTGATGGGGGAAATACCCTGCCCCAGACCTAGAAGCTGGGTAGCAAACTTCTTTGCAGCCCTCAAATCTAAGGAAGTCTCACAAATAACTTTCCTGTGGAGTCAGAATCATTCCCAGTTCAGAGCAGGCACAGCCCAAGCCCAGTCACCATTCCTGCCCAGAGGGGAAGCCATGGCAATCTCCCTCCAGCTCCTCCAAGACAATGTAATATGAAGCTGAGCAAATACTGAGTTGTTCTGAGAGCACTGAGGAGTGAAGCAGAGCAAGGAGATGGCTTTAACCCTTACATTATGAGCTCAGACACAGCTTCATACATCCCCAAGTAGCAGAGGAGTTATCTCCACTTTGATCCAGGTTTGAATCAAAACAGAGCATCTCCCTCAGCATCACCCTCAGGGCGGCAGCGAAGCAACCTCATTTTTCTCTGCTTTATCCCTTTTGCCACCCACTGTGTGCCCGAGGCCTCAGAGCCACAAACCCCGGCTCCCTGCACTCCCTGGTCATGATGTGCTGGGGCAGACCCCAGCTGTGGGCACATCCCCCTCCCCTAGGCACTCCTGAGGCTGGCAGTGCCTGCCCTGCCCTGCACAGCTCGGTGTAGCCATGGCAGGGGGAATGCTCCCTCCTCGCACTGGGGAGGGGATGAGCCAGCACAGAGACAAGGAAACGAGAACCTGCCGGGGCATAATGTCGATTCACTGCCCATTAACTTCCCACAAACCCTCCGCTCCGCAGCCTGTCTTCCTCTGCCGCTCCCCTTGCTCCCCCTCCTCCTCCTCCCAGGCTAATGGTCTTTTTGGATGTGAAGACAAACTGTGTAGGTACCCTTGGCTGTGCTTAGGAGCCCTTCTGTGGCGGTGTCTTTGGGAAGGTCTGACAGGAGACATCCCCAGCACCCCTTGGGCACCCTCCCAGCACCCACGGGCGATGGGACTGCCCCCCACAGCACAGCTCACTGCCAAATGCTCTCCTGCTCTTCTGGATTGAATGTCAGACTCTGAACATTAACTTTTACGACATAATATATCCAGCACCAACCCACATTGCCAAGAGACACCCCAAAGCTTATGACCACATCTGGATGCGAATGATTGTTTAAACACCCCACACAGTCCTGTGCATTCGGGATAGATTTACTGTCACTTCTTGTAAAATTAGGAAGGGATAAAACCAAACAGCTGAGCAGCAATGTCTGCTGGGCAGAGCGGGAGTAACACCAGCGTGGCTCAAGGGCTTCAGCTAAAAAAGGAGCTCCAGAATAAACACCAGCAAAGCTCACCATGAGGCATCTTTGCTTACAGCTCCTGCATGAAGAGCGGATTTGACCTGGAAGCCCTCCTGACCCACAGAAGCCCGGCAGAGCATCAGCTGGGTTTGCATCAGCACTTTCTGCAAGCAGCCACATTTCAGTGGTCCTTCACTGCAGGGCAGAAGGGGCAGGGAGCTCCCCTGGGAGGTTAGTGAAGTTCCTCAGATCAAGAACAGATGAAAAGCACTGACAATGAAGCTCAGCCTGAGCTGCCCTCCCTGCTGAGGCTGCACTGCCTGCCACGTAGAAAAAGCCAACAGCAACCCTGTGAGTGCCCAGAAGCAGCTTCAGATCTTTCCATGCCTCCTCATTCCCCTGGACCTAAGCTGTCCCCTCCTCACCTTGTTTCCCTGGGAGATACATCCATGGCCTCACCACACTGGCTTTGCAGAGTTCACCTCATCTGCTGAGAGCACACATTTTACCAGACAAACTGAGCTCAGCCCAAACCTTAGTTTTCCACCAGGAAATGTTTGCACAAGAAATTTGCATCCAGTCCTTTCCATCAAGAGGCGCAGCTTCTTACATGAGCTAGGGGTTTAGAATACAGAGTGTTCCTCAAGGCAGCAAATAAACACTGGACCAGAGCTAGTGGCTGGAGGCTGAATCTAGACAAACTCAGACTAAAATAAGGCCCAGTTGTGACAGTCACAAGGACTATTGCAGCCGCTGAGTTAGGAGCAGGAGGAATACTCAGCATTCAGCTATCTCAGGGGGAAGAGAGGCTGTTCCTCCAAAGAAGGTGCCATAAGGGTGTACCCAAGCAACACTCAAGAGTTATAAGTGGAGTCCAACTGGGAAGGGGCTGGTTGTCACCAGTGCTACAGAGCTGTAACGTGATACTATGGGCTGGCACCAGCCTTTGCTCCAGCCAGCAGATCACATTCCCCTCTGGCTTGTAAGATGGGAAAGAAAAAGCATTCCTAAGCCCACCTAACCCGCCTATGAGAGCTCACAGCACGATCACATCAGTAGCCATAACCCCCGAAGCACCTCCCAGCCCTCACAAAATTCCCCTTCATTGCGGCTCCCACCTTTTATCTTTAAAAACCACAACAGGCAAGCTTAAAAAAAAAACATGACAAATAATCCAAGGAAAAGAATACAACAGCCTTTGAAACCCCATCCTACAGTTGAAAGGGAGGGATGGAGGCGAGGCAAGAAAGACGGTGTAAAGCCTCATTACCATCAGAAATCCTCTCCTCCTGCCCTTACCTCCCCACTCATTTCCATATCACAGGGGACACAATATCTTTCTTCTCTTGAAAAACATCCCATTTTTGCAGAGACCGGCTGTCCCTACTCCCAGCACTGGCTTATGGAACTGGGGAACAAAAGCAGGCTCACACCTGCCCTGACAGGCAGTGCTTGTGCCTGAGTCTCCAGGCCCTTATCAGCCTCTCAGGTGCAGTTTTTACCATTATTATTATTAGTCTACTTTATCTTTTTTTTTTTTTCTTCTTAGCTTTAAGATCCTTTAGTCAGTCAAATTATACTCAGAGTAGCAGAAGTAGCAGAAAATAAAGCATTATAAGGGGTTCAGGAAGTTATTTTCATCTCAAGGAGCACGTAAGAAAGGTTGACAAGTCCTTATTCTGCTCTTACTGGATGATCTGTAGGTTCCTAGATGATATGGGGAAAAAATTAAATACATCAGAAGAAATTATAGGAAGAAGTAAAACTCGGGTCTCTGCATAAATTGAAGCAATGTGCAGCTTGGCTGACAGAGGAAGGCACTGGAGGGTGAAATGTCAATGCCAGGAAGGAAAGGGGTGGCTGCAGCGTCCAGACAAGGCTGGGGAAAAGGGTGCTGGGTGCAAGTCAGAAGGGTCACTCAGCCCTCTCCAGCAGGTCTTTCCTCCTGCTAAGTGAACCCGTCACATCTTTCCAGTCCAGGGCGTCACTGAGCAAAGCAGCTCAGCAAAGGGGAAGCAAAGCAGGTCAGACATCAGTCAGCATCCTGCATCCTGCCCCGGGTCGCTGGGTTTGTCCTGCTTCTGTCCGGGTGCTCCGATAAAAGCTGAAAGCATCAACTCGGGCACTGCAAAATCCTTCTGCCAAGGCTTCAGGCTCTCGCATTTACACACACAGTGTGGGGCCCTGGGAGCTCCCAGAATCCACCCTGCAAGCGTGGGTGGGAGCAGAGCCAGGGTGCTGAGGAGGGGGCCAGGACCACAGGGCGATGCACAGAGGGGAGAGCAGATGAGGAACCGTCTTCCCCCGCCGCTGGCCTGTGGGGATTAGAGATGGATGCAGACAGTACTCAACTGCCAAGGGAAGCAGGTACCCGCTGCAGGTAAGCACAAGGCAGTGGGGTTCTGAACAGCACCAAAACAAAGGTGCACAAAGGCATTTGCAGCGTGGGACAGCCTTTCTGCCGGCAGTTGTGCTGAGAGCAAGAGAATGGGAACCCCCTCCCCACAGGAGGGCATGGGGGTCCGAGGCAGCCCCCTCCCGATGTGGCAGGGCAGGCAGCCCGATGCCTCTCCAGCTGTTCGGCGGCCGAGCCACGTGGTGCCGAGGCGGTGCTGTCGCCGGTGATTGATGGCACGGTTCAGGAGGAAATAAATTCCCAGGCTTTCGCAGGAGGTGAACTGGGGGGTGTATCCATCTTCAAGATGCTTAATGAATGTGCCACAGCCCGCGGAGTGGCAGCAGATACATCTCTGCAGCCAGCACTCCCCACGCTGTTCCTAGAGAGGTTCAGGCACAATTTAACAGCTTCTTATTGATTTTATTTGTTTCCCAGGCCCTGGCAGTGCCTAGATTGCCCCGGTCCAGCAAGAGCCTCACGGTCACAGCGGGGACCCACGCTTGATTTTCCCATCCTGCTTCTCATCCCTGGAAGGGGCAATGCAACCTCACCAGCCCCAGAGCAACCCTGGGGACAAAATCTGATGTTTGGCCAGGGAAGATGCAGTTTTAGGCTCTTTGAAACATATTAGGGCTCACATGAGCTTCAACTCCAAGAAAAACCATGATGCAGTATTACTAGAGCATGGTGAGCACTGGCACAGCACTGGGGGAAATGCTGCCCCACACTGCCCTGGCACCAGGCTTGGGGTTGCACCTTTGGAACTCCAAGCAAAATAAGGACCTTACCAAAGACACTCTTGCAACATTGGCTTTGTAAAGTCCTAGCTTTTAAGCAGCATAGCAGACCTTAATTTTCAAGGCAAGAAAAATGGCAATCAGCAGTTCTGGCATGTGGCGTGGCTTTGTTTTTCCCTCTTTCCCTCAGGGGATTAAAAAAAAGGCAAAAGAAAGAAAAGCAGCAAAGAACAGCAGAGACCCAGCTGACCTTTCTGGCTAAGAGACCTTGTCTGAATCACTGGATGGTAACAATGAATGAAATGCCAGTGCCCTGCCTTATAAATACCAGCTTCCTCTTGGGGTGAAACGCCAGCCTTCGAACATGGAAAAGCTGCAAAGAAAATGTCACCCTCGCCAAAGTGTGAAATGCCAGCCTGCTGCAAGATCCTGGCCTCATGCACAGGGAGACGGGCAGGCTAATGCCTGCTGCCGGGGCCCAAACCTCCTCCCATTGAGGGTCTCCTCCAAACCTCCACAGCATGAAGGGGACAGGACTTCAGTGTGGGACACCCAGAGCATCAGTCCTCCAGCACTGCCTTCAGCATCACAGCAGTGAGCTACCCAGAAAAGCTTCCTGGGGGATTTGGGGTTTTTCTTCCCCTATCCAGTGGCTACGAGTTGGTGCGGCCAGTGAGACAAACAAATCGTGTTCAAAGAATTGTTCAGACAAGCCAAAACAGTTATTTCCAGTTTTCCCAGTGAAATGAAAAAACAACTGAGCATAAGGAGATTTTGCCATCTAAAAAGTTAATCACAACCCAGACTCCTAGTTCCCAGTGAGCCCTGTTGTCGCTGGGTTTAATCCTATTTATTAAACATAGGAAACCATCCAACATACTGCCAACGTGTGAAGAAATGCTTCCCGTGAAGCTGGTGATATTTGTAACATCTCCCATACTCTTCTCAGGGCCAAGTTTGGCTTACTCCAAAGCCATGTTCTCCTTACTTTTCCCTCCACTTGGCATCCTCCCATCCCAGTTTCCTGGTACCAAAGCCCCCGTCACCAAACCTGTGCCAGGTCAGGGCAGCACAGCAGAAGGGACAACCCAGAAACCCTAAGGCCATCACTGGGAACTGTGGGGCGGCAGAAACGTAACTAAACCTTCCTACCTGATAAAATTATGTTGGGAAATGAATGAAGTTGCTTTTTGTCATCTGGGAATTGGAGCTGTTCTCTTTCCCCACACCCACGCTTTTTTCCTTTTTTTTTTTTTTTTTTTTTTACCGTAAATGTGTGAAATAATTTTACCACCCTTTTTATTTTTTTTTTCCTTTCGGTTACTCCTTCTCCCCTCAGATCTCGCCCTTCCTAGCATTTGAAAATAGCTCATGAAAAGGAGGAGGACGGAGGGGAATGAAAGGAAGTGTGTGGGGATGCAAGATGGAAGGGAAGAGAAGGGAAAAATACACGAAGAGTGAAAAATACATGTTTTTCAAAGCAAATCAGAATGGCTGCTTCAACTCCAGCACCCATTCTGGGAAAGGGCTATTAATACGGCAAGTTTTTCTAGACTATTTGCGCCCTGTCATTTGTTAGGCAACACCTAGGAAGAAAGTGGCACAGCATGCCTGCCTGCACCTGCCTGTACCTCCTATGCAGGCAGCTGTTCCAGCCAGGTGCTGGACTGCAGCAAGAAAACATGACCTTCCACGGACCCACATATCATTTATGGTTAGAGCTGCTCAGGAACCTTCTAAATGGGTATTTTTCCTTGCAAAACACTTACAGCTGGAGCTGAAATGGTTGGGAAAACCACCTCGGGTTTGGTAACCTGCTGGTAGAGCAGCAGTACGGCCCCAGGTTACCGTGCAGCAAGGGAAGGTCTCAGCCGCCTCGGGCCTCGGAAGGGCTGGGAGCTGAAGGGTTTCTTCCTCCAGCTGGCACCAGGCTGGTAACCAGGCTGATCCCAGCTTGCCAACAAGGCAAGCCATTAGCACTGGAGTAGCTCCAGGGGTGGGTTTGTGCCCGACCCCTCTCTCTGCCTGCCAAGTGGGCGATCTCTGCAGGAAATGGTTTTAATGCATCAGCCTCCATGTGCATCATGTCCAGGGCTTTCCCCCAAGGGCTTCTCCATAATGGATTTAATCCTTGACCTGGAGTGATGCTGCCCTCAGAGAGGGCAGCACAGGGAATCAGAATTCTGGTTCCTCCACAGCTTTCCTGCAAGAGAAAGGCAGCCAAGGGTGGGCTGCCCCAGCAGTATCACATCCCTAATGCAAACCTCCTCTAGCCTTGGCAGTGGTGGGGCTGCTGGCACAGGAGGACTGATGCTCAGTGCTAGAGGAGGCACCAAGTGCAATCTTCCACTCCCACATCCCTCATCTCCATTTGATATTTCCTCTTTCTCTGCATAGCACCTTCCGTCCACCTGCTCCTGTCCTCTGGGCAGTGTTTCTGGGGCCAAAGGGACATCTTCCAGACTTTTTCTTTAAAAAACCCTAACAACCTAATTCACTGCAAAGAAACCACTTCATGTCTGACATGGAGGGGATCTGGGAATTTGTGTTAGCAGCAGCACAGGGGTGAATCCGTGGCTGGAGCAGCAGTGGGAAGGCTGGCAGCCACAGGCATTGCCAGCACGGCTGCTGTCAGAGCCCTGGGGAGCCACCCCCCAAGCAGCACAGCTCTGCAGGGATGCACAGTCACAGTGCCAAGTCCAAAGGATGCTTCCCATCCCAACCAGGAGCATGGCAAGCACTCCTCACCTTGACAGCATCAGAAGCCGAGAAGGGAACTACACCTCATCCTGTGCCACGCCTACACCGGGAAAGCTTGGCTTGGAGGGAGCCTCAGAGAAGTGGCAACACATCAGGGAGAGCCTGGCTGCCCTGGGCCGGGTTCAGGCCAAGCAAAAGCATCCCCACTCCTGCCACGAGTGAAGGCAGGAGCCTCTGCCACTACCTGCAGCTCCCTCAGGAGCTTGGGAGGGAGGAGTTCACCAAGCCTGATAGGCAGCGATGCCCCAACCCAACAGTCTGCAGGAGCCAAGCAGGACCACCTTGAGATGGCAATGGGATACTGAACATCGCTCCAGCTGAACACCCAAGCCCAGCAATCTGATTCTTTCCTTAGGAGATGTCACCCTGCAATGCTCTCTCTTCCCACCCTCCCACAAGGACACTCATTTTTTCCAGCTGAGCTGAGGAACAAAAAAATCATCACCCACTTCAAGTAGGTGGGTTGTCAGCGGCCAAGGAAAAGATGCACTGTGTTTGGCGATGGTCCACGGAGATAACTCAACAAAGACAGATGACAGGCAGTGAAGCCACCCTTTCCAATAATATCACTGCGTGGCACACGGATCACTCTTGCTCCAGAGATCTCCAAGGGCCTACTGTGAACTTCATAATACCCCTGTTTCCAGCACACAGGAATGCTGCTTGCAAAGCTAATCATTTTCTAGGGTGTCTTCATCAGCCTTTAAACACTCTGCTTCTGGCCTCCTGCATTCCCACCAAAGGCCCTGGGCCACATCCTGCTCTCGTGTATAGCAGCGTAAATTTGTGTAGTCACACCTGAAATCACGTTATGGATGTTACATCAGTGTACAAACACGTTCTCAGATGCTCACAAATGCATTGCTCCCTTCACCTCCAAGCTGACAACAAGCCTGCAAGAGCCCCACCCCACCTCATCAGCGTAACCTGGGTCTGACACAGTTCCTCCTGCACAACCCCACTTTTTAGCTCCAGCAATCTGCACAAACCCCTCCTCTCCTGAGCTCAACACGAGGCATTTCAGCTACTGAGCCTCAAAATCAGATGCAGCACTTTTCAACCGCACGTCCCTTCATGCCATTAACCAAGAGGCAAACACCGAAATACACCTTAATCCTCGCTTGCAGAAGAGCCTCTTTCCAGAGCAGCAAAATTATTTTGTTATAGGAAAAGTCCAACCAGGGACAATGCTGAAAGCCCTCACAAGCCATGTGCAAATAACCACATGTTAACAGCCAGGCAGATGGCGGAGCAGGCCAGAGCAACACAGGCTTCAACTGAAAATAACAGCTCTGCCCAAGGCATGGCCAGCACTGGGCTTTCCATTTGTCTGGAGCCCCCCATTCTCTTTCCTGCTTCCCAGACCCTGCCAGTGTGGTCCCTTCATGTTTTACCCTGCTCTGGGGCTCTGCAGCTCTCCCCTAGTCCAGCCCTAAGAGTCCACACTCCTCTGCGCTCATGTGAGAGCATCAAAAACCTTCTCAGGTTTCAACACAGAGTCTTTTAGCTTGGCCAAACCAGATTTTTCCCAAGAAATGATGTTTTCGTGGACGTTTTCCAGCCAGCTAGAAAGGCTCACAGTGCCTGCCAGCGCTTGCACTGCTTGGGTTCCCCAGGGTTCCCCAGGGGTCTGGACCAGACCTGGCACGAGCATAAAGCAGTATCTACCCTGGCTGGGAGGTGACCAGCCGCAAAGCTGGCAGTTCAGCCTTACAAAGCCAGGCCAGACACGGGGTTTCCATACTCCATAGCTCCCAGCCCTTCCACGTCTCTCACTTGCGATGTAAGGTGGCAGAAAAGCGCAACAGCCCAGGATGGGCCCAGCTCTCCCACTGCCACCAGGCTTGGATGAGGGGCTGGTTTGAGGGATTAAAAACCAGCTCAGCAGCAAGCAGCAGCAGGGATGTGCTGGCAGGGGCCAGGCTCACTGGCCTGCAGGATGCCATGGGGGGATCTTGAAAGTAAAGAAAGATCTGAGAGGGCATTGCCGCCTGGCTCCGTCTCTAACGAGGGACAGAAACAACCCACAGTCAGCAAAGATCTTCCAGATGAAAGCAGCTCCATTCCTGGGATCTTGTTATTATTTCACAGATATTTCTCACATACCTATTCTTTATTGTTATTTTTGTAAGGTCAGTCATTGTTCTGGATAAATGGGGCCTCTGAGATGGCAGGAAAGGCAAGACAGCTCCTGGGGGCTGCCCATGGAACTGGGAGAGCCAGCACTGCCCAAACACACAAACTTCACCTCTGAGGATGCTAAAATGTACCCCGCAGCAGGCTCTGGCAGCAAATACCCTGCACAGGACCTCAGCCCAAGTAACCAGCCCCTTCTGCTCCTCACTAGCAGGGTGGGCTTTCAGTGGCTGGTTTCTCTGGGAATTGCTGAAAAATCTCAGTGTGAAAAGCACTAGAAAAGAGCAAACTGTTGTGACCCAGCCTTTACCTCTGCCTCCAGGCAGGACTGCCATAAGACAATCTGAAATCCAGGCTGAGGAGATCCTGCCTGGTCTGCCCCAAATCTGGCAGGAAAAAAAATCCTCCCTCCTTGAAAAGCTAAAGCTACTAAATAGCAAGCAGCCACAGATCTGTCTGTCTTTGCAAAGCCCTGAGTGGGATGGCCTCAGCCAGGATCCCTGGGCAAAGGGACCGTGCAGGGATGGGTTGTCCTCCCGCTCTAAGCTGGGCACCCAGCCTGGTCCTTGGCCTCTGCCAAACCCTTCTTGAGCTTTTGCAGGGTTAGCACAACAGCTGAGTGGCAAGAGAAGACTAAAAGCGGGAAAGGGAAAGGATTAAAAATAGATTCCAGTTTTGTTTCAAATACTGTAAAATAAAAGGTCCTGCAGCAACAATTGCAGAACCGAAAAGCACACCCGCATCTCGGGCCGCAAGGCAGCTCAACAGCAGATGTATTTTTCATTAAAAGACTATTTAATATTGCAGGTTCCTGCCGAAGACCTGTTTTCTTGGTTCTGGCTGATTGCCGAGGAACAACTTCTTTCCCCTCCCTCGCCTGGTGGAGCAGGGCTTTGCTCCCAAGCATCTCCTTCTGCACAGTGTCCCTGCCCTGATGTCTCCAGGAGCATCTCTGTCCCCCACCAGCATCTCCTTGCACACACTCGGCACTAGCGAGAAAGCCCCCACCCAGACAAGGTGAGCAGTATGGTGCCATCAACCTGGCAAGTGAAGATAAACAAGAAACAAATTATCAGGCATTAATAAAAAATTAAGGGCAAGAATGGTCCCAACTGCACAAGCCCAATGGCTGGCAGTAAAGGGAACTCATTTCCCCCTAATGAGAGACAAATACACTTTGTTAACTCAAACTTTTGCGTTTATCACCTTTGCACCACCTCTGTCTGCCTCATCACCGTCAGGCCATGATAACGTATGAGAAACAGTCATTTATCGCCCAGTATCTCACTCAGTAAAGGCACATGGTGCTGTGGGAATGGATTTACCCCACGCCCAGCTCCCAGCACAATAAAGCTAATTTAGGCACGCCATCAGCCAAACCCTCCTTTCTCCTCTCTCTCTTCCTTTTATTTTATTTTAAGGCTTTAAGGTGTGGGGCTCAGCGATCGGAAGCAACAGGTTCTGCAGGCAGAACATCAAGTGAAATCTTCTTTGCCCCTGCCTGCTTCTCTGCCTGTGATGCTCCCCTTGGGTACCCACCCCAGGAGCTGGTACCCAGTGGGGCTGCACTGGAGCACCTGGCCCTGCCGGCACCTGCTCGTGGCACTTTTTGGGCCTCAAAAAGCAGCACAGGAGCCACCGACAGAGGGGGGCATCTCAGCAGCAGGGGCTCCAAGCAGGGAATAGCCTCTCTCAGTCCCCTTCGTGTTGGCTTTGGTGTCCCCTGTGTTTCCCCAACACGCTGCATTTGATTGGAATCGTATGCAAAGAGCTGGCTCTGCCTCCTAGGCAGCTGTTGACTGTGCAGCAGGGCTCTGTTTGTTCGAGATTTGCTTTGCAGGAGGGGAGGAGGGAGCAGCAGGCAGCTCTGCGAGGAGGTACATTGCTGGATCCTGCCGTTTTTAAAAATTAAAGGAATTGCAGTGAATTAATTCTTAATTAATTAACAGAGGCTTCAAGACTGCGAGACGCAGAATGCAGAGGAGAAGAAAAAAAGGCAGAAATCCCTGGTTGCTGGACACATTTCTTCTGGCAGAAAAGCTTTTTAGGAGATTAAAAAATTCACGTTCAGGCGACTTTGCAGGAGGCAGGCAGAGCTGGCTGGAGCCCAAGTGGTGCCACCCCCGTGGGTGATGCCATGGGGTGCAGCCCCCAGCCTGCCTGCTCCTGCTCCTCCGGCCCAGGGCCCAGCCCATCCCTCGAAGAGGGACACTGCCTGCAATCAAAGGAGTGGCGCCGGAGCCAGCCGCCCACAAAAGTCCCCGGGGCTTGCCAGCTTGCTGGAAGAGGAAATATCAAACCTGTCTGGAAATCAAACAGCAGAGTCGGAACAGAGGGAAGAAAAGAAACACAGGAAACTAAACCTAAGCTGACACCCTTTGTAATTGAAAACACCCAATGTGGAGAATCATCGCTCGGGGGACAACATGCTCTCTCAGTGGCATGCAAGGGAAATCCAAAGTGACTCCGACCCTGGAGCAGCTTCCCCAGACACCGCTGGCCATCAGAGAGGGCCCGAGATGATGACTGCCACTGCTCTCAGCTGCAGCATTCCGGTGACAAGCTCCGAGGCACGCAGATGTAGTGTGTGATTAAAATCCTGTTTGCTGGGGACATGAAGGACATCGAGCTCATGCCAGGAGGATGGGAGCCCAGGGGCTCTCCCACCACCAGCAGCGCAAGGCAAGCACCTCCCTGGGGAAAAAGAGCCTCACCACTGGAAGAAATCTCCCCTACGGTTACCAAAGAAGCCCTGATGGAGACCAAACTTCATGTGTCAGCCTTACAGTGTTGTCCTCTCTGCCACCCAGCTGGCAGCAATGAGCAACGGCCCAGGGAACCTCCCGGTTAGCCCAGAGCAGCCACCAGCTACGCACGGAGGAACGCCAGCCAAAAAGCCTGAGGGTGCATGTTCCATGGCTCACTGTCACCTCCTTTCAAAGTGTTACATTATCCTGAACTTTAATAAAAACCATGTAAAAAAAAATAAAAAATAATAGGTGTTCAAATGGGAAATGGGATGCCATTTCTCTGCTCATCGCTGCAGTGATCTCTTGCTGATCTCAAAGTTGAAGCCATACTTTCAAAATATTCACGTGTGCCAGGCACTGTGGGAGCAAGACCTCTGGCAATTCACCATAAAAATTCATACAGGAACTGCAAAACACAGGTAACAGAATGCATTTGCAATCCAACTGGGAAGGCCAAGGCAGGTAGAAACAGAAAGTGAGGAAGGAGGGGACTGGGCAGATGCTGGATGCTCACATACATCCCCAGAGGCTCCCCTGCCCCAGTCTGGGGCCACCACTTCCAGAGCTGAGCAATGTGGCATCTCTGGAACACACAGGGCACCAACAGGGACCTTCCAAAGGCTTCCCAAGCCCGCAAAGGAAAAGGCTGGGAGCTTTTTCATCCAACGTGAGATTTCCCACCCCGATCTCGCTCACAGCATGCACCTGGAGGCTTTGCTGCCAGGCTGGACCCAAGCACAAAGAGATGCCTGCAGGTGAGGCATTCTCAGCCATCGTCCCCAAAGCCACCACTGCTGTTCTCAAGCCACCACCACAGCTCCATCCCCGCACATCCACAGCCACCACTGCAGCGTGGGCAAGGACGGGAGACGCACTGCGGGCGGGCAGCCATGGGAGCTGGCGCCTCACCCTCCCCACCCAGCTCCGTCCCAGGCAAGACAGTGGAATTAAGCGCAAGTTATAATTAAGACTGGATGTTTGAAGAGAAACATAATCTCCGTTCCGTGGGATTCGCCGGCACAACAGTAATTAACGTCTCATTAACATTCGCCTAATTAAGCAGTTTATGAAAGTGGATAGATTTGCATACTGCTCCACTTCAGCTTCTGTGCATCCAGCTACATCCAGGCACCAGAGTTAACCCTTCCAGGGCATTCCCAACCGAATTCCCAGGCCTGCAGGACTTCCCAGCCTCTCCCTGTGAGGACAAGAGCTGCTGTGGCTGCACATCTCACTGCACAGTGCTACCCAAAACTGGATAAAACATTTTTCCATTGCCTCTCTTCTAGCCAAATATCTCCTCTCCATTACCTCTTTTCCAGAGAAACCCATCCTAAGCCTTTCCAACTCTCCCCATTGGTTTTCTGTTTTTAAAACCCTCAGCTGGTTTCAGTACTTTCCCACAGATTCTTGACACATTCATCAGGAAGCAAAAAAAGATCTGTAAGAGTTTCTGAAGATGGGGAGAAATGTCTCCTAAAACATTTTGTGCTATACTTGTTCCCAAATGTTCTTCAATGTTTAAAAACAATGACTTCCAGATTAAAGAGACACTCCAAATTCTGAACTCCAGTTTAAAAGCAAGATGCAACAGGATGTCTCAGCAGCTTCCAAAAGGTTTTTGCCATAGGGACTGTGTTTCCTCTCTTTTAGAGTCTTCCCCTTGTTGGAAGGAAAGGCAAATCAGCAAACACAGTGACAACATTCAGCTGATGCCCTGTCCTTCTTGGGGACAGCAGGACACCATTCCCAGATGGATCTTGGAGCAGCCCATCAAATAAGATGCATCACACACGCATCCCCTTCACGACAAGTCCCTTGAAGTGCTGGACATAACATTTTCTGCTGCTCATACCGGCTTTCTCTTCTGGTGTTGGATTAGTAAAGCTGCTGCATCCATCACACACTTAAAAAGACCACGTGCAAACCTGCCTTCCCCCGGGGCATCTCCTGAGGGGGAAAAATGAGCTCTCTAGTTAGTGGTTAGCTTGGAGATGAGATGCAACTTTGCAGCAAATACAGTGGGAGAGAAAAATTCATGACACAGCCTTTCACTGAAAATCAATAAAGCCCAGACCTGCCTGTGATGTACACACTCAATTTTTTTCCTGCTTGGCTCACTGCGTCTTCACTGCCAGCCCTCTTGGATCAGACCAGGTCCTTGCTGGAGGACACAGTGTCCCTGCCCACCTCCACAGTCTGGGTCGTGGTCCTGATGCCACCAGAACCATGTTAGCAGGGGGTTGTCACCTCCCTGAGCCTGGCAGTCCCAGGCCCTGGCTGCAGCAAGCCATGCTCCTGTTTCTTTGATCCAGTCCCACAGCATCCCTCCCCACAGCGTGGCCAGGAGCAGAAGCCCAGCCATGTTCCGTGGCAAAGGCCATTCCAAAGCTTCCTTCCATCTCACAACAGGTTCCTACAGCTACAGCGAAGTGCTGCGCCAGGGCAGTGCTCCAGATTTGCAATTGGAGCATCTCCGTCTTGGAAGAACATCTTAATTTTCCCCTGTCCCCAGCAGCCAAGAAACCTTCCTGGAAGTGGTGATAATCTGAGCCATCCTCCTGAGCCAAGCTGGGACATCCTCCAGACCCACCTGAGCCCTACTCACATCAGGATCCCCATCACTTGTTCTGTCCTGTCCCCCCTTCTTCTCTGAGGGAGGCTTTGAGAGCCCTGTGAGGCACACAGAAACCCTGCAGATTTAGATGTTAAACTCTGCCTTTAACCACTTTTTTTTCCTCCCCAAATCTCCCTGATGATGCAAACATTCCCAGAAAGAGGAGTGGCATGCTCTCCCTGAGCTCTGCCCACCCCCTGCTCATGGGAGATCCCAAAATTCTGGGGATATGGAGAAGAGGCTGCCCCCTCCTGATGCTCAAGTTGCATCTTAGGGCATCCCTCCCGCATCCAAATCTGCACCTGAGCCAGGAGGCCGGCTGAGGGATGCAGGCAGGATGCAGACAGGGGAGATGCAGCACAGCACCCTCTCCCGCTCTATCCTCCCTCCAGCTCTGCCTCTCCCCTTGCACGGATCCCACACTGCCACCCGCACCCAGAGCCACCATTGGACAGAGGCAAAGAGCCCAGGCACAAGGGAAAGGGGCTGAAGCCAACCCAGCCCCACCGGTGGCTTCCCTGGGCACGGGGCTGGCAGCGCCTGGCTGTGAGCAGAGCACCTGAGGGGGTGCCTGGGGAGAGGTGGGTGCCCTGCTGTGCTGGGGGCTCGTGCCAGGCTCTGCAGCACAGCCTGACCTACTTTCTCCAGCAGCACAGTCACACCAGCCGCAGCGGCAGCACAGGGTTTCTTCTCTCCTCTGCCACATACAGACGCCTTCTCGCAAACCGGCAGTGGGATCGTGGCAGGGTCCGTTCTGTGCCACCATCTCACAGCACTGGCTGTCCTCTCCCTCACCTCCAGCCTGCCGTGCCGCCTCTGAATGGGTGCCCTCCTTTCACTACCCTTCCCTGAAAAATTCACGGCACATCTCAGCCAAGAGGAGGATTTATTGATTGTCTTATCTGTGTCTAATCCCAGCCGGAGTGCTGCGATAAACGAAGATGGCTAAATAAAATGCCTTCCTGCAAGGTCCCTGTGTCGAAAGCATCTCGTTGCTAGAGAGGTGCAAAGCGGGGAGCAGCCCCTCGAGACCCCCGACCCAGCTATGCAGGGAAGAGCAGCCCACGATGGCAAAGGCCATGAAAGAAAGAGTAATGTGCTGTGCTGTGAACACCCATCTGAAGCTGAGGGCAGGGGTGGGGGACAAACCAAACCCCAACCACTCCATCCAAATCAGTGGTAAGGAGTTTAAACGCTGTTTCACTGCAGTTCAGGGAGCCCTAATTCCAGGCATGACCTGAATCTCTTTAAAAGGAGAAGGGAGGGGAGGCAGGCAGGCAAGGAAGGGAGGAAAGCCAGAAATGCCAGGGATGCTAATTTGTCCCTGTTTCCTCTCTGTAGAACAGCATCTGGGACAAAAAGTGCCTGCTAAAGAGAAGGGACCCCCACAGAGCAGAGATCCAGAGGTGCATGCTCACAGCAATCCCTGTTACCCAGCCTGAACTGGAAAGGCTCGCTGCAAGAGTGGGCAGGATGACAGACGCTGCTGTCTTTGCAGGAAGAACCTGGGGTGCAGCAGAGCCTCTCCTTAGCACCAACAAGCCAGCCGACCCCATCATGAGGAGGGAGCAGGGGAGCTCAGCCCAGCCACAGTGTGACCGTATCCAGGTCAGCTGGTGAGCCTGCCAGAAACCATGGGCTCGAGCAATTAAAACCACGAGCAAGATGCTGGGAGCACCCTGGAGTGGCAAGGAAGAGGTTGGGATGGCCCTGCCCTCCGAGTGAGCAGTGCCAGGGTGGTGATGGGCTGCACAGAATCACAGTGGCCACACGGGACTGTGAGCAAGCACCCTTCTCCCCGGGATTTCCAAAGTAATGATCCATGAGACAGCACTGACTAAGAGTTACTGCTGGTTTTCCAAAGGGAGATGGGGTGTGGAGGAAGGGGGACTGAGATTGCCAAGGCAGGGCTGGCAGCTGGAGAGATGCAGTTTGGCACCTGCAGCTCTGACCGAGGAGGCAGAAGAGGAGGAGGAATCACCGTCTCCTGCACCCTGCTGGTCTGTGGTACCAAGCAGCAGTGCCCCTTCAGCAGGGAGGTGCCACGGGGAGCACCAGCCTGGGACCCAATCTACATGGAAGCAGACATCCTGGGTGCACTGGAATGGGGACAAGCCTGCCAGCCTGACAATCCTGTCATCTCTGTCAGTGCTGTTCCCGTACAAGGCACATGCACGTGACCTTTCTCCTAGCTCAGCACAGCCCCAAATTGACTACAGACAACAGAGAGAGGCAGGGTTACGCCAGGCTTTGATCCCAAGCTGTTCCCACCCTGCTGCCCTCCTGCCAACCTCTCTCATGATGTCCCCCCCATTCTCCCAAGGAGAACCAGAAAGAAATCTGCCCGCAAGTCCTCCTTGGAGGCTTGAGCTTTGCCAGACCCCGTGCCAAGCACCACGAAGCAGAGAGTTAATGGGTGATGAGGGGGGAAAAGCCCGGGATGCCGGTTCCCCACTCCCCCGTGCCCCCTGATGGGACCTGTGCGGGCGGCAGTCACTGCAGCCCTCCCCCCTCAGCCCCGATTTCGGTAGAGCCTGGCAGGGTGCACAGGGAGCTGTCAGGCCACTTCATGACTCATACAGTCATTTCTCCCTTCAAGCCAGAAAAAGAAAAGAAATTTAAAAAAAAAAAAAAAAGAGAGAAAACCGGCAAACATTTGAAAAACTGGAGATAAACAGAGGAGAGAGGAGATGGAGGCAGCTAATGAGGTCCCTGGCCCCAGCGCGAGGTGTAAGGAGAGCACAGATGCTTCTTGGCCGGCAGCGATCCCACCCGTCAGACACAAGAAGCACACGAGGGACAGCCCGGCCCAGCAAAGCCCCGGCGCTCCTGGCGGGGACCTGCGGGGAAGCTGCAAGGGGCCGTCCCCGGTGTGGCAGCGCAGCCAGCCTTGTGGCCAGGACTCCCGGCAGCCCTGAGGCAGCGTCTGCACAGCCACGGTGGCGCAGGGATGGCAGGATATCCTGGCTCCGCGGAAATCTCACCGAGCAGACTGGGATCACTCCCGCATTTGTTTTTCTCCCCCTGCTCTATGAAACACCCGTGAAGAATGTTCACCTGCGAGGAAGCCAGAACCACCAGCCTGGTGCCTTGCAGCACCCCATTTTTCCCAAGGCTTAGCCAGCCCCTGCCCTAAGGACTGAAAAAGGAAAAGAGCCAAAAAAAAAACTTGATTCTTTTAGTTAAAACCAAATGTGTCACCTCAGTAACAAATTGGCCTGCCTGCCTGGCAGAAATAGTTCTGTTAAAATATGTATCCATATTATTCTTTTTGAGTTGCCTTTCCCAAATGAGTTCAAGAATGGGGAGATTGTAAAGTCCCTGTGGACAGCAAGTCTTTCTGCTCCCTTCCCTGCACCCAGCAAGGTAATTATCTGCAAGGAGCCAGGCTGTGCCATGGCTAGTTACACCGCTAATTAGCAGAAACCCCCTGGGTCCATCCCCATCCCTCTCTGCCTTCCTCCTCCCCGTCCTCCTCCTCGCCCCAGGGCACACAGCAGAGCATCTTGTGTTTAGCACCACAGCTAGGAGAGCCTTGTTGTCCTCCCTTGGGTGCCAGGGGTGCATAGGTAGCCCTGTCCACCCAAGGGACAAGGGACAGAACGACCCCAGAAACTTATCCATTGCCAAGAGGATGCTCCTTGCTATGAGGCTACCGGGTGGACGAGGACACACGGAAGAGCACTACTTCTTCTGGTACCAAGAGACTTACAAAGTGCTTAATTTAGAGTCTGCTTCGGCGTCTTCTGGAAGGATGCTTAGGAAGCAGAGGCTTCCCAAGAAGTCTTCTCTTCCCAAAATGAAAGGAAAAAAGTTCTGAGCTCGGAGACATTTAGCTCTCCACACACGGACTTCTCTACTTTTTCCTCCTCACGAGTTTCCCAGTCTCCTCACTGCCAGCTGCTGCCACCAGGCAAAAGTCAGGTTCAAATAAACCATCAGCTTTGTTAGAGCAGGAGGGTACAGAGCAAGGTGCCCGATGCCAGGGTGACCGTGTGCTGAGCAGCACGGGAGGCAGCCACAGCGGAGTGCTGGGACGATTCCGCTCTGGCACGTGACACGCCGGGAGGAGCATCCCCCAGTGCCTGGCCCAGTGAGATGGGAGGGAGCCATCAGAGCCCAGACACCCTACAAGGATGGCTTCAGGCTGCCAGGATGTCACACCAGCATCCTCCTCACCAGCAGCTCTCAATGCAGATGGGCACGTTCCCCATCCTTACATTGCAGAGCACAGACTGACTCCGTAATCGAGGAACGTGGAAGGCAGCTCAGGCTCTCCAGATTTACACTCATTCCTTCCTGATGCTCCAGTGCAAGACCTCCGAGGGCCCATATCACCAGGAGCAGAGAACTTGGATCTCAAGGCAGCAGCAACACCAAGAGTCGGGGCTACTTTCAGCATGTAAGCTGGGCACCCAGCACCGAAACCTCCCAACCTTCACAGCCTGAAGCTACTTATCCAAAGCTGTACCAGGACTCAGAAATGAACGCCGGATCATCATTCCAGAGGATCTAAGATTTCGCTGGACTGTACACAGAGGCTGCCTTCCACCCCCCCTCAGAGGTTCCCCTCTCAGGCTGGATATCTCACCCTGCCCCAGGGAGCCCAGGGCAGGGCTGAAATAATCTTCAGCCATGCAGTGCAAGCCCAGGACTTGCATGTTCCCAGAGTCAATCCCTGTACACTGCCTGCTTGTTTCAGCTTCCCCAGGAGCCGCAGAAGGGGATGAGGCTGGTCCTGCATTCCAGGGCTACCCCAGAGAAAGAAATCAGGGGAGCACCTCCTGCTATTAATGGGCAGGATCCCAGGCAGCTCCTGGAAACACCAAAGGTAGGATGAGCACATTCCCATCACCACAAGGAAGACAGCTCTGCCCCCCACTAACCCCCATCTTACTGCATGGCTCTGGGGCCCCCAAACGTTGGGAGCTCCTCAGAGGCTGCACCACCCCAGATGGACAGGAGGAACAGGCACTCACCCGGGCACCATTCCTGGGTAACTCAAGCTCCTCTTCCCATTCCCCCCACTCAACCAAGAGCGAGATCAGCCTGCAAGCAGCCGCAAGGCAAGTCAGCACCACGAGGCTCCACGCTCACCTGTGCTCTGCCCCTCCAGAGAGCAGCCTGGAGCTGCTCAGCCTTTGCAACAAACTCCCTTCTGCAGCAAGACATCAGCCTTTGGGTGCTGCCTGCCCCTTCCACGCGCTGGCTGCTCTGCCTGCCTTGGGGATTTTTTTCCTTCTTTCCCCCCCCCCCCCCACCCTGGAGCGTTTTGAACGTGCAGATGCCCCAGCTTCTTAAAATTCAGCCTGGGGGCGTGGGAAGTGTTTTGGAACATGCCCAAGCTGTCTGCTCCGTGCGTGCACGTTGCTAAAAACGATCCACCTACTGCCCCCATCTCCTGCACCACTTGTCAGTGCCGCCGTGCCTTTCCAAAGATAAGCAAGCTTACACACGCAGCCAGGGAGCAAAGCCCCGGGAGCAATCCCACTGGGGCGGGGGGGAACTTCTCTGCTCAAGCACCAAGCAAACTTTTCATGTAGCAGCTGAGAAGGAGCAGGGTGGCCAGACTGGATGGGGCCCTGAGCAACCTAGTCTAGTGGAAGGTGTCCCTGTCCATCGTAGGGTGAGTGAAAAGAGATGGTTTTTAAGGTCCTTCCAACACAAACCATTCCATGTTTCTGTGATGGACAGCCCTGGGAACAATGCCCTTGAGCCAGCGCTGCCTCCATTGCCTCCGCATTACAGCGAGGATGGAGCATCACTGCTGTCCCAGGGAGAAAATATGAATAAAACCAATTTACTTGCTATCAAAGGATGCAGCGGCAGGACTGGAGGTGAACACAGCCCCCTTCATTATAATGGGGGTGCCACAGCGATGGGCTGAGCTACGAACACGTATTTAGGGTAACCAACTTGGCAGCCTACCCAACAGCTGAGCATCCACGTGGTAGCACAGTCCAAGGGAGCACAGTAACACATCTCCTCCCAAGCAATTCCCAAGGGCTTCACCAACAAATAATCAAGCTACAGAGATTTGACAAATTAACCTGTAAAACACGGCTGGCAAAGCCCAGCTTGTCTAAGACACTAGCAAGCAGTTCTCAGCGGGGCACCCAACCAAGGTAACAGAACAACACATACCAGTTCAGAACCTGGCTCCAGAAGAAATGCTCAAAAAAAAAAAAAAGTGCATAAACCACTGACTGAGATCTGGTCAGGAGAGATGAGCTAAGCCCTCCTGCCACATGCACGGTGTGCGATGAAGGCCCCGGGGGACAAGGACAGCAGGGCCAGCTCCAGCCCAACAGCCTGGCTCTGGATTCAAACACAAGCTGCTCAGAATTAGTGACAAGGTTGCTTTTCCTTTTGCTTTTAAATCCCCCTGGCAATCTGGCCTTCAAGTGCTCATCAATCCATTCAGGGCCATCTCCCTCCCCCACCCTCACCCCCCCACCACATCACTTCTCTGCAAATTTGAGTGAAATTGATATTTTCCTATCAGAAACATGAAATTTCAAACACACAGAACGTTGGATTTGAAAGCTGCCTTTTTCTGGGGAAGGTGCCTGTCTCTTTGTTCACAAAAGGACTCATTTTTCCTGGAAAAGGGCCCAGATTTTGAGTGAAAGATCAATAACATGCAGAAAACTGTTCCTTTTATTTAATTTTGCCATGATCCCAGAAAGAAAAGAAAGAATTCAAGGCCGAGACTGAATGACTTCAAAATATTTTGCATTTGTTTACCCCAGTGCAATGCTGGAGCATCTATTCAAAGGAGCTCAATGGGAATGATACAGTCTCTGGGGCTCCCTTAGAGCATCCCTGTATCACCTGCTGGTATCCCACTGGGAACAGCATCCCCAGCACTGCTCCAGCCCAAACCCAGTCCTTTTTTGGAGGAATCATTAGGGATTGAACTTCTGCATCCTTTGCCCTGCCTTGTCCTCATCAAAACGTTCAAGGATGACCCTCTGCCCACAATAATTATGGGGAAGAGTGAATCAAACTTTTATTGCAATTACATCCTGGGTGGGGGGAATAGAAGGGGGAGAAAAAAAAATCCACCATGAAGAGACAGCGTTCAAGATGCATGCAACAGTCATGACATGCTGCATCCTCCCCGATCCATATGGGGGAAAACTAACACTTTGGCAAATTTATGAAGATGTGTGAAAGTGATTACATTCCTGAAAATATCTCAAGTGGAACGGCCTACCTGGCATATTTTGTTAGTCATGAAACACGCTCCTTCCACCGACTGTAGTTTGTGGCTTCCCATCTGCTTAAATATTTTAAATACTGAAACTTTCTTCTTTTTTTTTTTTTTCTTTTTTTTTCCCAAGCTGAAATAGCATGCCAGCAGCATAGTGCTGACTCAGGGGCACGGGACGAGGACATGCTCACCACTAGCAAAGGGACACAGAGGATGCCACACCACAAGGGCAAGAGAGCAGAGGATTCACCACACGGATGAAAAGTCCTACCCCTGGCTAAGAAATGTAAGAGGTCGGCTTGTGTTCATTAATTAACTGAACTAACTGAATTAGTGTCCAGAAAGGGAGCACCGAATGCAAACCAAAAGGATATTTTGGGTCAAGCGTGGATGTGGAAGGGAAAAGGCTAATGGAAAGAAATGGCTCTGGTTGGCCATTTTCATTTGATTTGGCCAGAAATAAAAGTTGTAAATAAATAAAAATTGTAAAGTTTACAAGTCACCGCTGCCAAGCCCAGATTTAGCAAGGTGGGGTTATGAGCACTTGTTCCAGGGCAGTCAGTACCCAGATCCTGGCAATTCCTGCATTCTTGGGGAGTGATACCCTTTTTGTCCTGGGGGAGCTGGGGAGAAGGCTCCAAGGCACCAGGGCTCACTAAATGTGGAGATACCATTGGCATCCTTCCAGGAGGACCCAGGGCTGCTTCCCCCCCGGCCCTTTTCCTGCTCTTTAATTAATTTTAAAGCCCTGGCTGGGGTTTCTCTGGCTGCAGTGACTGAAAGAGGGGTGGGCATGCAGAGGGATAAAGCCAGAGCTCAGCACCGGCAGTAGGTGCAAAGAAAACCCAGCTCAGACTCACAAACTCAGAGCAGATGGCCAAGGGGGAGCCAAGGCAGCAGAGACACATCACCCCAGAACAGCTGTGTGCAAGCCCACTCCCGCCAGTGAGGTGCCCTTGGATGTGCTTGAGGAAAGCCAGGCCCTGGCACACGTTGCCCAGAGAAGCTATGGATGCCCTATCCCTGGAAGTGTTCAAGCCAGGTTGGATGGAGTTCTGAGCAGCCCGGTCTAGTGGAAGGTATCCCTGCCCAAGACAGGGGGTTGGACTAGATGAGCTCTGAGGTCCCTTCCAACCCAAACTGTTCCCGTAGTTCTGTGATCATGATCTATGATCACAGCATCCCCTAACCTGAGGAAACTCGGGATATCGACACCAACCACAGATTTACCCACAAAGGGACTGTTTTGAGTCATCGAGGCAGTTTATCTACTGGTTGCACGAGGAAATGGCAGCTGCGTCCCTCAGAGTGACGGCGCGTGGTACTCACGGCGTAACCGCGGCGCAATTACTCCCTGCCTGATTACGGAGAGCGATCAAAGCACACGGGAGCATCCCGGCCGAATGCCTCCTCCTCAGGGCGCCCGGGCTGTGCTACAGAAACCCCAGCTACAGATACACATAAAGTGGAGCAGAGACCAGTGGAACATGATGAACGTTTTCCCAAATGGCAGCGCAAAGCTGAATATTAGGTGATGTACGGCAGATTTCCGCTGAGTGAAAATCTCTCCTGCTGTGGTGGTGGGTTTTCACAGCTCATTTGGCTTTTCATTTGCTGAACGGCTTTGTGCTGTTTTCTCTTGCAGGATGAGGCCTCATCATTTGTGTTTTCTAACAGTTGTTTGGGGTTTTTTCTCTCTTAGGAGAAAACCATCTCTCCTTCTGCTCTCCATGAGCCTAATTCCATTCTCCAGCTGGTGTACAAGAGTTCTGGAGCTACTCTCACTTTTCAGGGGGATAAATCCCCTTGGAGGGCAGGGGCTTCTGTTCAAGGTCCAATACCTGGAGGAGGAGTTTCCCCTTCCAAATGCAGATAGTTCCTGGGAGAAATAATCCCACTGGAAATAATCCAGTGCACAGAGGGTTTATTGCATCTTTTTAGAGGCTCTTTCTTACTGACAATTGATGAGTTCAGAGCTACCAATATCCATTATAGGTTTTATTTTACTTCTTGTTAGAAAATAAAAAGGCACTGCTTGAGAAGAGTAAAACCAGCCACAGAGACTGAAGACTGACAAGAGCTGCCTAGCAGACAGTGAGTGAAAATGCTCTGACAAGATGAAATGTTTTTTCTTTCATTGAAATCACTCCCTTTCCGAATGACTAATATGCAGCTATCGCACCATGGATATTTCCAGAGTGATGAGATGTTTTTAAAATATCTCACTGTGCCTCAAAATACCTCACTCTGGCTCAACAGATCATCCAAAACACCACCCACAGAAATCATAAATAAATAGATACTACAGTGCTGTAAAAGAGCAGACTGGCCAGGGCCAGGGCAGCATCCTTCATCGGCCAGTCAACGAGGCCACTGAGCCCCTCCCCTTGGCACGTGGCTCCTGCAGCCAGGCTCTTTGGCGGTGGAGACACCAGGTCCTTGTAACCAGAGCTGGACACCTCCTACTCTCCCATCGCCTTTGTAAAGCCATCCTGTACAGCTCCTCCTTGACACAGATCTCTTCTTGAATGAGCAGACTGGATACAAGAGGTACAGTGGACTCCGTGGCACCAGCAACCACCTGCACTCGCCAGCGCAGCGGCCACCACAAGACCCACGGGGCACCCCTGGAAATCCACGTACCCTCCTTGGGCACCCCCTTGCCCACGCAACAGCTTCAAACCTCAAATAGCAGCAGGGAGAAACATTCCATCCTACTTCCTGCTCCCTATTGGCAAGCCAAAAGGGTGGGGAAAGGGACACCCACGCCCCGGGAACAGCTGGTTCATCCCCTCACCCTGGGCTGCAGGGCCCAGCCCGGCATGCAGCACCCACTCAAGAGCCAGGAAGCTCCTGCTCTCATGGCAAACACCCCAAGGCATTTTGATGGAGGGATTGCAACACTGCCCCCCAGGCAGCTGATTTTTTACACATTTCGATGCACTTGCTCCAGGCTCAAAGAGAAAAACAAGCCGAAAAACGGCAAGAAGAAATCACAGAGCACAGCTGACTTGTCTTGCATGTGCTCCAACCACTCTGTGTGGGGAGAGGATTCGTGCCAGAGACACATGCAGTTCTCCTCCCTGCAGGGAAGAGACCAGAGTCCCATCTCAGATTTGGATCTCAGTGCAAGGACAACTCTGTTTGGTAACACAAGCAAAACTCCCAGAAAATCAGAGTGCAGACATATTTTAAAAGCTCCCAGAATCCTGGTGCCCACAGCTTGGATACAGCCCAAAGAGAGCTGTGACACCCAAAATCTCAGCCTAGCCCAGCCCCAGCTCACCCTGCAGGAGCTGAGTCTTCTTTTTCTCTTGCCTAGGAATCAGGCAACACTCTTTGTTTTGCTGATTGAAGGGAAAAAGAGCAAATCATTTTGAGGAACTGAAAATGGGTTCCTTTGCTTTTCTCAGCAAGATGAAAAAATGGTTCAGATCACCCAGGCTATGCTGTTCCCAAGTTGTTTCCTCTTTAGAGGCATTTACTGAAGTGCATTTTGAAACTTTGGGAGATGAAGCAGCTCTTCAGAACAGGAGTCAAAATATATCCTTTGGAAACCACAGACAAGTTGATTCTTGGCATCTTTTTTTTCAAAAGCTACTTGTCCAGCGGAGCAGGAATTGGTGGTTTCCCAGGGTTCAGGGAAGGAAAACACCTTGCCATAGAATTTCAGTCCTACTAATGAGGGACATGGGGAACCCAGCAGCAGGATGCTGCAGCAATGGGCCATTGACACCAAACACCCCTTGCAAAGCCCTGCCAGCTCTAGTCCTTCCTGGCATCCTCTGCTTGGCTTTTCCTTACAATTTCCTGGGAACAGGCAGCACTGAGGGGCTGGAGAGAGATGACAGAGATGCTGCAAAGGCAGGGGAGAGAAAGACAAGGCCCTGCATTTCCAATGAAGATAGCTGCAACATCTGTCCTCAGCCACAAATGTATTCACCCACACAGACACACTCATCAGATGAGGCTCTAAAATATTTACTGCCCAAATATCAATCCTCATAAAGCAAGGCAGCCATTTGGGCTCAGGGAGGGGGAAGGAGATGGGGCAGGTTGTCAATAATGTCATAACCACGGGCAATTTTATGTATCTCTGGAAATGGCCGAGGAACACGCAGCTTGACAGATGTGCAAACGAGTAATGCAGGCTTCCTAGTTATGGGCATGAGGATGTCAAGAGGAATAGATGAGCAGTAATTCAAAGTTATATTGGGCTTAGAGAAGTACATGGGCATCGTAATGAATGCGGGATCAGCACCACGGTGGAGGGAGGGCGGAGAGAGGGCAAGGAGGAAGCGACACGCTGGCCTGGGAATGCAGTCCCTGTGATGCTGTGGGGACAGGGGATCAGGGTGGATATTCGGTGGGCAGAGCCACGCTGCCATGGGATGTTACTAAAGCAAGGGACGTGTCAGCCTGCCTGTTGCTTCCTGATGCTGGACCAACCTCCAGGCTGTATCTTCCTCCTTCCCAGCTACATTTGTACACAACCCTCTCCCGCCATTGTGCCACCTTTCCTTTTCCTTGCTGTGAAACTCAAAGTTTTGGCCCAATACTTGTATTTTTCACCAAGAACAGTCAAAAAAAACCCTCATCGAGAAACCAAATCAAGCTTCAAGTTCAGTCTCAGCAGAACTACAGCTTTCTCTTGCTCTCATCTCCAAACTGAAAAACAACCCTAACGCCGCAGCATGGGCCACCACCGCCCCCAGTGCTGCCTCCCAGGCACTGCTCACACCTATGACTAGTGCCTCGCCCGGCATTTCCCCGTCCCACCTCGGCTGTTTTTAAAACGCAGCATCACGCCGAATCGCGCACTACACCTCCAGCCAGCCGCACGCCGTCGCCTCCTGTGCACGCTCCCGCCCCGCACCCGCGAACGCCAGCCGCACGACGGGCCACGGAGGCTGGACAGCTTCCAGCGCGGGGGGCTGGAAATGAAGGAAAACCAAATTAACCGGGGGTGAGCGCTGCCGGGACACGCTTCTCCTTTGGGCGTGTGCTTTGTCGGGGAGGTGCTGCAGCGCGTTGCGAAGAGGGGCACCGGCTGGTCCCAGCTGACCGCGCTTAGGCAGCCCAGTACAGCACGCACAGACGCCTCAGCTCCGCACATTTTTCCCGGAGATTCACGTCCTTCAGCATTTCTGGCAGTGAAATTCCCACTCTCCCACGTCCTGCGATGCTCTTTGAAAGGACACAGCCATTGGCTGCAGCGGCAGAGCCAAGCACACCCTTCCTCCCTCTTAGCTCCTGCAGAGAAGTTCATCCTTTTTCCACACCCCGGTGCTTTTAGAGCGGGGGGGAATCACTCATGAAGCCAAGCAGGCACCTCGCACACCAGCAATCCCCATAGAGGTGATTTTTCCTTTGGAAAAATCCATGAATCACTGTAAAAGTCAGTCTGGCTCAGACCAAGACACACTGCTAACCGGTGTTCATTAAAAAGAATTAATCACCAATCTTTTTCCTGGCTCCTTTTATGAAATATGACTTATCCCAACCACTCACTACTAAGCTATTGCAACATGCAGCTGCAAGCATCCCCCATGTGTGTTCTGGGAGCTTTCCCCACACCTCAGGGAGTGCCAAAGGGTTTCGTTAGGTCAAATGACCGATGACTGAATAAGCTTGAATCTCGAAGAAATATTTTCTGCGAGTCTCAGGCCGCAGATTTTCACTCCCAGGAGACGCTTCTGGCACTGTCTGTTACTGCAGACATGTTGCACAGTGAACAATCCCACTGGATTACTCCGGGGAGCCCCGGGGTGTTGAAGCCCTGGTCAAGGGGTGACACCAGGAGGAGACAGAGGCACGGGCAGAGGAGACTGACACACAGAAGAGCTCCTCTGTCTTCCATAAAAGACACTTGCAGCCACCATCCCAACCAAGCCACGTGCAGGGAGGTGCCAGGAAGGGTAAGCAGGGGCTGGCACCACTCTGCATGGGCACAGCTGCTCTGACCCAGCGAGACAACCAAGACGGAACAAACCCATCATGAAAAAAAATCTCTTTTGCTTTCCAAGAAACATCCTTGCTATAACTTAACTTCTTTCTCCCGGCAGTACCATCCTGTGCATAAGAGCTCAGCCATGACACAGCGTAAGAGCAGCAAACTTCAGTGCCCACTGTTGCGATAGCAGAAAAGAAAGATAATTGTGCTTCTAACAGCAGCAGTAACTTATCTTGGGGAAACCTTTCCTGCTAATGAGGCTGTTAGGTTCAGAAATTCAGTGAGAGTTGAGAGGGCTTGTGCTGCTGCTAGCCCGTGGTGGGTGCAGGCAGAGGGCAGGCAGGTGTGAGAAAAGCAGCCCAGGAGACCACCACTGTGGTCCCAACCTCACCACTTTGCACCTTACTGGAGTTCATTTTTTTCAGTGCTAGCACTGTAACAGCAAGTTGGCTCTAATTTATTTCTCCTTAGGAAAAAAAAATTTAAAAATCCCACTACATCAGCTATTGTCTCCTCTGCCTCCTCTTGCCTTTGGCTACGTGCTGGTTTCAAGTATCTCCTGGTAGAGCTGCACCTGCCTTCCAATCCTAGGCTTCTGCAAAGGATTTTCTGCATCAGTGCCCACAACCTTACAGGTCCTGGGGAGCCCGTGGCTGGCACTGCTGGGGGCAATTGGGGACAAGCCTGTGTGTTGGTGAGTGCCAGCTGCTGAGCGGGACACCTGCGCTGTGGTGGCTGGAGGCACAGGTAGAGTGTGCTCACCTGGAAAGGCAAACATACTCCCATCCCTTGCAGAGCTGCTTTGAGAAAGGAGCTCCTGGCTTTTTTCCTTGGAGTTTAACACTACCATAACTCCTTGGTCCGGACTATCCCGTAGCAGAGGCAGAAGTGAGCCAGCCTTGAGGGAGAACGAGCTTTCAGGGAAAATGTTTGGAAGGTGACAGTTGTAGCCATATGGGACTGCATCTCCCCTTTTGCAGAAAGCCATGGGACAGTGCCTGCAGTGCGTGCCCTGGCACAGCCCATCAGTGCCCAGCACATCCCAGGCAGAGCCACTGCACCCCAGCACCAGCCTCGCTCCTCATCAGCATGCCAGGCACACGCATCCCAGCAGCACTGGGCTCCTCTTCCTGCATGCAGTCCGTGTACCCAAGAGGCGGCAGCTGAAAGGCTTGGAAAAGCGGAGCAAGACTAGAGAAAAGGAGGGAGGGAGGCAGGGAGGGAGGCCCAAAGCCACAGCTGAGCACAGCACAGCAGCTCAGGCTGCAAAGCTAAGGCTGGCAGCATCGCTCCAGTTACCCGCATGACCTTGAGAGCCCTGGACAAGCTGCAGGGAGGAAAGGGAAAACCTCCAGTGGCAGCTCTGCATGCTGCTGGGGACAGGGAGAATCAGGCAGGGGACAGTGGGGTGGAGACCATCTGGGATGTGCCATCCCAGTGATGGAGCTCGCCAGATAGACCAGACTGCTTTTACCTCTGTCTCAGCCCCAAAAACGCAGCTCACAACACTCACACATTATTTGGACAACATTTTGGTGGGTCTTAAGTTTTGTTCCTATGTGAGCTGATGTGTAGAAAGAGGGGAACACCCCATGTCACTCCTCTTGGACTCAGCAGCTCTTGCACAGGGCAGCAGGAGCGGGAGTGGCCTCTGCCTGTGTTCCCCAGAGGGAAGGCCGCCAGCCCCGCTCTGCCATGCAGGAGACACTGCCAGCACACAGGCAGGCTCCCAAGATCACAGTGCATGTATCTTGAGAGCTCTGAATAAATATTTAAAGGTGGAAGGAAAAAAAACCTACTCGGCTCTGCGAGCAAGTTCTCTGTCTTTGCACTGGGATTTGAGACAGAGACAGACAGAAAAATGACAAAGGAGACACAGGTTTCGGTAAATCATGGGCACATCGGAAGCAGTGGCTTTCAGATGCTAGCTTTGCTGCAAGACAAATTCCCTCCCGGTCATATGCCTGACAATCCCAACAGCCCTCGGGGACTGCAGGTCTGCTTTCCCTGCAGATTCATGGGGCTGCAGGGAGCCCACCTCCACACACCCCTCCATCCCAGCCAGTGACTGGAGCCAGGGCATTATCCAAATCCCCTTCTAAGCCACTTAAAGCTGGTTCTGCCCCATGGGAACACGTGACCCCTCCTTGCGCTGTACTGCGAGCACGTACAAGGCGACGAGCTCTGCACCAGGGTGTTGGACAAATGTTCACAAAACCCTGTCCCCACAGCAGGGCTCTGCCAGAGAAGTAAACCATGGCGCAAGTTTTATCCATGCCTCACATGAGTGCTGGCCAGGGGGAAGGATGGGTGGTAACAGCTTCATTCAGCTCCCAACCAGCCCTGTGCTGGGCCATCGCTCAGAGGTGGTGGCCGGAGCAGCCACGGAGAACGGGATGTTCTGTATCACAAGGATGTCCTTAGGATGCTTTTATTTCCAGAGAGAGCTCATTAGCTCTGGTTGTGCAGGAGTTTGAGGGTTTTTTTCTTCTGTTACCAAGAGCTGGAAAACTCCACTGAATAACATCTCTGAGCATGGGTGGAAAGAAGACCGGGCACGGTGGGGAGAGCAGCAGCTAAACCAGAGATAATCAAAGCTGCTGCTGCAGCCTCACATCACTTATGATCTCCATTTCATTTGGATCTCCCAGCCAGAGTGCTTTCCGCTCACTCAGCCCCACTCACCATGGTGCCAGGGCTGCAGGACCGGGCTCTACTCTGCTCCAAGAAGGAAGGAGCTGCTGGGAGAGTTTGAAGTGGCAGGGAATTGGTCACAAGGCAGCCCGCTGGATCAGATGGGATGCCAGGAGCTGAAGGGAATTGCACATGCACTAGGCAAGGACAGAGACTCTGGCACTACCATAGATGGGGTTTATCTAATAGAGGTATGTCCTACCCAGGTGGGCACTCAGGGATGCTCCAGCAGTGATGCCTTGCTGGGACTGGTCTGGAGCAGCCACCTCCTCACCAAGCCCTGATGCTCCTTTCCCACTGCCGCACACTGTGCAGAGATGCAGCCAAGTAATCACGTACCAACAGCAGGAGATAAGCCACCTTCCCAGATAGGATCACAAGCCCCATTATCTCCTTAACCCTTATGCATTCACTTATCCATCCCAGATCTATTCCTCCTTATCTAAATTCTCCTTCTGTTCTTTCCTGTCTCTCACCAGGGTGGGTCTCAGAGCATCAAGGCCTCTCCAGGCGCAAGGGAGGCAGCAGGAGAGGCTGATGCCCTGGGCAGCCACTCACCACAGCTAATGGGATAGACTCCGATTGACTGGCCCAGCGATTTAAAGTTAATAAAATGTTAAAAGCAGCCCTATAAATCACCCATGCAGGAAGTGACCTGGACAGGAAGCCTAACGAGTTAGCAGAGGTTTTATTTAAAAGCCATTTGTCTGAGAAATGCAACACAAAGAGTCAAATAACTCTTAGGAAAACAGTAATGATGGAGCTACTGGGAGGATTAGAGCTGGCTGGATATTTACAGCCAAGGATGTCAGCCTTCCCAGTCCTAACTGGCCTATGCTTCCCAGCTGGAGCATCCCAGCTGATCCCAGCTCCAGAGCTACAGGTAGGGAGCTGCCAAATGGAAATCAGGACAAGCCAGATCACAGCTCTGACTTACAATTTTAACTTGCTGGGTGCGTTGTGACCTTCTCATTAGAACTCTCAAAAACAGGAGTCTCATGCCCATGCCCACATGCAATAGGCTGGTGACATCCTCATTTTTCTCCAGGCCCCAGCTCCCCTGCACCACGGATCACACACAGAGAAGCTGAGATTCTCATATGCTACTGCACACAGCTGACACCTCTGTTCGCACCGAGAAGCAAGAGGCCCGTAAAATCTCAAAACCCAAAATCAGCCCAGAAATCAGGTTCTTGGTTTCTAAACCCGACTCCCACTCTTTAGCCACGAATACTCATTTTGCCTGCATCAGGACAGCAGTCGGCCCTGGCATCATCAGCCTTAGCCCCTGCTCACTCTCTACAACCTGAGCTTTACTTCTTTAACCATAAAAAAAATCCTATTGCCAAGTGCAAGGAGCAGATAAGGGGGTTTCACTGGGACAGGGACTCAGCCCCCTCCCAAACACCATTCCCCAGCCTCCCTTTGCTTCCCCACCACAGGGAGCCTCCAAAATACCCCAAAGGCCTTTTACAGTGGGAGGAAACTCAGTACGTGCTTGGGAAGCCTCCAGAGCATCGTTAAGAGGCAAATTATAGACAATTATCCTCAGAAGTACATCAGGGAAGCTGAGGCACTCACAAGGCACCAGTCCCACCCAAGCCCAGCTCCTTGCAGCAGCACAGGAGTTTCTAAAACTACGAGCAAATTCAGGTTTCACAAGGAGCCACCTCACCTTCAAAATCACCTCTTACTTCCAAGAGAAGCGTAGATGAGGGGAAGAGAAGCAGGTTGGAGACGCAACAGACACAAGAAGCAATCTGATTTCAGTTGCATTTGCCACCCCCTTGCTTTTCACAGACATCCTTACCTTGGGAGGGGTGCAGGAAGCTGGGTGTGGGCGCAGCAGGTTCTCCTCGACAACAGTGGGCACCTTCCGGGGGAGCAGGGAAGCCTAACAGTGCCAGGGGCCTGCGGCCGGGGGGCTGCTCCGGCGGTTCTGCGGGGGCTGAGGGCAGCTCATGGCTCCCGGGCACAGGGGGCTGTGGATGAGAAGGCACAGAAGATGTCAAGCTCGGAACTCACAGCTCTGAGCACACACCAAGCAAACCCAAACCCCACGGCAAGTTCAAAAAGTTAAGAAAGCGCAGAACTTCATATATCGATGTTTTTCTATCTTGCTCTTATTTTCCCTCCTCCCCACCATCAAGGATAGAAGAAGAATCCAGTGGGATCTGCTTAGATCTGGACACTAAGCAGGTGCAGATACTTGGAGAGATCCAGCACCCCCTGAGGGGCTCCTGCCAGGCTCAAGATGATTTTTGGGAGCAGTTCCCAGAGGGTGTTACTGTGCTTCCAGAATCTCTGGCGGGGAGGGAGAGAAGGCACAAGCTTGCCTAGGCAAGCAGTCCCCTGCCCACACTGATGCACACAGCCATGAACAGACAAGGGAAGGCTGCCCCACCTGCATGGGCCCAGTCAGGGCTTTCACCAGGCCAGGGGACCTCTTTCCACTGCTCACAAGTCAAGGGGTTCCACTGGCACCTCGGAAATGCTAACAGAAAGCAGGTCCTTGACCTGCTGATCTGCAATCACTCCTCCCGACTTACAACACTGACAGAGAAGCAAGACCCTGCCCTGATGAAGGAGGTGCCACCTTCACTTTCGCGTGCAGCACTCTCCTCTGCAGCAGGGTTTGACTTATACATTTATTTATCAGTGAGGTCCCCAAGGCAGAGCTCACATCCTTTTTTTGCGTCTCAAACGGTTTTGAGCAATTTGACAAATTAATAATAAAGTGATGGCGCCTTGAAAAATAGACTCTCTCCTGTCCTCGGAAAAGGGGCCGTGTCTCCCAATTACTCCAAAGGGCACCACTTCAGACCTCACTGAGCAAATGGCATTTAGGCGCAGCCACCTTTTAATGGGGCTGATGTGATCCTGCTATGGCTGCAGTCAAGTATATCTTCAGCTATGCCCACGCTGCACAGCAAGAGGGCAGAGAAAAGGACGGATGGCAGCAAGTTAAAGAATACCTGTTAGCTCAAATATTCTTTAGCAGCCATCCCCAAACTGAGGTCTGCCGTCCTATCCGAAGTTGCCAGCTACGCTCTGCATCTCTCACTCATGAAAAGGATTCACTGGGTTTGCGGCGGAGCCTGGCAAATATTTGCCAAGGATTCTTCCAAATCTCCAAGCGCACCATGAGCTTGCTGCAAATTTGTTTGCTGATCATGGTCCTTGAGCTAATTTGAAAATGGAGAGCAAAGGATAAGGCTGCTGTGTGGTATAGGGGAAGGCAAGCAAGGATGATCCTTTTCCACAGGCAAGACAACTCCTCGGACCCTAACGAGGGTTTGGTAATTAACAGCCACAGCACTGGAGCGCAGCAGGGTCTAACACCCAGCCCCTGATGCTGATTGTGGCTGAGGGAAGTGATCTCTCAGCAAAGGCAGCACCAGGGAATGGAAGGGTGATGCTGGGGATGGCAACAGCATCACCTCCGAGGTATACAGGCAGTGATGTCCCCAGTCCAAGCTCTCTATGTGGCATGTTGCAAAGAAGCGCTGGGAAAACATCCTCTCCTCTTCCCTGCTACCTCCTCAAAGAGGTTCTGATCACAGTTTCTCCTGTGGCTTCTCCTCTGATTTTGGCACCTTGCCAAGTTCTAGCCCAGGCCAAGCATGCTGCTAATTAGATGCGGTAATTAATCACAGTTTTCATTGTTTATTCTTTTGTTCTCACACAAACACCCATGCTGCCTGGTGTGGGAAGCTGCCATGGTGTTCATAGAGGACCAGCACAGCTTATGGAACTGACCCTGGGGAATGGGGGGCACTGACTGCTGAGCTCCCAGATGGAGCCCAGACATGGAGAACCTGGCCCTAGGGCTGCCAGGACACAAGCTAAAAGCCAAAGCCATCAATTCTGGGCTGAAACACTGCACCATCACAAAGGCTCTTCCAGCCTGGAATTACTCATGCCAGTACAGCTCAGACCATACTTTTGAAACTCCCAGGTGGCCAGGAGCTGCTGGTGGGTCACTTAGTCCATTCCCTCCTGGGAATTGGGATTTACTGTGCCTAAAACGTGCCCAGTGGCTACGGTCAAGCCTGGCCTCCGACACCTCCAGCAAAGCCTTCCTTGGCGGCTCACTGAGGCTGCTGGCAGCAGTGTCGGGGGCATGGAGGGGGCTGCAGCACATGTGCCACATCCTCAGTCCCTCCTGCAGCCGCCAGTGCCACAGCCCAGTCCTCCTCTCTCCATCCACAGAGACTGTCACCTTACCAGACCCCCCCAGGGAGACACCCCATGCTTGCTCCCAGGAGTGGGCACAGCAGTGGGAGCTGGCACATGGCCCCGGCGCAGAGACAGCCATCCCCCTTCTCCTCCAACCCCTCCATCTCCCGCTCCCGGCTAATCCTGCCGCGCACCGAAATCCCGCCTTTGTGCTCGGCAGATACACTGCCTGAGCATTAGGCACCCGCCGATCCCAAGCTAATCTCCGGAAAGCTCCCTCTCCCAGGGGGGTTCCCGTTCCCTGGGGCAGCCCTGGTATCCCAGAGGCGTGGGGGGACAGGAGGACACCCCGGCCGTGGCTCCTTGCCAGCACTGGCAGGCTGTGCCGGGGATGGACCCAACAGACTCCTCCGCTTGCTCTCTCGTTAGAGATTTTTTTAAGCAGGTATTTTTTGGGGAAAAAAAAAAAAAGAAAGAAAAAAAGACACCAAGGGGAGAGAAAAGAACTGTTAGTCCAAGGGAGCCAGTGTTGTTAAATACAGAGAAATACAAGTCTGGAGCCCAACAGAGGCCAAGGTTTCCGGGCTTTGACACAGCTGACAAGCTGGAGCACAATGAGAAAATATGCACACAGAAATAGCCAGGCAGGATAAAGGATTTACTGCTCCTTTCACAGAAAACAAAAGAATAGGCTTAAGCACTCCACTTAGGAGTGGTAAAAAAAAAAAAAAAAAAAAAAAAAAAAAAAAAAAAAAAGATAAAAACCAGATCTGCAGGAAGAATATTTGAGTACAGGATTACCAGGAGGTGAAGAAAAACCAGATCCTGCCTGTCCTGGGTGCAGCAGGGCAGCAGAATCCCCAGGGAGCTTCTCCCCTGACCCAGCAGCATCTTGCAGTAAGCACACGCACAGCATGCCAGGTCCCACCCTAAAGCCACTGTTAGCCCCCTCCTGCCCTGCCCTGGGTCAGAGCATCCCATCACAGCCCACACCCCTGCACAGCCAGCTGCCATGCCAACATCTGCATTCTCTCCTCTCGCTGATTTTGGCAATGGGATCACCTGGTTCACTCAAATCCCTCTCCAGGGTCCACAGCCCCAATTCTAACCACCTCAGCTAATGAGGATAGGGCTCCCTGCCTTTCAGACACGCTTTTCCATGATTCCAGACTCTTGGCTGGCCATCTCTTTCATGAGGAAGCCATCTCAGAGCACCTCTTGGGACCTCAGCTGGGGAGACCTGATGGAAGGAGAGCCAGGGCTGGCAGGGGCTTTGGAAAAAGCTCTCTCCCACCATCTCTCCAGGTTTGTCCTCATTGAAGGGGGAAGTTTGCAGTTCCCTGTAAGTTTCTTCCAACTTGTGATGAAAGGGAAACTCTTTGGAGAACAGACAGGAACTCAGCTTCCCTGATGAAAGTGCTGCAGTGGGATTTTTTGGGTTTATTTTCTTTTGTGAAGCGCCAGCCAGAACAGAGCTTTGCAACCAGGCAGGCAGAAGGTCTTACCCTTTCCATGGCAGGAGACCAAGTCTCCCAGCTGGAAACCAGGACAGAACTCACTCCTGGTCTTGCCAGGAAGTGAGTTAAAAGCCAAAGTCATCAATTCTGGGCTGAAACAGTGCAAGATTCACAAACCCACTCAATCCTCCAGCCTGGAATTGCTTATGCCAGAGCAGCTCAGATTATTTCTGTAATTCCCAGGTGGCCAGGAGCTGCTGGTGGGGCATTTAGTCCATTCCCTCTTTTGGAACTGGGAATTTACTGTGCCTAAAGAAGACCCAATGGCTACAGTCAGGCCTGGCCTCCAACATCTCCACTAAAGCCAATTCTGCAACCTTACTTGGCAGCTGACGTGCTGTTTAATTGCCCTGATAGTTATGCATTGAGGGTTTTTTTGTAAAAAGCAGATGATTTCTCAGCAGAAATAATACTTGGGAAAGCTTTCTCTCTGGCAAACTCTCTCTATTGTTCATCTCTTTCACATAAAATGTTCCTAATGAAGAGGGAAAGCAGGATCTTGGCTTCTTTCAAAACAATCTGAAATATTATATTAAAAACATGCACTGAGTGTTGACATATTTAGTGTGTTGCTTTATAAAGGAAATTGCCCAAGCTCATTCAGAGCTTGACACCATTAAGACAGCACAGAACTACGTGACTGGGAGGATACTGCTGCAAGTCCCACTTCGGGGAAGTAGGGAGCACCTTGGAGCAGCCAGACAGCCCTGACTCCATCTTAGTGGGAACTGGAAGCCACCAGCATTATCTCCAAAGAGGGGTGTACAAGCACTCAACATGTTAATGTGACAACTACAGCAGGTTTCAGATCTGTGAATCCTCCCTGCCCAAACCCTCAGCTCCTCATCCAGACATCTCCAAAGATCCAAGACTGGGAGGACATGGTACATACCATGCCAGACTCTCACAGTGATGGGCATCCATGCCATGGGAGCAAGGCTCATCATCTCCCTCCGCACACTAAGCCAAATTCCTTGGAAATGAGAAGCTGGCTGCAGTGGCCAGCCAGGTTTCTCCCCCCACCTAACGTGGGAGAGGTCCCTACAGAGCATCCGTCCTCTCCCGCAGCATCTTTGGAGTGCTCTGAGCTCTGCTGCAAGAGGATTTTCCAGGCATTAAACTGATGCTCAGAAAACAAACAGATATAGGAAAAGCTTTCCTTACAAGGCTGGTTCGTGCCTAAGAGCAGCCCAGGGGCCTGCTAAGATAGGCAACAGCCTCTCACCAGAGGCTGGTGTGAGGTATGGCTCTCTGTGGACTCGTGGTCCATGGCAGCTCCACATTCGCTTTGCAGGAGCAGGGGCAGGAGAAATGAGCAGGTTTTATGGCATGTTGGCTCTACTCGAGGCACCAAAAGCTTTGACGCGGGCGAAGCTGCCCGGACAAGACATTTTTGGGTCCTTCTGGAGATGTTGCTGGCCTCAGTAGGGATGTTCCAAGGATGGTGACCAGCATCCTCCTTCCCTGATGCTTGTGAGGGTGGTGGTCCTTTGGGGGGGGGGGGGGAGAGATCAGATGTTCCCCTCCAAGCAGGAGACCAACACCTTATGGGGTCTCAGCACAGGCCAAGGAATGCTGCAGCTATAGCTGTGCACAGAGCACGTTCAGATGCATTCTATGATTTAATGATGTACTTGTGGCCTAACTCCATCTGCAGGGCAGGTAGTGGATACAAGAGCCTTGTTCCCCAGGACAGGCTGGTGCAGAACGAAAGACAGCTGCTGCCCCATGCCAGAATGCAAGTAAAACTCCCCAAGCAGGACACAGACCTTGAGCAGATCTGGTGTGCCTCAACCTTCTTTAACTCAGGACCCCAAGCCCTGCAAAAAGGTCCAGCAACACCTCAGTTCCACACTCTCCACACCCCCTTGGGTTTATCAGCACCAGTGTGTAGACAGGCTCACTGCAGCGAGATCCACTGGGCACGGAGCGTCACAACAGACCAGAGAGACCTGGGATTCCTCCTCATTTATAGTCCCCTCCAGCCACAGCCTTCAACATGGCCAAGGAAGGCAAGGCAAGACAAGGCCTACAGAGAATGCCTAAAGATTATTTCTCTCAGATTCCAACTCATTTTCCATCATTAGTGCTTTTGCAAGCCCAGCACACCCTGCAAACAGAAAGAGCATGTTCAACATGCAGGTGGTAGAGCTGCAAAAACCATGGTAAGCACATGCCTGACACAGGTACCCATCCCACCAGGGAGACAGAGCACCAGCACGGGAAGGGCTTTGGTTACAGAGAGCATCATCCTTGCTCAGCAGAGGCTGTGGTTGAAACTTGTTATCCCCCCACACAGAGGTCCCCACCATGACCCACTCGAGCCCTGGAAAAGCAAGAGCATCGTTCCAGAAAGCAGAGGTACCACAATCCTGGTGCAGAGCATCGCACAGTGGCAGAGAGAAAGCAGGGCTGGGGGAGAGTGACTTGCATGAAGGATGAGAGGAGCTGGGAGTCTTCTGTAATGGAGAGAAAATTGCTTTCGCCAACTATCTGCAGTTTTAAAGCAATTACATTTGGGGGGAAGCCGAGAGCGTGTCTGAGCGCTGTACATGCGGCGGGTGCATTTTGAAATGCAAGAACCGAGTAAGGAAAAAACAGAAAAAGAAAAGGCCTTTAAAAAAATAATATTTGATGCAGTAGGTACTGAGAGGAAAAAGTATTTATAACTCAGGGATGGGATGGTTATTGGAGGCAGGCAAACATGTTCTCTTCTCTGTGGTGACCAGTGACAGAACCCGAGGGAATGTCCTGAGTTGTGTCAGGGGAGGTTTAGGTTAGATGTTAGAAAAAGGTTCTTCACCCAGAGGGTGATTGGGTGCTGGAACAGGCTCCCCAGGGAAGTGGTCACAGCACCAAGCCTGACAGAGTTCAAGAAGTGTTTGGATCATACTTCCAGGCACATGGTGTGACACCTGAGGATGGTCCTGTGCAGGGCCAGGAGCTGGACTCAATGATCCTTGTGAGTCCCTTCCAACTCAGCATATTCTGTGATCCTGTGATCCCAGCAATGGGAAAACCGAGAGGAGTTGGGGCAGCCTGCTCCCACCATGAGCATGAGACCCTGCATGGGCTTAAACAACCTTGGGGAGACCCTGCCTGCCCTCAGCCCAAATACAGATCTGCCCTAAGATTTCCACTTACAGAGCTGCAGACTGACCCAAAACCCAGCAAGCACCACAGCACCTACCAGTTAAAGCCCTTCCAGGACCCAGTTCAGACTGGGAGGCAACCGCTCGATTCGGCCACAGATGAGAAGCTCCTTCAAGCTGTAAGAAATACTCCTGATCTCCTTCCTGGCAAGCCATCACCCTTCACCGCCATCCTTCCCCTCTAATCTGCTGGAATTAGGAGGGATCCCAGGCCATAAGCACATTTTCTCTAATGACCAAGGTGGCAGGGGCCGAGCTGCACTGATCCCCAGAGCTGCTGCACTGACTGCTGCCGGCACTGCTCAGACATCCAATTTATCAGGCAGATGCCCCTTTTGCTTTCTGGCCACGCATCTTCCCCTTGTCTTTATCTGCTCTGGGGACAAGTGTGGGAAGCGCAGAAGTGGCATCCAGGGCTGCTGGTGACAGAGTTTCTTTTCAAAGGATGCTGTTTCGCTGTTATTACCAACTCTCACCAAGTGGAATTGAGACATGAAGTAGATTTGTGCCCAAGATAATGGCGTTTATTAGACAAGCTATTGAGGAGAAAACAAAAGCTAACAGTGGAGAGCCACTAAGAGCAATGCCTAAGGAGAATCCATCATGAATACAAAGAGAAGCAGTGTTAATAGTTGGTGCTTCCCATCAATGATTTGAAATCTCAAGCAGTCCCTTAAGGGCTCCGGGAGAGCGAAGGTTAGTGTCACCCAGAAAGAGGTGACAAACAGCACGGAGGTGTCCACGCCCTCAAACAAAGCAGCATTCAACCCCTTCTGTTATGGTCAGGCAGCCCCCAGCTCACCCACGACCCTTCTCCTCACCTCTATCAGCATCCCATTATATCTGTATGACACAATACCCATACTATACGTACACAAGGACGCTCAGGAGGACTGCTCTGGCTCCAGTCACTGCACCCCACATCCTGACCACAGCAGGACAGGGAGGAAGGAGAGTTTTGTCTCTGCACCGTCCTGGAGCAACCAGGGCTCTTTTGATAAAGCCCCATAGGGAATGCCTTGAAAATTGTGGATTCATCTAGATTTTCCTACTGGAGACCACCTCCTTCTCTCCTCACCGAAGGAGACATGCTCCTGCAAAATCTTCCAATTAAAAAAAATGCTTTTTTTATGGGAATAAGAGTCTTCCATAGGATCTTCACTTGCATGCTGGTTCAGTGCCAGCCAGCCCAAGCCCCTGGTGAGATTAGCTGGAGCCTGGCACAGAGCTCACACCCCGAGGCACAGCAGAGATCTTTGGGAAAACACAACAGAGATCACAGCTGCTAAACAGCAGCTTGTCTGGGTCCTTGGCAATTTTTTCTTTCCAATTTCCAGCCCAGACAAACAATATAGGAAGCCCTCACATCCCCAGCCTTGAGACCAGCCCAAAGGGACGGTGGATTTCACAGCCAGACCTCTTCATCCCAACCCTCCTCTCCTTTGCTGGGAGGATGCTCAAGGGCCAGGCTGGGGCAAGAGCCAGCAGCAGAGGGTGGATGTGGAGGAGGGTGAGCCAGGCAGGAGCACGAGGGCATCCATGCAGCCCAGAAGCTCCCAAGAAATTTATTGCTTGTGACACGCTGTCAAAGTGAGGCGCGTCTCATTAGTCGGAACCGAAGCAAATGAGAGGGCTCCTTAGCCAATTAAAAATTAAATAAATAAACCAAGGATGCTATGTGGTGCTCACTACCTCCCCTTCCGCCCCGCTGGCGAGTGGGAAACCAAGGCAAGATGTAACACAGATCTGAGTCACAGCTTCTCCCCTTCCCAAGATGGTGAATCCCGCCCTTTCAGCGAGCAGAGCAGCCAGCAACCACCACACAGACAGATGGAAACACAACAAGCTTGAGGAGCCACACCTGACACTCGGGGAGTTGGAAAAGGAAAGATTTCCCTTCACGGCCCCTGGAGCGTTTTGTTTCCCAGCTCTTGAAACAGAGCTCATCGACTCTCCTGAGTGGCACTCTCAGCTAAAAAATTCTATTTTTAACAGGTTTCCTTTTAAAATGACGTGGTTTTCCTTTGTGGGTTAAGCTGAGCTGGCACATGACTCTTTTGACTTTTTTTTTTCCCCCCCAAGATTTATCAGCCATTGGTGCAGAGGGCATTATAACTCTTCTTCAGCCTGGCAGCAATGCCTAACCTCCAAAGTTTTACACTGCCCTCCTACACCCCAACCTCCTTCCAGCATCGAGGAGGGGGAAAGCCCATCCCAGACCCCACCAAATACAGGTGAAGGGACCATTTTGAGCTGGCACCTGTGGGCAATGCTCAGTTTCCCCATTACCAGCCAGCTTGCAATTTTACAAGAGCACAGAGGTGCCTGTTAGCAACAAACATCCCAGCTCACCCCAAACAGGCACCGGAGGAAGCTGGAAGCTGCGGATGGAGCCACAGTGAGATGGATTGGTTAGAGTATCTGAGCAGAAAACAGGTCTCACTTCACAGAGGAGGCACCCCAAGAAGAGCCCTCTCTCCTCTCTCCTCCATCCACACAGCATTCAGTGAGATGGGGCAACCACAGGCCCAAAGGGAGACACCCCTGCCCGGGGCACACAGGGACAACCCCTCCTCCCAAAACACTCCCCTTAAAAAACAGCACGGACCTGAGACACGAGCCCAGCCCAGAAGCATTTCCCAAATCAAACAATAAACAAGGAGCCATTGCAGGTTTCCCTTACACTGCAGCTCCTGATTAATCCTCACAGTAAACACAAAGGAAAAAACCTACCCTAAGCTGGATGCTATCTGTTTAAGGGCACAAATGGATGCTAAAAAAGTAGCCAAAGGAGCCCAAGCAGAGGCACAGCAAGTTTGGGAGCAGGAGGGGAGTGGGGAGAAGGCCATGGGCTCTGGTGAGGGAGGGAAGAACAGCAGGATTTGTGCCAGCCATGCCCAGCAGCCCTTAACCCACTGCAGCCTTCCTGCATCCCTTGCAGGGTCTGTCACCCCGGCAGGAGGGGGTACCACCTCACCACCCTCAAACACCACAGCCCAAGCAAGCCCTTCCCTCCTAAGGGACTCCGAGGTAGGTTGATTGGGGTGCAGGACACGGGCTCTGGGGGAATGGTCAGGCAACAAAACCACAATTCCTCACATGGAAAAGGGCCAGGACACTGGAACTAACCCTGTGCACCCAGGGACTAACACTACCCAAGGCTGGTTTAATGAGAAATGGACATTTGAGGCTTAACAGCTCTTGCTGGCAGATTCCCCCCTCTCTTCCCACTGATGCTGTTTCCCATACAGTGCACCCAGCTAATTAATTACAGAGCACAATCCAATCAGTCAGGGCATCCTATTGCAGTTAAAGGCATTTAAGAGATAATGCCACGAAACTCCAGATGGACTGGCCTGACCCCGGACTCCAACACCACCGGGGTGCTTGGGAGATGCCGCCGCTCCAGCTGACATCCCTGATCCAAACACTCCAGAAAAAGCCTTCAGACTTGCAGTGCTCCCTGTGGGTTGGGTTCCTCAGTCCCTGCTGACTTTACCAAGAGATGTGCTGTCCTGGCTCACTGGCTGCTGCCCACAGAGTACACACTAGCCTGGCTCAACCCCAGTGCAGGCGAGGGAGACGCCACCTGCCCTGCTTCTGCTGGCTCCAGGTTTGCTCTCGGGATGGTGGAAGGACAGATCTGAAGGCCAGATGGCAGCCCATCTTCTCCCCACTGCTGCCAACACATGTCCCACATACAATGAGCTTCAGCGGTGGTTGCCTCGAGGTGTCCTGCACCACCGGTGCTGATGTGCCAGGACAGCCTGATCCCTTCACATCTTACCGTACAACTCCACCTCTCCCCCAGGTATGAAGAGAGGATGGCCTCTGCTCACCAGCAGCACGGACTGGCCTCACTGGAGATGGGCTTTGGTGGCAAGCGGATGTAGGAGAGTGGCTAAAGCAATGGGATGCCGCACAGCCAGCCCTTATACAGTTATTATTGTAGGCAGTGATGTGCTGATCTCCATATGGGATGTTCTTAGCTTTGCAGGGATGGCTTAAATCTCCTCCCTGGGCTAAAAGTGTGGGAGTTCTCCCTCCTTACCCCTTCAAGTTTTGGCTGAAGTTATCAGATCCCTCTAACAAGGGTGGGGGCTTGCACTAACTCAGCCCATTTGGTCCTGAATCAGCCACTGTCCCTTGCACAATCCCAGCAAGGGGTTCATTTAGTGCGTACCTTTGCTACCCCAAGCAGCCTTTTTTTCTTAATCACACCCATCTGAAGCCCAACCCCATCCACGTCTGACTGGGATCCCTGCTGATTCCCAAGCTGCTTGATGCAATGGTATTAAAGGAAAAACCCACGGTGCCAGATCCCAAGCATGGGTATGATGCTCCGTGCCAGCTGCACTTCCAGCTGCCTCATGTTTGATGATGAAAGTGGCTGATTCTGTGATTTACTGATCCTACCCTTGGTTGGGTTTGCCTGCCCGGGGTGAGGATAAGCTCCTGGATTTGCAAACATTTTGAGGATTGTGGTTTTAATTTCTCCCCACCTCTTATTGTGTGCATGTCAAAAGCTCTTATGCCTTGATCCAAAGCCCAAATTCAAGGTGGGGGGTATACATCAAGCCTAAATTTGCTCCTGTCACAGGTGGCACCGAAAGACTGTTGCAACTGAAGTGAGTAAGAGTTCTGCTCTCACTTGGTCTAACCCATTTCCCAGATGCCTGACCTCCAAGGAGAAGTGAGGACAAGCCTCTGCTCCTCGATGATATCTCCAAAATGCCTTTGTCAAGCACTCAGGCACAGCTAACTACAAGAAGAGACAGAGATGTCCTCCCTCAAGTCACCCCTGGCCAGATACCCAGCTCTCCTGTATCAGGACCAGCACCAAGCAGGCCACAGCAGTGAGCACGAGGAGCATCCACAAGGTTTGCACCCAAACAACAACGTACAAGTGTCACTAATGCAGGACCAGAGCATGGCAACAAGCAAATGGCAGCGTTCACCAAGCACGAGTGGGAAGGAGACGGTGACAAAATGATGTTTAATGACTGGGTCTTCCTGAAAATACCATCTCTGCACATCTACAAAACTCCCCATCTGACAAAAATGTTTACTGACTGTCCTCTTACAGTGTTAGAAAAAGACGCCAGCGATTAGCAAGAGGGGCTAGAATGTGATCAGTATAGATGAGACAGGACCAACCCCAGATCTCTAACGCCAACTGCTGTTTCATGCTGGTAGGAACTGCACGAGGGCTGGCTTGTTACACCCAGCACTGCAATGAAATACAGCTAAGTCATTGTCTCGGACCCTAAAACAGGGAACATTACTACAAAAACACAACACCACGACTTCACCCAGAAAAGCAGAAGCACTAGGTCCTCGTACCACAGCCCCTCCAACCAGCCAGCAGGGATGGGGGCACTATTTATTGACAACCTATGTCCCATGGTCCCCTGGGAATGAGAACAGAGAAGAGCTCGGCAAATCTGCGTGAACAATAAAATAAAATATTATGTCCTTTTTTCCTCCCGCTGGAGCATCCCAGACCAGGACTGTGCAGGGTCTGGACAGGGAGAGGCCTCATTTTGCGGTAGCAATACGGCCATGGTGCAGTGCCACAGCTGAAGGAGATTCTGCTCTCTGGTCCAAATCCGGCTCTAGGGGCCAAAAACCATATCGTGGACAGGACAGGAGATGAGGAGACAGATGCCCCATATATCCCTGTTCTGCAGCCCAGGCAGGGTGGGGACATTCTCCATGGAAGCCAAACTCCCAGCCATTTCGAGAGGGAAGGAGCTTTTCCCCGTGTAGTCAATGAACTGAAACTCTTCAGTTGATTATCTTGAGAGCTCCTGTAAACCATCTCAGGGATTCTGGCAGAAGGAGGGAGGAGAAGCTGTTTGATAATCCCTGAGGCCATCCCACTGTACATGCCTAAAGGACAGCTCTAGAGTGCCCTGATTCTGGAGTAATTCCCTCATTTTTTGCTCCCGGATGCCCCATGAAACAGGGCATGTCTCCTAATGGCCCCACAAGGACTCTCTGGACTGAAAAGCTGAACAGAAACAAAGCCAGGCTGAAAACTCATCAGCCCCTCAGAGGACGGCACCAACCTGAGACTGTGCTACCAGCCCAGAGCACGCACCCTGCTCTGAGCCCCCAAAACAGTGCACCAGAGAAAGTTCTTAGCCTTCGACATCCATCTTCCCTTCCCACAGCTGCAGCACCAGGATCATTGCTGGAGCCTGCACCATCCCATTTTCTGTACCCTGATATGAACCTTTCCAATTAAACCACTGAACTGTTCCCGGCTCAGCCTCCCATGCATGAAAACGTCCTGTTATTTCGCACCTGCCAAGAGCTGTGTCCCAGCAGATCTATCTTGAACTGACACTTGAGGATAATTAAACCTCTCTCTCTCTCCTCTGTTAGCAGCACAGCAGATAAAAGGAGAGCCCTGGGTCCCTCTGGTTGCTGTTGCAGTGGGTTGCTCCTGCACAAGTCAAGGAACTGAGATGAGACTCAGTTTCTCAACAGAGACATGGGCAGGGGAGCAGGGGGCCAGCCTGGCAATTTTCCCTAATTTAGCGGGGCAGTTGAGCAAGATGTAAGAGGCGCACAAACAGCTTCCCTAGCCCGGCAGATCATCTGGTGAACAAAGAGCTGGAAACGAAGTGTCTGAGACCAAACTGAACCCCTGGAGCCATCAATCCCTAATGATACAGCTGTGGTATCCAAGTACCCTTCTCACCTCCTCTAGCTCGAGTACAGGCAAGGATTGGCTCCCACTGCTCCCCCAGCCACCGGCAGTACTGGGTGCCAGGTGCCCCACAGTATCAGCCCAAAGTTGGCCAATTTCAGGGAGCAGGTGGCAAGATGGGAACCTGTCACCCCATGCCACACTCTGCCCATCTCCCACGCCAGCTGCCTGAGGTTACTGGATGCATCCAACCTCACAGCCGAGCTTCGATCGGGGTGGTTTTGAGGTTGGCGCTGAGCATCTGCCATTACTCCGAGCTGGGCCTCCAGCCCCTCGGGCAATGTGGGGGGGCCCAGAGCACGGCGACCCCACCTCTGCCCCAGGTCTTTGCTCCAGGGAGCCCTTCACTCCGCGGGGGAACCCTTCCCTCATCCCAGCCCCGCTGCGGAGGGAACAAGTGCCACTTGCTGAGCGATGCGCTGCAGAGCCGCAGGACCCCAGGGACCACGGATGTCCGCCCTGCCTCCGGGGAGATGGATATTCTCTCCCCCCAGCCCCATCCCGGTGCCCCCGAGCCCCTCCGCCGCCGTTACCTCCGCGGGCTTGGGCGGCGGCCGGGCGGGACGCGCCGCGCTGCAGCTGGGTTCGCCTCCCCGGGGCTCGGCGCATCCTCCGCCGCTCGGGAGGGCTCGGCCGGGCTCCCTCGTCCCTCTCCCCGCCGCTCTTCTCCTTCCTCCGCGTTCCTCTCCCGCTTACCCGCATACCCCGGGGCTGGCGGCTGCTGCCGGGCTCCGCTCGCCGCCGCGGCGCCCGGTACCTCCCGCAGCAGCCGCCGCCGTTCTGAGGCGCCGCGCCCCCCGCCCGCCTCCGCCTCCTCCCCGCTCTCGACCCCGGGATTGCTTTAAAGGGAGAGCGCCTGCATAGCCGGCACGGGGACAACGTGTTGTTTGACATCCCTTTCCAAGATGCGCCGCACCCCTCGTGGCTCACCGTCACCCCCCCCGGGCTCCCTGGAGTGCTGGGTGTGCGATGACGACGAGTTCCAACAGCTGGATGCACTGATGGCCCTCGCCCTCTCGGCAGGCCCCCTTTCAGTGAGCACGTTCGTTCACTCATCCATAAAACCCTTATCCCGCTGGTTTGGTTTGCCTTACCCCTTTTCCAGGGCTGCAAGGAGCGGAGCCGCCAAAGGCTTGGCACGCCAGACCCTGTCCAGGAGAGAGCTGTGAGCCCCTTTCCCAAAGCTGACACCCTGCCACGCTTCTGCTTCAGATATCATCAGCTGTTTTCATTTTCTCCTGCCAATATTATCCTCATCCTTATTCAAGAGGGAGCCGAGGCTTACAGGTCTGTGGGTTTTAATCAAAACTGGAATTCTCTTCACGCAGTCACTTTATCTCTGTTTGTCTTGCCGGAATGAAGCAATGTGTTTGGTGAGGTGTTTTAGAGTAACCCCGGGAGCGAATGCATCCCTGCCCCGAGGAATCTACAGCCACCACAGCGAGGGCAGGACCTGGGGGCAGGAGCGGGCAGAGGTGCTGGCAGCTCACTCGAGTGTCCGGAGCTGGGATCAGGGTGGTGAGTTTGGGCACCGCTGCCCAGCCCAGCTCTGCAGCATCCCTCAGTCCCGATGCTCACTGCTTTCCCGCTCGATGTTTTTCATCAGTGAACACCATCTGTACCGAAGCCGGGGATTGTTATGACCTTTAAGGCTCCATCCAGTGGCCGCTTCCATCAGATGCTTTTGTGTCTTACTACAATCCCAGGCACGCTGCCAGACTCAAAACACGCTGAAGGCAGGGAACATCTTTCCTGCAGTTTCAGGAAGGAGATACATCACAAAATAAACCTGCCCAGATATCAGGATTGGGTCTAGAATTATTCCTGTTACATTAACACTAGAGATAAATGAGATAGGAAAGCCCACTTGGTAGGAAGATTGTAAAGCAATTAATTAATAATGTTAGTAATGATCTTCTTGTTCCAGCTCTGCTTATTAACACAAGCTTTGCTTGAGTCCACCATGATGCGCTGTATAAAGCAGCTATCTCCTGAATCTGATTTCCTGTTTGGAGATGATCTCTAGCTGAGAAATTACCTGCTCTCAAAACTGATTAGAGTCCTCATCAACAGATTCTTCACCCATCCTTTAGGCAGGCCCTAGAATATAAAGAGAATTGAGAATAATTCCATGCACGAGGTAAAACCTGGAGCTGGTGGCCCAGCTGTGTGCCATTCCCAGAGAAAATCCAGAACAAGCAGTGGAGGCAGCAGGTTGCCAGCCCGAATCCAGGTGCTGTGAGCAGCCCCACTCAGGTGGAAGCTTTTGTTCCTGTGGTACCTTCCAGGCTGGTGGCTGACACTGGCTACCTTTGGTTCATTGCCCCAAGCACTTTGGGGGGCTGTCCCAGGTGCTGGGTACCTGCCAGCCCCTGAGCAGAGGAAGGCTGGTGGCAGCAGGCCCTGCCTGTGGGAACAGTGCTCCCTGCCTTGAGAAACTGAGGACCTGTGGAGATGCCGGCAGCACACCATGCACCCAGCTATGCTGGAAGGAGCCTGGAGCGGCAGGACCCTGCTGGCTCCCACTCCAGGCCCCTGCAGTTGCAGGCAGCCCACTTTCTGCTCCCTTCACATGCTGGTCCAGCTCCATTTGCAAAAGCAATGAGGTATGTTTCCTCCTGCTTCCCATGGCTAAAAACTGTCTTGCAGCTCCCATGGTTAAAAATTGTCTCCTAATTTCCACCTCACATTAGCCAGTTTAAGCACATTTGTTCTTATGCCAGCACAGTCTTTCAGCTTAAATGGTTCCTTTTTGTACCTGGTGTTTATTTGCTTCATATATTTATGGAGAGTAATCATATTCCTGCTTTGCCTTCCTCTGCTGGGCTAAACAAGCCAAGTGCTTTCAGCATCATAAGACAGGCTCTCCATTCCCCCAGCACGCTATTAACCCTTCTCCACACCACTTCCAGCACAAATTCATCTCGCTGGAAGATGGGCCACCATGGCTGTGTGGATCTCCCAGTGCCTGGGACTGCCACCAGCGCCCGCTCCACCTCCACTGACACCACCCCAAAGGAGGCAACCGCAGCTCCAAGCATGGTGGTGCTGCACATCTTCTGGCCTTTGCCGTGCCAGATTGTCATCTGGATGAGGTGACACCGGCAGGAGACCTTGCCTTCTGCTTCTGGTCAGCAGCAGGGAGGTTGGGTGCTCCTGAGCACTAAGGAGAGCTGGTTTCTCTCTTTGCTGCACTGCAATGGGATACTTATGGAACTCTCCCATGGGGAGTTATAAACTTCAATGGCCTTAAATGGAACTCAGAGGATGCACAGACTCATCCCTAAACACAAGAGGAAGATGGTATCACCATGCTCCGATGGTCACTAATAACTTTACCTCTCCTGTGCTATTCTCAGCAGAGATAAACCTCCAGTGTCTGATGAGCCAGAACAGAAATATCCAATGGCTCTCTGCTCTTTTCTATTTTTGCTGCAAGCTGGTTAACCCTGAAATCCAATTACTGCTCATTATTCAGTGGAACTTGCCTCTTATCAAATGGGCACACTGCAGGGCTGCTATACTGACTCCCAGTGCTAATGGAGCCGCAAATTACTCCTGCTATGCTCACAGACCCACAGGTGTGAGCCCGGGGGTACTTCTCCAGCACCCCACACAGGCAGAGCTCCAGGATGCTGACTCCTGCATCCCTTCTGGGGGGTGCCCATTGCTGCCGACTACACCAGCCATTGTAACCACATGCTCCCCAGACCTGTGGGCTTGGCTCCCACGGCACGTCTTTGCTGAAGCCACTCTGCCTATGAGTGCCAAGGGCCAGTCCCGCTCCCTGGAACAGGGTGATCTAATGGGTGGATGCTCAGAGGAGTTGCATGGGTTGAGCCGGCAGCAAGCAGCCTCTAAGCTCCAAGGGTTGTTGCACACAGTGTGAAATGCCAGGGGCTGATCTAGGCACGCCTTGGATTAGCCTGAGAGGCTCGAGGTGCGGGAGAGTCTGGCTCCCTGCATTAGAACGGGAAGCGGGCACACAGCCAAGCCCAAACGCCACCTAATTCGCATTCAGTGCTGAATTCAGCAGGTGGGGAAAGGGGAAAAAAAGAGCCTTTGCAGTTTTCTTTGCTGATTAAAGTCATGGCACAGCAAGTTTCACCTACGTTCGTTAGCAAGAGGGGAGGGAGGGGGATGTTCCAAGCAACAGCTGCTGTGACGCTCTTCATGCTCCCCTCACATGAAAGAGGCAGTGGGCACAGATCAAACCTCTTGACTGTGACCCTTGCTGCATGGGCTGGATGCAGCCCTAGGGCCCTGCATCCATCTTCCTCTCTCCGGCATTAGCCTACCCTGCCATGATGGCCTCAGGTACAGTTTGTCAGGTCAGCCTATCCTAAATAAACTCCACAATAGTCTCTCTTTCAGATCATCCATCAGTCCTTCTAAGAAACAGTGTAAGCTAATCCCCCTCAGAGACAGGTGACGGGAATGGCCAGGGATACTCCCAGTGAAGTGTCCTGATGCTATCGGACGTGCCTGCCACACTTTCTGGTGCTTACTGCTGCAGCATCATCGGGTTGCTGGTGAGCCCTGCCAAGCCCTGTCTGCTGCTCCTTCCCTCCCTCTCTCCCTCTCTTCTTCCCTTCACACTTCCCACTGCCTGCAACATCCACCCACAAGTTCCTCTTCAGCTGGACCAGCAGACAACGTGGTGGGGATCCAGACCAGCCGCGGTCACAAGGGTGCATCACAGCCTGATTATGGGGTGACACAAAGCCCAGGACCTGCGTTCACTTGTTCACTCTCACCACGGAGCTGCTGCTGCCGGCTCTCTCCTGCTTTCTCTGGCTGCAGCAGCCTTTTATTTGCTGTGCTGGCCTCCTGTGCCCTTCAGAGAGCTGCTCGTGTGAAGTGCCATCCACTCACACCCGAGGCTTTGTGGCTGCTAGGAGGACAGGAGCAGTGCGGTGGATGTTCCAGCAGGATCATCCCCAGCCAAATTTCAGCTCCTCCACCCAGTCCTTTGCTCCCACTTCCTGCCGCCTTGTCAGCTCCAATTGTCCTGATTAGAGCTGATTAATTCCCCGGGCCACCCTCCCAGTTAGTTAAAGTGATTAGCACCCTGGGAACAGCAGCATGGATACCCAGTGGTGGTCTGTCTTCCACTGCAGGGAATTCAGTGCCCGCTGGGCATCCTCAAGAACAGAAACCTGCGAGGTTGTACGTCCTGTGGGACCCAGCAGGTCCTTTTGGCCCCGGTCTGGTCCGCACTCTCCAGCCCTGGCTTAGCTTTCTTCTGCTCCTGCCGAAGGCAGAACATCCCAGGGAGGTGCCAGAGGGGGAAGGGGAGAAAGAAATCAATGTAACTCCAGTAAATGAAAGATTAAACATAATGCCAAGTAAATTAATATACAAGAAGAGAAGGCAGGTTTTAAATTAACTCATTACACTGCTTGGCTTTCCAACCCATTTATTTATCCTATCGGTCCTGCAGCTTCATATGGAAAATGGCTTCTGCTTGACTGCTATCACAGCCCAAACGCAGAGCGACGTGGCTGCACAGCGGCCGCCGGAGGCTGGCAGGCGACACCTGAGCGTGCCCGTGGATATGTGCGGGGACGGGTAATTGCACATGCAAAACGCTCGGCTGTGACAGGAAACAGGACGATTGAGCAGAGAAATGGGAATCCATTTCCATGCACAATTACCTGGGGAGGGCTAAACCACGGCTACGGGAGGCAACAGGGATGGGTCCCCGTCCCCCCCGCCGCCAAGCTCCCCCTCCCAGAGTGCTGGATGTGCCGTGTGATAGTTGCCGCCTCTCTGTGCTGCGTGTTTCCCTGGGGAACAGGGCATTTCCATCCTCCCAGGAACCGGGGAGGTGTGCCGAGCTGGATGAGCTCGGTGCTTATTGCTGGGTTATTGTGATGACGGAGCAGATGGCTTATTGAACAAGCTGTTCTTTGGGGGAGACTTTCTGGGAAAAGGGGCAGGGAAGGAAGTGGGTAGTTTGAGCCCCTTTGTTTGGGAAGTGGCTGCGACCAGGAGACCCTTTTCTACAGCATCTCTCTTATTGCTGTTCCCGGGTCTTTACTGATGAGCTCGATCTGGTTCATAATAGAGGATAATAAGTAAAAGGGCAAGGGGAAAAAAGAAAAAGCCCAGACCTCATTCTCTTCGCAGTGCTTCCCCTGGAGCTGACAAACAAAAGCCAAGCTGCATGGCAGGATGCTCAGAGCTGTAGAGAGGTGCCTGGTGTCAGAGACAGATGCAGGCTCCCCGGGGACTCTGCGTGCTGGGAGCAAGGTGTGGTGCTGGCTCTGCCGAGAGGAGCCACACAGGCCAGGCCAGCAGCCAGCCAGGAGCTTGGCTTTGTCCCCACTCCTGCTTGCTGGCTTTACTGCACTACAATTCCCAGCAGCCTGCAGGAAGACCTTTGCCTTGGAAAGCAGCATCGAGCGGGACCCCAGAAAGCACTTGGGGGGCAGCGGACTCAGCGTTGACTGATGGAGATGGATGCAGGCCGTGAGGGAGCACCAGGAGTTTTTAAGGACAAGAACAGTGCTTGGGGACACGGTTCCTTCCCAGCAGCACCACAGTGGGCAGGGCAGGACTGAGAGCAGGGTAATGGGATCACCTCTTGCACGTTCGCACATCCTCCCGAGATGATCGTAATGCTCTGCTTCACCCTTCAGCAACCAGGATCTGCTGCTCTTCCAGCTGGGCAGGGAGAGAAGATGGCCCTGGAAGGTCCACGAAAAGCCTCTCCTGGCCCAGTTTGGGGGGGAACGACATGGGGGCCACCTCTGTGTCGAGGCTGAAGCAAATCTGTCTCTCCAAGGACTCTGAGGACGATGATACTGTAGTCCTGGATTCACGTGGGAAGCCCTGGAAGGAGGCAGTCCACAAGCCCACTCTGCACGTGCCTCTAATCACACCTTCAGCTCTAGGAGCACCAGCCCTATTTTCCCCCATTCATAATTCAGCCTGACACAGCCCAGCAAAAATCAATTCACTCTTATAAGAAAGTGCCAAGGCAAATTATTTCCCAAAGCCTTCGACAGGGCTTTCTTCTCTCCCAACAACTGTATCTTTGGTGTTGAGTCCTAAATTACAGATTAACCCTTTGAGCTCTTCCAGGTTGCTGCAGAACCCATCCAGACAGGTGATTAATGAAGCCATCGGAAAGAGCACCTTGTCACCTTGTTGCCCATCCGTTAGGGGATGAGCCCATTTAGCTGTGAGGCCATCCATTTGTCCTTCCCTAAATCACCCCTCTGGGCATACTGCCACCTGTGCAACCCTCGCTGTATGACCTTGTCAGGGAAGCAAGCAAAGCAAGGGCTGCCTGGATTCCTAGCTCTTGAGGCATTTGGAGATCCCTGTCTGGCCTTTCCCAAGGCAGTTTGTGGCCATCAGAGGACTTTTTTTCCTTTTTCACAGTGTCTTGGTAAAGTCACCATAGGGGAAAACTCAGCTTAGCCTTGAAAGCTACATCCCAGTGGCAGGGTCCAACCCTGACATGTGCTGTGTCCTGCAGCACTCCAGGTGAGATCCCTGGGAGCACCCACCAGTTCCTGGCAGAGCATCTGACACCCCTGGTCTAAGCAGACATGGGACAAAAATACCAGAATGCTAAAAAGCCTTCAAATCTGCTCCATGAAAAGGCTTTCCCTAGCCTTGGACCTCAAATATTGGAAATCAGAGGGAGCCCATGAGAGAGTTTTAATCAGAGCCAGAAAAGAGAGGGGGATGGAGAAACGGATCAGAGTTGTAAACTGGCTGGAAATCAGTCCCTTCATTATCACAAACACATGATCAGAACTTAATAGTATTTGACTTTTCATTAATTTAAAACAGGAGTCTCGGGAAGAGAGAGAGAAAAAGAAAGAACATTATTAATTTTAAAGACCTCCTCCCAGAAGGGCTCACGTTGGAAAAGAAAAATGTCAGAAGAAAATTGTTTCTTTATATTTTTCCTGACTTTTTTCACCTGTCTTTTCTCCTATAGCCTGGAAGAGGTTGACAGGCATGGAAAACTCCAGGCTAGGCTTCCCACGCCTTCCCCAGCCCCAAGTGGGGAACGTTCAAAGACTGGCCCAGCCCTGGGCTGCCGCAGGGTGGATGCCAGGTGGGATGCAGGATGCACGTGGCATAGCCAGGTGTCCCTACAGACACCTGGCCATGAACCAGCAAAAGCCACTTGATGTCAGCAACTCATGGACAGGCTCTCACGGCCTTGGGAGGTGCCTACAGCCACTGCCCAGCAGCGCCTGTCGGTCCTGCATCCACCAGTGGGAGAGGGAGCCGAGGACCAAAATAGCCCCAAATCCAACAGCACCCTCAGTGGCTGCAGGGAGGGGGATATCTTCTCCTTGCTCCCCTGCCAACGAGGAGATGAAGGCAAAGCCGCCAAAAATAAAGCGATTCAGGACACCGTCTCTATAGTAAAGGGCAGATGGATGGCGCTGGGGCTGCGCTTGAAAAGGCAGATCTAAAAGGATGGAATTAAAGAGACTTTGGAGAATGAGAGGCTTTTTGCTAAAGCCGATGTGCTGCTCTGCAGATAAGGCTCTGCAGGTGGAGTGGCAGGCATCCTTTGGATCTAATTGGGAAAGGGAAAAACCCACCTCAACTGTCCCCAGATGCCCTTTGGCAGTGGGAAGGTGGCTTCCCTCGCTCCTCCAGCTCCCACCGCCAACTTTTTGAAAGCCAGTTCTGCATCTTGCCCTGGTATTTTAAGATAATTCAATGATCTTAGGCAATTATTTCAAAGAATTTTTGAAATTGTTCTATTTTCCCCCTTTCAGTGCAGCCAGACATCACAATGCCCAAAAAGCCACCCAGCTGCCTGCAGGCTGGCCAATTTAGCTCCATGGATTTTGACTGCTTTCTCAAGTCCCACTATTGATTTTCTGCTGGGTCCAGCTGAGAATTCAGCTTATTATAAAAATCACAACTGGGACAGAGTTATGCCGCCAGTGCTGCCTCCAGGTGAGGCTTCCACCTTCCCTGAGCATGTGTCCTGTTCCCCCCCAGTCCCGTGCTTTTAGGGCTGATGGGGTGGTGCGACCCCTTGATAAAGGAAGGACGTTTCCCTGGCTTCCCCAGCGATGCCCAGGGTGTGCTTCATGCTGGCGATTACCTATTTCTCATTTCATGCCCTGTTTAACAGCATCCGCTCTCACCTGATTCCAGCATGGATAATTTTAAGCCCCCACTTTCTCTCTTCAGCCGAGGACTTCATTTGCTGCCAAGGAAGCTGGTGGTTTCAAGAGCTGGGCCAGGCGACTTGCTTTAAGGCAGATGCTCAGCGCTGCTCAGCCAGATGAAAACGGGGAAATAACAGAAAAAACAATGATTTCCACACTGAGCCTCTTGTACCAGCTCTCAACCTCACCATCGCAGTGCTGTGCCCAAAGAACAGCCCCATGCCATCAGCTCCCCCCAGTTAACCAGATTTTTCGCCTCATTGCTACCCAACATGCTCTGGAAGGGGTAAGGAGGCACCAGAGATGCTGAAGCCACCCCACAGTGGCTTTGGCTTTTGTTCCCTTTTATTGCTGCCTCCTGACAGAGTAAGAACACAGAGGGGATATTTATGAGTCCTACCAGCAGTGGGGTTGGCTCTGGGCTGTGTTTAAAGCATCTCCGCTGTTTCTCAGCTTTAACCACCTCCCGGATATTTACAGCATTTGACAGCTGGAGGCAGAGTCAGGCCAAAGTGCCTGTCTGCTTCCATGAACAACCTGCATCTTGGGGGAAAACTGTTAGGGGATACTGGAGGAGAGGAGAAAGGAGCTCCTGGGAGGAAACATGGCCATTTTTTCACTACAGCAGGTCCCCCTCCGCAAATCCCCATGAGGGAGGACACATTATACATACATTATACCAGTGTATTCCAAGTTTGCCCCCCCACTCCCTCACTTCATGCATAGGGGTTGGGCTGGTTGGGGTTTATCAGGTCTTCTCCCTGTCTTCCCTCTGCTTCCCATCCCAGCTATGGATCTGCCTGTCTATGGATCTGGTTTTTCTCTCTCCCACACCCCCTTTATCTCCTGTTTATTTTTCTTCACTGCTTTTGCATCTTATTCATCTGTCTCTCTTTCCATCTCATCTCCCCCATCCTGAAAGGCTTGTCAGGAGAAGAAAGAGCCAGCCCAGCTTCTCCCAGATCTATTTGCTAAATAAGGCCTGGAGTCAGGTTTTATTTAACAAAAGGAAAATGAACTGGATGCAAGTAGGCCAGAAGAAGCGCCTGCAAATAAAAAGGATGATGGCAAAGAGAAGGATGAACACAGCAGAGAGGCAGAGCATCCCCTTGGGGTCCTGGACACAAGCTCATTTATGGAGCCCAGGTCCAGTGCTGGGGGAGCCGCCGGCCACAGCCTCGGCTGTTCTGCTCGTTAGTGGTGCTGAAACAGCGTGACAAATACGGGAGTGTCACGGAAGGTTGGGGAGCAAGTCGGGTGGATAATGAGTTGGGTTAGGGCGTCGTTTGTTTGAAGCCAAAGCAGTGGTTTCCTTCCCCCCATCAGCTATAATGCAATTAGAGAGGCAGCAGCTATTGAGAGCAGCAGCAGCAGACTGGGAAGAGTGAGAAGGAGGAGACAAGCTGTGAAAACCCCTCCTGCCCCACATCACAGCGTGGGAAGCAAAGCCTTCAGGGAGAGAAACTCTGCAAGCGGAGCTAGGGGGTGTTCTGCCTTATCAGCCCCAGGACATGAAGCCGCAAGCCTTCCAGGCAACGTGGGGACAAGTTCAGGTCAGCCTTGACCTGCAGCAAATCTGTCCAGACCCTCTGTCCCTAAATCTCAGGTCTCCCGGTGCCTCCCTTCCCAGCCATGGGTCCCTCCGTGCTGGGGGCCCCTCTGCCCCCAGTCAGCATTGGGTTTGGGGGGAGGCATCCCCCACCTTCCTCCAGCCTGCCTACTCCACTAGTCTTTCTCAGTGATGCTGGAAGAGGGCAAGGCTGGGGGGCCCTGTAGTGCCCCTCTAGTACTCATGGGGCTCCTTCAAGAGATTTGGGGGGGAATATAAGGCCAGCTCCTCACAGTCCGCACCCTCTCCTGCAAGCCCAGGCTTTCAGGCTGCTTCTTTTTGCACACAGTTCACTTGAGCAGGCTCAAGGCACCCGAATCAAAAAAGCAACTGAAAATACATTTTTGCAGCCTTTCTGGAAAAGTAGTCTTTAAAGAGGGGCCTGGCCCTGTGCCCAGGGAAGTTAACTTCAATTGACTCGGCTGAATTTCGCTCCAGGCCCTCTCTGGTTTTTCTGGAGCACCTTGTAATATTGAAGTGCTACTGCGAGGAAATTAAATCCACCACACTTAGCATCAGCTTAAGCCCCTTCCCCCATGCCACGCTCTTATGCAGGCACCAGAGCATCTTCACCCTCACCTGCCTCAGCCTGCACCACTGCAAAGATGTGTTCCACAGCATCTGGTATCCAGCTCTTCTCCCAGGAATTTGCTGGTTATTCACAGCTGTGATTCCTTGCTGCACATCACTCACCAGCCTTGCTCCTGAGATGGCAGGAAAAGAGCCAAATCACTGTTATACAGAGTTTGTACACTATATATTTTAGCATCTCCCCATGTGTATCATATATGCTTCCATTGATACACTGCAATAGGAGCCTTAGTGTTTCCTTTAAAATAAACCCTAATTTATCGAGAGAAGCAGAGTCCGGGTGGAAAGGCTACTGAATCCTCACAGCTTATTGCCATTCCCACTCCTATTCCTGGCCATCACCAGGTCATTAACACACCCTGGCTTGATTTTCTGGGGGAAAACACAAGCCCGGGTACCTCATTAAGAAGGTTGAGGTGTGGTGCAACTCCCAGACAGTTGGAGCAGTGGGGCTGGGGCACATCCCTGCTGGTGGGGGATGCTCTTGGGGGGTGAATAATGACCCACTGGAGCTGTAGCCCCAAAGCCTCACATCAAGAAAGGGGCTGAAGGACCAATGCCCTCTGCTCCCGTAGGAACCTGGCACCAATGCTGGCAGAAAGCGGAGAATCTCTGTCACCAAGGCATGACCAGTTTCAGTCTTCTTGCCTTTCCCACAGCTGGACAAGCAGTCTGGTAAACCCCCTGCCTTGCCTGAAACACAGTGTTCCTTAAAGGCATTCAGCCTTAAATCCCCTTTTACTTCTCCTCATGACCAGCTTTGGCCTGGGAGTCGGGTGTGCTCGACAGCAAACCCAGGTACAAGGAAAGCACATCAGCTCCTGGTGGGAAAGTGAATTATTGAAGTCAAGGGAAGCTGTGACGAAGCAGTCAGGGTGGACTGCTGTATGCTCCCAGTGAATTATTCAAAGCCTGGTTTTAAAGCAATTCCTGAAATAAAGATGACAGAGAAAGCAGAGTGAAGAAAAAACTCTGTAAACGGCCACTGTGATGCCTCCCTGAGTGTGGGGACCAGTCTGTCCCTCCACAGGCTGCTGCTGCCCAGCAGAGATGAGCATCCGCACAAAAATACACCCTGGATGTATCTTTAATGTTGTTTCATCCTAAAGTCAGACAATTTGGTCTGGATGGGCTGGTTTAACCCCACTGGCAGAGAAGAGCCGGGCAAAGAAAAGTCCTGCTTCAGAGGACATCCTGTGAATTTTATTTCATGTCAACAGACATGAAAGCAGCAGAGCTGGAAGAGATGTGCGGTGCTGGGAGTGGGGAAAAACCAAGCTGAACTGCCTGGAAGGCTCCTAAAAAAAGCCAAACCACAAAGGGGAACAAGAAGGAAAAAGAAAATGTTTTATTACATCTGTTTGAAGTGAGGAAGATACAGGAATGAGCAAACACCGAACTGTTTTTCTTCTGCTCACAAATGAACACACTGCTGAGCCTAATGGGATTTTAGATTAAAAGTTTTAACGAAAAATAACAACCACTTCCACAAATGGAGTTTTATAAGGTCAAATAACAGATACAGGGGAGTAAAAACCAATGCCAGTGTTTTGCCTCCTTCTGCAGGAATCCTTCTCCCAGCCTAAGCCCCCGCGTTCAGGTGTCCTCCTCTAATTCCTGCCTTTATCCTCGGCGGTCATGTTTCCTGCTGAGAATGGCTGGGGAATAATCCTCTGGCATCCTATTTCTGCTATCTTTTCTAGGCAGGGCTTTGCAGGAAGTTTGGTTCCCACGAGCAAAGGCCACCTTTGTGGAACATCAGGGCTACAGACAGGGAGCAGAGACTTAACCTGGGTGGCAACAGGAACGCTCCTCAGGGAAAGGCGCTTCCCCAAGGGGTTTCCCATCACTCTTGGGGTTTCTCCAGCAATGCAGGGCTTGCAGCCTGCCTCTACATACAGTCAGGACGTCACTTCCCAACACCCAGTGGGGTTCTGATATGCTCTGATACCCCGTTGTTGATAGGGAAACATCCATTCCACACTCAGGCTGACCCTTTGCCCACTATTTCTACTGGGCGTCAAATGCACGTGCCCCATGACTCCTTTTTGGAGGTATCGGGTACTTTCAGCAACAACTGACTTCAAGGACATCAGGGGTTTGCAGCACCCTTGAAAAATTAGGCAACTTCTGCATGCCTAAATAGATGCTTAATGACAGACACTTGTGGGTGAGCATGTTGGCAGCAGCCCAGGGCTGGGAGCAGGGTGAACCTGACACTGTCAAGCTGGGTGACTGGCATCATTGCCCCTGCTGCCCACCTTCACTGTGCATCCAGATTCCTGCACAGAGCTCCTGACAGAGTGTTCCACACGCTCCCTGCTCTCCTGGTGATGCTGCAGTGTGGGGGGGGATGACCTGCACCCACGTCTCATCACTTCGGGAAGCTGTCACCTCTAAGATGCCAAACACCTTTGTGGCGCTGACAAAGCGCTGGAGGTGGCCTGGGGAAGATGGTTTCAGCCATTTCACCCCGAAACAGGCCAGAAATTAGGCAAATTCCCCCCTGTGATACCAGATAGCAGCCCTGTAACCTCTGCCTGCCCCTGTGACACCTCCAGTGGTGCCAGGGGAACAGGGATCAGCTCCATTGCAGCACGTCCAGATTAATAAAAGGATGTGATTTGGATCATGCTTCTGCCTTTCAGCTCTTGTTTTCCGAGAGCCCCAGGGTGCTCTCACCCTGCTGCACCCTGCCATCAGCCCAGCAGTGCATCCCACGGGCCAGGATGTCCTGGAACCCAGCCATCCCACCCACCCCAGCAGTAAGGAAGAGCTCTCCCAGACCATGTCCCACAGTCCCAAGAGGGAAGGGCAAGGGTGTGAGCATGCAGCGTTCTTCTGCAGAGCGATGCTCAGGTGGCTGCTGCAGAGTCATGCGGGGTGGCCAACCCAGGCAGCTCGTGCTGGGGAGGGGATCCTCTCCAGCAGCCGACCTGGACCTCTGGGTGATTGAGAAGCATAGTTGGCCTCTCCAGCGCTCTCAGCCCCCCTCCTCCCCTGCTGATTGCAATCAACACCTCATTCACACGCCTCTGTTTACCAGTTTTCCAGGAGGTATCATGCTAATGAAGGGAGCCAGGCAATCAAGCAGCCTTCCAGAAGTGGGGAAAAGGAAGAGAGGTAAAGACAAAAGGGTTGCTGTGAGAAAGAGCGGAATGGGCCAGGCAGGACTGGGAGAAGGGAGGGGAGAGCCACATGAGGGACTCCTGGGGTTTGCCCCACTGTCAGCCCTGCACCCCTTCCTGGTACAGCCATGAGGACAGAAATGCTGTTACCTGCTGGCAACATCTGCAGCATCCTTGGCAGAGATGCTGAAGTACCACACTGTGGAAGGTGAGGATGCTGGCCACGGCACTGCAAGGAGGGTTTACAGCTTCTGAGAAAGTTCAGGTCAATCTCTGGAGAGGACACGGTGAGGCTGGGGTCACAGGCCGTGCTCTGCAGTAATATCTGTCCCAGGAATTAGAAAAGTTGTTGTACAAGCAAAGCCTCCATGCAGGTAATGGAGTTAAAATTGAATGCCAAGCCCCTCTTGGCTGTCTGCAGGTGGACATCACCAGTGCCTGTGGTGGGTTTCCCAGTTCTCCTTACCTGGCACAACGGTGAGATAGGTAGGATGGTTTGCTCCCTTTTCACTCTGAGACCCAGAATCAGGGGTACAATCTTTTGCCCAGAATCCTGCTCTGGCAGCAAGCCTGAAGCCCCATTGGTCAAGGGGGTCCCCAGGCTACATCCCCATCTAGCACACAGGATGGAGCCCAGCAGATCCATGCAGGCAGAGCTGGCAGAGGAAGGGTGGTTTGGTGCTGGATGGAGAGGCCAGCGGAGTGACAGGCAGGGCTTTGTCCCCTCCAGATCCCTGTGCCTTCAGCTGTCTGCTTCATGCAGACCAGAAGTGACAGCCTTGCCAGCTGCAAGCTGGCAGCACCTGGAGTCCTTTCCCAGCTCCCAGCCTGCTCACCTCTCAGTTACCAAGGAGGATGCACAGGCACGAGATGGGCAGGGTGGGGATGCTCACCCCAGCACCACAGCTCGCCGGGGTGCTTTGCTCCCACAGGGTTTGGTGGTGAGAGGAGCTGGGAGGCTGGAGGACTGGTGTCTCCCCCTTGCCAACACACCAGCCATAAAGGATTGTCCAGCAGGATTTGCGAACTCCAAGCTGCCTGTAACGTGCTGGTGGCAGCCTATTCTGATCCCTTCTGCAGGGCTGTGCTTGGCTGACTGCCCTCAGGCAGGGTCCAGCTCTGGCCTTGCCACAGATGGAGACAGGATCTCCATCACCTCCAGCTGATTGTTGGAGCAAAGCTGCCTTGGGACAGCTGCCCATTCCCTGTCTGCTGGCTCCTTCCTGCCAGGACTACAGGTTTAGGGATTATTTTTGAGGCAAGGTCCTATTTTTCAGAGCAGAAAGTCCCTTGGGGCAGGATTTCCAGCACTAGCGGACTGGGATCCCATGTGGGGGAAGTGGGACCTGAGGGCAGTGCTGGGGCACTGAGGACATCTCCTTGGTAGGAAGCAAAGGAAAAAAGATGGCTTACACGTGGCAGTCGGGCAACAAACAACACCGTGGAAGACAGACGTGATTCCAGCCAGATGGAGAAACAGCAACAAACAATCTGTCTCCAGCAGAGGAAGCCCTGACAGCCCCAGCCGCCACAGAGAGGGGACATCGGTGAGAGCACCCTTGAGAGGAGAAAGAAGCAGAGGCTTTGCCTGGCACCCAGCTGGCTTTGGAGCCCACCAGGGCTTTGACACCTCCACTCCAATGCTGGGGGACCACCCCTTTTCCCCCAGGAGTTGGTATCTGGGGCTCTGTGAGCTGCCTTCACTCCCCCCTGCCTGCTAAGCCCCCGGCACAGCTGACTGATGAATGAGCTCTCGACATGATTGATCTCATTGACAGTATGAAACATGGTGATTACCTGGTGCTGGCAGATTTTCCTAAGTGTAGCTCATGCAGGCACAGGACATTTGTGCCATTATCATTATTAACTCCATTGTTAACGACTAATCTATGCAAAGATTTGGCGCGGCCTCTTGAAGTGCAGAAGGCAGACTCTCTGCTCGTGCTGGAGACGGACCCTGCAACAGAAAAGGGGGGTTTTATCCATTTAACATTATTTTTAATTACTTTTTTTCTTCACAGAGACTGTTTATGGAGGTGAGCATCCTCCAGGCACTCCTGCTCTCTCCATTGTCCCCTCAGCCCTGGGCGCTCAGCGTTTCTGGGTGGTGATGACAAGCTATTTCGGGAGCTCTGCCCCATCCACTCCCATTAAAATCCACTACAGGTCTCAGCTTTCTCTTAGAGAAAAAGAAGTCCAAACCTCTTCTTAAAATGTTTTCTCCCCAAATATCTACCATTTGCCAAACCTAAATTTCAGCTCAGAAACTTAAGCACAATAAATGATCCTTTTTCTCACACACCCCCCTGGAGAACAGTCGGCATTTTCTCCTTCAAAAGCAGCCGTCAGCTGAGACCTAATCAACATCTTTCCTAAAAGGGGAGAAAAAAAATATAAATAAACCCTCCACAAGGCACTGTAGCTGATGCTCAAGTCAGGGGATCCTTTAGGGGATGATTTATTAAATAGCAAACAGGTAAAAAGGGAGACTGGGCTGGGGGGGGGGGAGAGGGGAGAGGCACAACAAAACAGAAGGGATTTAGCAGCAAGGCAAAAATAGCCCGAAAATATGGCAAATGAGAAAATAGCGACAGTTGCCAACCCCACAAGGATGAGTTAAAATCCTGGCTGGTGTAACTCAGTGGAGAGCCAATGGAGCTGCAGTAATTTACAATAGCTGCTAGTTTGGCTCAATTTAAATAGCTCAGCTTTATGAATACCAGGAATACATGTGCAAAAGGGAGAGAGGCAAGTTGGGAAGGTTTATTTACGCTGCAGCTTAGAAGGTGCTTAAACTGATTTGGAAGCAGGTGAATAATTAATTGCATCTTTAAGGAATCGAGCTGTTAATAATACACCCCACAGTAGCAGTTTATAAATGTTCCTGTCAGGGTGGAACACGGAGCATCACAGAGGGAAGGTTGGGGGGGGTGGGGGTAAAAAAGCCTGGAGGAAACTCTTCCCCCCACTACCCTGCCTGCAAAACGAATTAAAGTTGCCATTTTTTCTGCCACCCAGCTGTTCCTGACACCTGGATGACAAATCAGTGTTATAATGACAGCACCACAGCCAAAAAATAAAAAAAAAAAAGGAAATAAAAAAGTCCTATTACTACATGGAAAATATATATATTGCCTCCCACTCTCCAGGGTACAGCCTGTTAATTGGGCACAAAGGGTAGGATCTGCCTGAAGCCTGCAGAATCCATTAGGGAAGCACATGATAATGTTGTTATGAAATTCAGCAAATGGGTGCTGCAAGGGGAAAGGGGTCCTGAGCTGTACACAAGTTGGCCCCTCCTGCATCTGGACCTGCTGCCCAAGAGCTCCTGCTACATCCATCCATCCATCCATCCTCCTGTTGTTCTGCCCTTCCATCCATCCCTCCCTCCATCCTGAGGATCCTATCACCAGAAGGTACTTGCAGAAGTGGGGTGCACGAGGAAACAGGTGCCTTCATGCCACTTTCTCCAGTTAATCTCCCAAGCCAGGAGAATCCAAAACTGGATCAGCCAGCACTGCCAGGGCAACAGGGATTAAACCAGCAAAAACCTCCAGACCCAGGAATTTTACACTACAGGACAGGAATAAGCCTCTAATAATGAGCTGGGAAGGAAGAACTGTGGGGGAAAGGTGGTTCCTTTAGGGAACCTTTGGCTGAGAGAAGGATTTGGCCATGGGAAACCTAAACCCCAGTGCAAGTGGTCGCAGGAGGGCAGGGGCTGGCTGGGGGTATTGCTGAGCAAGCCCAGCCTCAGGGGTGGCAGCAGCCCCTCCACTCCCACCCAGGACGGGGCCAAGAATAGCCAATGTTTTGCTCATGCTCTCTTTGGGTGTTTTCTTGCCCTTTATTCCACCAAGGGACAAAGCCATCACTCCTCACCTTTCCAATCACTCAAGCCACATCCGAGGACCCATGTGCGGGGAAAGGGGGTGGCAAGGGAGCTCCATACCAATGGTTCCCAGCTTCTCCTCCTCTCCCAGTTCACCTCTGAGGTGGAAAATCAGCACTTGCAGAGCCCTGCCTTGTTTTCCATGATTAATCATTTTGCTTGAGAGCAGCAGGATTCCCACCGTCATCCACCCCCCCCAACAGCCACGTGTGAAGGCTGACGTTAATCAGATAAATTCCTTTGCAGTAGCACCAACAATTTTTCTAAAGCACAGTCTCCCTGGAGCTACTAATAATTACTCCAGATCCAGACATTAAAGCACCACCAAAAAAAAATGTTTTTAATTAAAAAATTAATTTTTCTGACAGACCCACTGATGCTAAACTTGGAACAGCAAAGCATTTATCAGCAGGGAAAGAAGAGGGATGGCAATGACCTGCTCACAAGCCTCTGCTGGGAAAGGGGCAAAGAGGATTGCATCCCTTGGGGCTTTGGAAAAGCTATCATATCTCCAAATGTCCTGCAATGTACCTGCTCTGAATAACACACCTCAAATGGGGCAGAGTTAAGGTGATGGCCAGCTCAATGACTGCAATCCCAATTGCACCTTTCCCAAAATAAAGTACCTCTATGCTGCTGGCCAAGGGAACATGGAGCCAGGAAAGAACTGGATCTCCAAATCCCATCTCCTTAAGCTCCTGGGAATGAGAACATACTAGCAGGAGATCCCCAGCCCCATCAGGAGCAGGATGAACTCTATGGAGTCATTCCCTGAAGGTGCCTGAACCCTCTAGCCAGTATGGATTCATTATTTCTGGGCTGGCAGGGGAAAGGAGAGGAGAGAATGCAAATAAAACACATCATCAGTGGAAAAAAATTCCATTACTTCAAAGGGTTTTTGATAGGGAAAAGGGGAAAAAGGTGCAGATTCCCTCAGGCCCAGATTGGGTGGCCAAGGTGAGATGCAGGAACAGTAACGCAGTGTCCAGTGCTGAAAAAAACTGATTTGATGCTCTGGTGAGCTCTCTCACAGTTCCTGGGGTTACAGCCCCAACTTTTTCTAACTAATCATAGCAATGCTTTAGCTCTCCGTCCCTCCAGTTGCCTCTCACCCAGGGGGCTCACACTCAGAATAAAATGAACCTCTTCCCTTCCCCTCACCAGCACCAAAGTTTGCAGAAGAGGGTAGTGGGCATCCCTGCCTCACAGGTTCTGAGGGTGCCTTACACAAGCCTGACAGAGAAACGTGGCCAGCGGCGAGCTGCTAACAAAAGATGCTTTATTGCAGGAGGATGAAAGGCAGGATGGATCGAGGCAGGGGCTGGATTAATTGGATGTGGGAAAATACCTAAATATATACATGGAGGGAGAAGCACTGAGCTGCTCTTGCAGGATTGCGTTCAGGAAAAGCCAAATTGATGGGCTTAGATAAAGATGCTGAGAGCTGAGTCCTCAGTTGCCAGTGGTGCTGCCAGCCTTCTGCAAAAGAGGCAGAGGTAAAAAAGCCCCCAGAACTGCTGGAACCATCCCCTGCAACCTTCCAAAAGGGCCCCAAGGCATCAAATGCTCACCTCCAGTGATGAGCCTGGGGTTCAGGCAGGACTTTCCCTCCTCCTGGGCTAAAAGCCCTCTAATGAATTCAGTGAAGTCAGTCCAGAAGATCTGGGAAATACAAAAGGTTGAATGAATTTGAGTTGCTTAACCCAGAGAAGAGATTGTCAAGGGTGAAACTGAGTCTGCAGATACAGAAGGTGGTGGCTGGAAAGTGGGAGAGAAAACCTGTTCCCTGCATCCAGTGTGTGGAGAAGAAGAAGGAACAGGTTAGATGTTAGGGAACCTCTTTTCAGCAGCTTTGGGGAGGATCTGGGCAGCCCAGGTCCCATAAATGGATAGTTTTTTATGAGGAAAGCTGCATTTCTTTGCAGCTACGACTAGAAGACCATTTCCCAGGGCAGGTGGATTGCTGGCATGATGTGAATAATTGCACCAGTACATCTTCCCACCGCTCCCTGCAACATCAGACACCCAAACACAGGAGCTTGGCCTCTGTCAGAGCAGAGACAGGAAGAGCAATATGACTTCATTTTCCATCAGCTCATCAAACAGGTGAGCAAACAACCTTCAGAACCATTAGTCTTCATGTACAGTGAGCAGAGATTAACAGGGATTTATCTCTGCACTCCCCTTGGTAAGCACCCACCTGCCCGAGTTAGAAGGATGCTGGGTGTGGAGGGGAAAGGGGGCAAGGAAAAGATCCGTGGGACCTTGGGAATCACAATTCGTTGCTTTTCACCTCTCTTTGAGGATAATTCAGGGGCTAGAAATATTTTGGAAACCTTGGACCCATTGCTGCCTTCCCATGCCTCACTTCTGCATTGTTATGGTGCATTTTCCCTCTTCTTTACAAACAGAACCAAAAAAAGAAGGCAAAAAACCTCAACCCCAACCCCTCAGCTTTTCTGTGATGAGGGAAGCATATTTCTGCTCACCTGAAAGCCTTCAAAATCAATACATAACCTACCTGTAATAATCCCACACTTCAGGAAATTGCTTCAAATTACATCTATTTGGGGGAGACAGCAGTTTAGACTAGCTTCCCCCAGGACTTTCTCTTCTGTACATGTGTGGAACCTGGGAGCAGCAGGTTGGTAGAGCAGCTACATAAATACCCTCAGATAGAAGCCTGGCTCTGCCTCTCACCCACCTCACAGCTGGCCATGCCCCTCCTGGCTCCAGCCCCATCTAATTTCCAGACCCTATCACTTCTTAACACTTTTTTTTTTTCCCCTGAACTCTTGAAATTAAATGCTGTTAATTTATTTTGCAGAAAACTCCACAATCTGCTGGTACTTCTCTGCCAGCACTTCTCTGCCAGCTGTGACCTCATCCCCCAGTGATTGGATTTGGGAGTAAATTAATAGAACCAGTTCATTAATTAATTGCAACTAACTTGTGCGGTGAACTGGACCCATCTCTCATGTTCACAGACTGCCCAGGAACTGCTTGAGATTCCTGCTCAGGAAGCACTTGCTATGTTTTAATTTACGCTGAGTGGTTTGGATGAGCACTTCCAGTGTTCCAGCTGTTAGCAAACAGCAAACCTTTAATTACCCGCTGTTCAGCTCCCGTATCTGACCCCCAAAATAAAGGGGAAACCCTGAAAACAGCATTCCCAGGCATCAAAGCTTCTATGGCCAAGGATAAGGCTGAGCATCTTGGATGCTCCTACATCCTATTGTAGACAGAAGCCAGGGGCAAGCAAACGCTCCAGCAAAATCTCTAAACACTGCACATATATTCTGGGTTTACCACTGAATCTTATTTGCTGGCATGGTTTGGAGTTTTTTTCTTTCCTTCCTTCTCCCTGGGAGGACTTAATAAATCTTTGAAATCATCAAAAAGAAATGCAGCTTCAACACTTAAAAAGCATGGTTAAGTTACTTCCCAGCAATATAAACTCAGGCTGTAAAGTCAAACATTTCCATGCCGTAACGTGAGGCGAAAATGAGGGTTTGGGAGGAGAGGGAGCAGGAACAGCCTCGCCTCGGCTCTCCCATCGCTCTGGGCCAGACAAGCCTAGAAAGCCTGTGGCTGGCTGGTGGTGGGTACGGGGATGTCACTCCCCTCTTGCTACAAGCAGCAGTTTCAGCTCTTCTCATTACAGTGTTTGTTTCTGCATGACCCCGCTCCGAGGCTTGATGAGGCACAATACCACTGAGGCACGACCACTGGCAGCCGCAATAAGGGACCGGCAGAGACAGATCGACTGACCCAGCAATGCCCACCTCCTCCCTCGTTTCGTCTGTTAATAATGTTTTGTCCAGTGTTGGACAGACGGGAGAACCCCCTTCAAAACCCACGAGAGGAGGCTGGTGGCGCTCAGCAGCTGCAGGACCAGGGAGGGAGGCAGGCAGGACCAGGGATGGACGCAAGCAGGAGATAGCCAGGACCAGGCTAGGGTTGATTCAGGCAGGATCAGGGCAGGGTGGAGACAGGAAGGACAGTGGTAAGATGTAGGAAGGATGAGGGCAGCACCAAGGTGGGACACAGGCAGGGCCAGGGATGAGTATGGCAGGAACAGGGCACGATCCAGTCAGGCAGCACCAGAGCGGGATGCAGGGAGAGATACAGGCAGGACCACGGATGGATGCAGGCAGTGTTACCATGGCAACACAACAAAAAAAGCAGCACAGCCACAGCTCCAAGAGCAGAAAGGGGTCAGGAGAAACTTTGATGCTGGGGAGGACACAGCTCCTCCAGCACCCAAGAGAAGCTGGGGTTCCCACCACAGGATGTGGAACCCACAAACCCCCTCTACCCTGGCAGCTCGGGGTGCCCTGGGGACCCCAGATGCAGGTCCTGGGGGTGGGGTCCCTCACCCCTCTCCAGTGCCAGGGAGCTGTGGGTAATCATGATGCAGAGAGCTGAGGCTGTGCCATGCCCTTGATTTACTCTCTCCAGCCTCCTGCTTTCTAAATCTCACTTTATTAGTATTACCGCACAGCAGAGTGCAATTAGCAGTATATTAGCAATAAAAAAGCAGCCAGAGCCAGAAGTACCGCAGGTTGTGGTTTTAAATCCTGCATCTGACAGGATGACTGTGGGCACACGCTCTTCCCCTGACCCCTCAGCCCAGGCTGGGGTGTCACCCACCCCCACGAGCAACAGGAACTCCAGCAGCTACTCCCCCCTATCCAGAGCTTTTATGGGTGCTGCAGCAGAGCTGACACCAGTCCTGGCCACATTTAACCATTTATATTGATTACCCTGTCAGCTCATTTGAATAATTAAAACCAGATGGAGTCCTTTTAAGTGTTTAAGGGAACAGCACCGGGAGCATCCCCAGAGCTGTGTGGTTTCAACAGAATGGTTCAGAGGAAGCCAGGCGGCTTTTGCTGTAAAATCTTACTCTTAGTGACATTTGCCACCCTGTGTGCTACCTCCCATGTCCCCACTGCCAGGGATGGGGTGGTGAAATCAGCACAGTTTCCTCCCCAGGGCACATTGGTAGGAATAATTGCTCTTGTGCACTGCTGCCATTCCTTATATAAACAGCATTAAAGCTGCCAGCCAGCCACGAACCTGATAAATGGCAGCAAATAAATGAACCCAGTGCCATTAGCCCAATATTCCAGTGTGTGTAGGGAAGGAAGGGGGGCCCAGCATCCAGCCCCACCTTGGCACCATGACCCTCAGCTCCTGCTTCAAATCTCACCCACTTGCAAGGCAAAGCAAAGCTCTCAGGTCTCTTGCCAGGGACCTCCGACTTTTTAAAATGGATGGGCGATACCAGCTCAACTCTGGTTACTTGTTATTCCATCGTCTTTTCAAAGGGAGTAAAATATTCCTGGCATGGCACTGGTTATGCACTCCTGCCATCATGCAAGGATGAGTTATCTTTACAGAAAGAAGCAGAGATTAATATGTCAAATGAAAATGAACTATCAGCAGAATAAGATGAAAATGCAATGGCCGGCAACAGAAAAGGAGGAGAAAAAAAAGAAAACAAAGCTTTCTGGGAGGACAGGAACATTAAAAACTGAGGAATTGATCAGTGTTGGTGAAGGTGGATGGAGTTTTCACAGCCTGCACAGGTCAGGGACCTCCTTCTCCTGCACAGAGCAGAGCACCACAGCTTCAGAATGGCTGGGGTTTGTCCTTGAGACCTGGTCCCACCATCCCCACAACACCACAGGTAAACAGGGCTCCCCAGGGGCAAGTGAGCAGCTGGTGGGAAGCTGGGGTGCTCGAAGCAGCTCTCCCCTTGCAGCACACCACCCCTGACACTGGCTCTGTTCAAAACCTCATGCCCCAGGCTGCTTTGAAGCTTTTGGACCAGCTGCAGAAGATGCTGGCAACAGGGCACTTTAGTGGGTCTCCATCCCACCAGCAGCACATATCCCCCTTTCCCCAAAACTACCAGTGCCCCGCCCCATGCTCTTGGCACCCCATCTGCCCCTCAAAGCAGCATCCAGCCCTGCTGTGCTTCACCAGCCCCAGAGCCAACCATCAGGAATAAATACCACTCCAAAATATTTTTCCAGGCAGGAACGGACATGCTCCAGCAGTGTGTCACAGACACCTCACAGTTTACAGGTGTTTATTGCCTGGGATAAGCAGTTGATCCAAGTAGCTTTTATTTAGACATATTTCCAGTACGTGGAAATAGCTATTTACAGTGTCCCAGTGTTTTGACATGGTTAGGTGCCTGGATTTTGATGGATCAAGCTCCTGAGCAGCAGGCTGGCAGGTTTCTGTTTCTTCTCCTCCCAGCAGACTCTCATGCACAGGCACCAGGATGGGGATGCAGGTCCCAGCGCTGGGCAGAGTCCCACAGCCCCCACTGCCCTTCAGCTCCTCAGCAGGGAAGAGAGGCCAAAAAGATCCCTTTCCCTGCCTACTGCTCGCTTCCTCTCAGAGATAAGAATTAATTAAATTTCCCTGCCTTTGTAACCGCCTGGGGAATTTATCAGCTCCCTCCACCACAGGGTCCATCTGATTTAAGTGTGGGGGGATATGGATATACTCTGTTACACGTGTCCTAATATTGCAGATGGGGTATCATCCCTGAGCACTGAACAAATTGCAACAGGAATACTTGCAGAGTTGCCTTTTCATTTCCCAATCCCTGGGGGTGCCACAGCACCATTCAGCAGTGCCAGATCGGGGGGGCCAGCCGGATGCCCAGGGGAACCTCCTATACTGTAAATCCCACGAGCCTCCCACCACCTCAGTCAGGTTAATGGCCAGGCAGGAGCTTAAACAGCAGAATAAGGGACTGCTCCCTCCAAAAATCCATCAGTAATTTGGCTTCCCAGGGGCACAGAGGTTGGCTCACTCACATCACAGTGCCAGGGAAAGAGGACCAGACTGTCCCATCCTCATGGGACACCTGATGCCAACTCAGAGACACCCTGCTCTGTGCCCACATCCCTGCCCACCCTGCTCAGGAGCTTTAGCACTTGGAAACACGATGGCTGAGCAAACACCATCCTCCTGGCTTAGCACCAGCCACCCCTTGCCCTCCGCTCTGTCCTTGCCTGTCCGGGGTGGCAGGCCTGTAAAAGCCTTTGGTGTAGGGACCTGCCATGAATCACTTCGAATTTACAGCTGAGCTGTGGGGAAAGGGAATTATATAACTCTCAGGAGACAGGCTGGCACTGAGCAAACATCCGTCAAGCACAATTTCTAGATTATTTACCATGGCTGGATCTTGCCAAGAGAAACACCCCCTGTACCGGACAGTCCTGCAAGTGGATTCACCAGTGGGGACCCAATCAGCAAATTGAAAGTCTCTGCCTTGCTTGTCAGAGCAAACTGGGATGTTCATCCCGCCCTCTGTCCACGGGATAAGCCCAGGACTCTGCAGAAGATGGGTCTCAGCTCTTGGCACAGCCCCATCTGGATTCCAGATCCTGGAGCCGGAGGAGTCTGGCAGCACTGCCAAGCAACTCTTTTATGAGCGGCACTTAATTATTCGCCCTTTTAAAACGTTTTGCATCATAAACCTGGGATGGAGCAGAGTAAGGTGATTATTCTGCCATTCACTCCCCCTTGCTGGAGGCCTGTGGCGTGTGCAGGGTGCAGCAGCCAGTCTGGGGATCCCATCTAAGCCAGAACCCAGCCTTGTTGACACCTACAGTGTCACTCTGTACTGAATTAAGACCCATACAGGAAGATTTAGGAAGGCAAGACATACCACAGACAGGTATCACAGCCAGTAGGATCCATCATCAAACTGTTGTGGCCTCAACACAGTCAGCCTTAAATCAAGGGAAGGGGAAGGAGATGCTCTCCAAAGCTCCTCCTGGGTGGCCTCAGAGGTCCCTGTGATATACAGGAGCCATCTTCCCCAGACACAAGGCTGTATTTTGCTCGTCTTAAGTCCTGGCCATGCCAAGCTGTTGATCCCACCCTTTGGTACCATCATTTGTCTGCTTGGCTCCATAGCAGCCGATTTAGGAGCAGACCAGTGGGAGGGACCAAGAGCCAAACAAAACCTTAGTTACATAAATAATATGCTAATCGTGCCCCTTTACATCCCTTAGACTTAAGCACACACGGAAGTGTTTCTTCAGCTAGGGAGGGATTTCAGCTTTTACTTTTAAAGTAGGACTTGCAAATCCCTGAAAACCTGGTCTAGTGGAAAGTTCTCTGGCCATGGCAGGGGGGTTGGAGCTGAGTGATCTCTAAGGTCCCTTCTAATCCAAACCAGTCTGGAGATTCTGCAATCTGAGTCATCACAACAAGCTTCCCAACCTCTTCAGCCCTCGCAGAGAGAGAAACTGATTCAATCTGCCCAAATGCTGACTTTTTAGGAGGGATTTTGGATTCGCTCCCAACCTGGAGACTTTATATCAGTTCTTTGCCGGTTTCCTTAAATTGGCAGTAAAAATTGAGGGAGACTAAAAGTCTGTGATTTGTACTTTGCACATGGGAAGTGGAACAATCTTTTGTTCATTTACTGTGACAACTGCAGTTCAGATTTAATTATTTACGATAATGTTCCAAGGCACATTAGGGAATGTTCTCTTAGTTTGTAAAAAATAACGACACCTTGGCGCTGAGTGGCATCTAGCTACAGGCTCTGCTACTGCACTGGTGGAGGCACGTGCAACTCCAGCAGTGAAGCACAAACTCCAGTTGCCATACCTCTTCTGTCCAGTGGCTCAGGGTATTTGCCCAGCACAACCCCCCAGAGCCATCCAAGCCGTCCCCAGCAAACTGGCACACGTGCCCTACTCACCACCCCGAGTCCAAGACAGGGGCCCTGCCGCCAGGACAGAGGGGATAAGGGAGGGGACATCAGCAGGGTCACTCCACCAGCACTCTAAGCTGCTGGAGCCTCTGCATGAGCAGCCAGTGCACCTCTCCAACAGCCCCAGCTCCCCTGGCTGGTTAAGGGATGTACTCATAGATGCATTTTTATTCTCCTCCCCTGAAATACAGCCTGGAAGCCCCATTCCATCCTGGACCTGCTGTCAGCCCATGGTTCGTGCTTTCTCCTTGTCCTTGTATAAACACCCACTGCCCCACCTTGGCATGTCTTCCAGCACTTTTTTACTATGTCCTTCTCCATTAGTCACAGGAATTAGGAAAGACAGTTGGTGTTTCATCATTAAATGTCTCACATCCAATAAATTGACCATTATTCTGCACTGATTAACAGCTCTAATTCCGTAAGTTCAGAATAGTTATGGCTTTTTTCCCCTCCCCACCTTCAAGGAGTAGCACAGTTTCTCCTAGATCTCTTATAATCAAAGGACTAGAGCTCTGGAAGTGTCCTTTGCATACACAGGAAGGTTTTTTTCCTGCTCTCCCTCTCTCACAGTGAGCATCCTTTGAAACCCTGGCTCCCAGCTCCGCGATACTACCTGTTCCTGACCTGGTTTAATTTTAGTCTTGCCTGAATCTGCCACTAACTCATTTAGCTGCAGCGCTGAGAGCTCTCTATGGAATTGGCCACAGGTCAACTCACATACTTTTATTACAATTGCAGAGTCTACATGTATCCTGCAGCTCTGACCTGGCTCCTGGATGCTGGACACCTTCCCTTTCAGGGCTGCAAACTCCCTCTCCTCCAGCCGACCAGCACTGCTGTGATGGGAGGCAGGAGGCTGCACCACAGCCACAGCTCCTCTTCTATCACAGCACCAGTGTCAACATCAGAATTTGCATCATATCCACAACTTCACAGGCTGCACAGAAACTGAGAGGTGGATCTAGTCTTCAGGGATGTTTCTGGCATTGGTAACACAGCAAGTGATGCCCTGGAAAGAGGTGACCCAGCTGCCCAGTTATGGCCACGATGGGCCAAGCAAGACATATGAGCATGAAAATTCCAATGAATACTCATTTAAAAACTTGCTCAAAGATTCCCAAGGTAAATGTGGCTCTGTATTCCCTCTGCACACTGAGTGCATTGTTATTGCAGAGAGAAACCTGCACAACCGGATAAAAACGGGTTTGAGGTTCTCTCAGCGGAGCAGGAAGATTTAAAGACCCCCAGCATCCTGCTGCCCTGCAGCCAGGACTGGAGCAGCAAGTCCCACCAGCCTCAGAGAAGCAGGCAGTCCCCTTTTAGTTTCCATTTTTCCAGAGGTATGGAGAAAGCCCTCTCTGAAAATAGCCACATAAATACTCTCAATGGACATTCAATCCAATTAGTTTTGTTGACCTCAGAGACAAGGCTCTAGCTGAGTCTCACAAGTCACGAAGAACATGGCAACATAATTAGCCAATCAAGTCCAGACCAGTGAATTCCAACAGGAAGCAGATCTTCACCAAATACACCTAACCATTCAAACTCCTCCTTCAATCCCAGCTCTTCCTTCACCAGTTCTCTGGCTTTTCAGCACTGGGGGTCACCTCTCCTTCCAGCAGATCCCAGTTTGTCCCGCTCCATTGGTACCCTTTCCATCCATTCCTATTCCTCACACCTTGCAGTTCTTCCTAGGTTGTAACTGGGATGATGACCACGTCTGTGGATGCGTTTGTCATCCAGCTCATCTTTCTGTCCACTCCATAACACGAGACCCACACCTATGGAGGCATTCATCATTCCTATGTGCTGCTCTGACACTAATGTCCTCCCGAGCAGTGTTGGATTGCCCAGGAGATAACGATTCTCATCTTTAATGGCTCCTCCAATATTTGTAACCAGCTCTGTTACTGGATCTCTCCCATACCGGGTCTCTAATTGCAGTGTGATGTGTTGGTTCAGCCGGCTGATCACCAATCACTCCGTCAGCCAAGCCCTCAAAGCAGCACCTGGGGACCAATTCACTTCAGTGACATCTCAGACAGCTCTGTACAGCTCCAGAAGCAGGGACGAGGATGGGAGGGAGGGGGTGGTGAGGCCCAGGATGTGAGCCCACAGCCAAAACAGCTCTCTGTATCTGCATTCCATCACAGGGGCTCCAGAAGCAAAAAGAGGACACTAGGAATTGAAGCTGGGCAATTTTGGGAATAAGCAGACAAGCTTCAGAAAAGCAGGCAGCTTCTGCCTGGTGTCAGGAAGTTTTGGATCTCTACCTCCTCTAAATCAGCCCTGGGAATCAATCCCTTCCGTGCTCAGGGTCGGCTGCTGCCTGGCTACTTGGTCCTTCTTAATTCCCATAAATCAGAGCTCCTCGCTTTCCATCTGTAAATTTGGGGAGCAGCACCCTGGGCTCCATGGGTTAAAGACACCTCCTGTTATTTGGGATGGCGGTTGGGCCTCTCCATCCCGTGCCAGAGGGAAGGTGGCTACCCCACCTCTTCCCACATCCCATTGGCACCAGCTTGAACCAGCACTGAAAGAACAATCCCCAGCCAGGAGGGGCATGGGGAAGGGCCAAAGCTGAGCTGCCCCCCACACTGGTGAGGATGCTGCAGTTCCTTCCCTATTCCCCTCTGTGTTCAGTGGCTTGTTCCGCTCCAGGCTCAGAGGGTATTTCAGCCATCTCAGTGCTTCTAATCTCTTTGGGAACATTGCTGAGAAACACAATTTCAAGCCTCCCAAGATGTGACATGACTTGTAATTTGAGGCAGAGGTGAAAGCCTACCACCCAAGGGACAGAAAATAAAGAGCCTGTGTTTGATTCTGCTCCCAGCCTTCCTTCCCATGATGTTCCCCTTTCCAACCCGAGCCCCAAAACCTGGGGCTGGAGTCCCTGGGCAGCCCCCTCTGGCAGGAGGGGACCTCTGGGCTCGTGTCCTTGCACCCATCACCCCAGGAGAGCAAGTCAGAGTCTGGGAAAGGACCTGGATGAGGAGTGAGAGATGTGGGACACAAGGGCTGCAGGGAGGAGGGTGGAGGGCAGGGACACAAGAGTGTCCTGGGCCACAGTAACCAGCCCAGGCCAGAGAAGCCATTTCAGAGCAGCTTCTGCAAAGCAAGAGACTGCAGTACAATCAGGAGTGCCATCTGCTGGCACCCAGCCCTGCTCCCCACCCCACCAGGATCCCCCTAAAACCGGTCACGGTGCTGGTCCCCTGTCTCCAGGGACCCAGGCAGCCTCAAACCCCACTGTACCCCAAAATCCTACCTGCTGATAAACTCCAAACCCCACTTTTACCACTCCACTTATGTCTACAGAAAAAGAGCTGTAGGACCCAATCAATGCCCCAGCTGGCACACACCACCCAGTTTCCCAGTGCTCAATGCTGAAACAAGAGGAGAAATGATGCTGGCAATTAGCCTTGACATTTCTGGGGCCAAAACAAGGGGGAGGCAGAGGAGTGGGAAACGAATCAGAGACATTAAATCTCAGCACGAGGCAAAGGCAGTTATAAGCATCCCGAATTTCACTCTTTAAAAAAAAAAAAAGGTATATATCCATCATTGATTTTACTAGATAACAAAGGGATTTGCTTTGTCTCCTCATGCCTTCTATGAGGGTCAGCCTGGTGGGAAGGAGCTGGCCATGCTGGCACATGTCTTAGTTTCACATCAGAGAAAGATGTGAACCACTTGTGATCCTGTAAACTTTGATTCCCACTGCAGCCCCCCAAGCTTTGTTCACAGCTTGGGTATTACCTGGGAGATCCTTTCTCATTTGTGAAAGTAGCAGCTCCCCAGCTTCTTGGCTGGGTGATGGTTTCATAATCATTCCCTATATGTTAACTTTAAATCCCAAATAATCCCACACGACTGGAGCCCATTCCAAGTGAGCAGCAAAATCCAATTTAGGATCCTATTCTCTCAGACTGTGTAACCAGAGCCTCCTTCATGCAGGAACAAAAATCCAATTCAGCTTCTTTGCCTCTCAACAGCTGCTCCCATGAGACTTCCAGATGGAAAACCAATAAATAAATAAATAAACAAACCACACACACACAAAAAAATAAAACCAACAAACAAAAAAATTCCCTACCTCCTGCATCCCTGCCCTGCTCCCAGAGCCCTTGCAGTATGTTCTCAACAAGCAGGTCCTCTCTCACATCACATCCCACCTCCACTCCTCATCCATCCCTGTACCCAGCTCCATCCCATGCCAGGAACCATTTCCCCAGGAACTTTCTGGGTAACACTTTCCCCCATAATGCCTATTCCCAAAACAGTTCAGTCCTCTCAGGCTTCTCTACCATACCTATTTAATTTTCATTAACCACACAACATTCACGAGCCACTCTAGTACAGAACATTCAAAGATTCCCCAAATTTAGTGACTTAGGCAGCGCCAGTGCCAGCCCTTCCACCTGAGGATGCTTCCTGTGCCCCAGGGCTGGAGCCATGCTGGAAAATGAGGGGTGGGCAGTCGGTGACAACATCCCCAAAACCAGAATTTGAACAAGACACACTGAGCTTTCAATATGGTTGAACTCCCAGTTTCCTGAATCCCCTTTTCGGGTTTCTCAACTGCATTTCAGGCACTTTCTTGCTAGAGCTGGCAGGAAACGGCTTTGTCATCCAAAAGATCTGTTGTCCTCGGGGACTCACACTGCAAGGACACACGGATAGTCGGGAAGGGCGGCAAGGAAAGGATGGGAGTCAAACCCATCCCACCAGAAATCCTGACTGGATTCAGTCATCAGAGTTTGGTTCATTTTTTGCCTTCAGATGTTGCACTGCAAACTCACATTTCCCAAGCAAGAAATATTTTGAACCAGCTCTCCCACGTTTTGGCCACTTACAAATCACCGGAATGGGACATTCTGGAGCACTTCTGAACACCTGCTTTCAAACTGGGAAGATTTATCAAGCCTGACCTTCCCCACATGCACTTTGTTTGACAAAGGAGCAGTTTCCAGCAAATACAAACCAAGGCTGCTCCAAAAATCCATCCTCACAGCTGAGACCTGGCCTGACTCATCCTTTCCTCCTCCTTCTCCAACTTGAGTTCTTCCTCTTGTGGTTAATCCTCCCAGGGTCTAGGCTGTCTGGGAATCACCTGCATTTAGCAGAAAACCTGATTCCTTGATCTGTTCTCCACACACATTCTGGCAGCCTTGGCTTTCACATGAAAGCCTTTTGGGATGTACCGGGCCCTTATGACGAGATAGAAAATAAAAATAATTATTATCTGTATGAGAATTAAATTTGATGTGCCTCCCTGAGAGTATGTGGAATGAGCCAAGTCAGTTACCATAGGGAATTTTCATCTGTTTAAGGAGACAGCATGGGGAAAGGGATGCATGATTTTGCAGAAACAGGTCCAGTTCCTGAACTGGGGTCTCTGATGGGGATAAGACAAGGAGGGAACATGCATGGGGAGGAAATCCACATGTGCCAGGGCAGCTGGAGAGATGGAGATTATGTAGGAATGGATGGAGTTGAGAGACACTGGAGAAGGCTGAAGAGGGGCTAAAGCCACACCATGATTCAGGGATGTGGGTTCTTCTCTCACCCAAAACATTTTTGCCCCATATTCTTCTCCAGCTAGTTAATCTTTCCTGGCTCTTGTCCCATTTCTATCATTTCTATTTCCCTCTCTCCATCCACAGTGAGACCCAGGCACACACCCAAGTGCATTCAGCCAGGGGTTTCACCAAGCAGCAGCAAAACATCAAGTCAAAACACGCAACAGAGGCTGGGGGTTTTTTTCAGGCAAACAGCTCCATTTGTGCCGTGTCAGCAGATGACAGTTTTCCAGGGGCTTGATGGAGCCATCAGGGGGCTGCAGGATCCTCGCATGATGTGAGCCTGACCCTGGGTTGCTGAACTGCCACTCTGACATTTTTCTTATATGCCCAGAGAGCAGCTCTCCCACCTTTCATGGGCATCACCTGTGGTTTCAGCAAGGATCCATGCACCCTTATTGGATGCCCCAGTCCTACCAGCACCTCCTCACACACAGCACATCTGTGGTTTCACCAGTATTTGAAGCTTGCAGAGGCTTAAGATCCCTCAGGAGTAGTTTTCATGGGTAAATAGACCCTTTTGCCTCCATATCGCTGGTTCAGCTCCAGCCCAGGGTCAACAGAGACAAAGTCATTGCCAACTGATGAATTCCTGCAGGGAACAAGGCATTGATCGCACATGTCCACATTGCAGCTGTTCCTGTCACACCACTGTTAACCAGCATCTTCTACCAAGGCAGGAAGATTTCCTTTCCACCGAGACAAATCAAAGTATCCCCAGGAGGAATATTTCTGGGAGCATCTTCTCCACTGCCTTGTACCTTCACAGAAAAAGCCAGCAGCTGGTTCCTTTCCACCAGAACATGACCAGGATCTTCCACATCACCAGTTTCTACTGGGAATCAGCTCTGGGTGATAGAGCAGGAGATGTTCAGAGAAGCCCTGCCTGGTTTGGGAAGAAACTTATCTCCAGGACCTTCTCTCTGACTTTCTGCAGGTATTACATTCATAGAAAAAAGTCACATGCTCACAGCTGGCCATCATCCCCCACTCCTGCCATCTAGAAACCTCTGCATGTCTTTGTAGACCAACACAGACTCCAAAATTTCACCTTCCAGAAGGAAAAGTCTGTGATCTGAGCAGAAACCCTCCTGCAACCATCTCGCTCTTGTGTTAGTGGAGTGTGGACAGCAGGGAGCCCCCCACACGCTACTGAAGAGGCAGTTACTGCCCCCAAAGCCCCAGCTTTGCCCTGGATATATGGGGCCTCCTTACTACAGGACTTGAGTCCTTCTACCACCAGTCCAGGTGTCCTGTGTGGGCACTGCAGTGGAGAGGAGGAAGAGGCCACAGAAGGGAGCCAGGAAAGAAGCTGCAGGTGAGGGGCAAGGTGTGGGTGGTGTCACAAAGAGCAAGAAGACAGAAACATAACATGGCCTCGAGGACCCACCACAGTCAGCCTTGCTCGATGGAGGAGATGCCCCAGCTCTGCCTCACAGCCACAGGGGACAGATCCTGCCAGAAATAAGGCCCCTGTTACTGTGGTGATTAGTTTTGCCTTGCAAATACAATCGTGTGCTACAAGATGACGGTGACAGTGGTGGGCAAGCAGACAAGCAAGAGATCATCCTGGTGGCCCCAAGCCCTTCCCAACGGGGATGGAGCAGAGGAGAGCCCTGGCAGCAACCCTCCTCAGCCCCCCGTGACACAGCTCAGAAGCTCCAGCTGACAAACAGGTTTAATTGAATATTTCTCTCTTTATGTTTCTCTTTCCAGCAAATAAAACCACAGCAAGATAAAAATATATGATGCTTAAAGGGGACACTGCCAAGGAATTTTTATCTGTTTTAATTTGCATTTTACTCTTCATTTGTTTGCTGCACCGGGGCTGCAAAATAGCCTTTTTTTTTTTAATTTTTTATTCCACTTCCTGTGTTTTGTCATGTTTCCAGCTGGCAACTAGGGATTGAGGCCCCTTGTGCCACTGCTGTCCCCTGGGCTGCTCACACACACACACAGGGAAAGGTGGTCGTAACCCTGCAAACCACAACAGGGTGATGTGGTTTGTCTCACCTTGTGGCAAGCCTGAAGGCTTCTGGAATTAACACCTGAATGGAGGATATTAGCTTTTAGATAAAACCCCAGTGCTCCCAGCTATTCTGGCCCATAAATTTCGATAGAATTTCTTAGTCTCAGCCACATCAGGACCCAGAGGCAGAAATCCAAGGCACTGGTTTCCTTCTCAGGACAAACAAATGCCAAGCTGGAAATAGTCTAGAATTCCCCACAACCTCTACTTAGAGCACCAGGACAAGCCCAATTTCCCTCCCCCCTGCTCAAGCCCTGCTAATTTCCCCAGCCACAGTGATAAATGGCTGTGCCGGCAAAGTGACATCTTTCTAATCTGCTCCAAGACAGATGGTTTCCGCTGCCAGGAGAGAAATCCCCCGGTGAAGCCTGAGTGGGAAACCACAGCACTGGAAGCTGGGGCAGTGGGAAAGAGGGGGGGTGGGGGTGGGCATCACATCTTTTTCTCTGCTTATTCATCCAGACACTAGATGTGGATAAATAAGAGCTTTGGGGGCTTCAGGCACCATAAGCCTGGCTGGGGATGGAGGGATGGAGAACAAGCATCTCTGCCAGCTTGGTACACCTGGAGAAGCCACCACATTCCCAGGTAAAGAAGCCATCTCCATCTTTCCCTGAGGAACTGGATGGTGAACAGCAGGTGAAGCAGCAGCCAGGGCTTTATGCTGTGGCTGCTCCAGTTTGTGCTCCTGGCAACCTCCAAACATGTGCTTGGGAGGGAAGGTCCTTGCAGACCCACACCTGCCCAGCCTGGTGACACCAGGCACAGACAACAAGGGGCAAAACAGCAGCAAGGCTGTTTGGGAGGAAAAACAGCACATGAGCCTTCTGTGTCCCTCCCAACCCCTATTTTTGTTCTCCTGTCTCATTTTTGGCTGGTCTGTCCTGGGACAAGCTGCCATCAATGCCTGCAAGGTGGAGGAGCCATGAGGGCACCTGCATTAAGAGCAGAGACTGGATGGACCCTGAGGGCTCTGAGTCTGTGTGTCACCCACACTGGGAGTCACCACAGGGCCTGCTAATGGGTTGGCCTCAGACTTGGCAGACCATCCCCCATTATTTCTCCCTCCCACAGTTTCTCCCCTTTTTCTTGCAATCACCTTAATTCTCCACTGAGTACCTTCCCTCCAGCATTCGCGTCCCCACAGCAGCCCCAGCACTCACCCCTGCATAGCTCAGCTCTGAAGAAAGGACACCTCACCCCCTATCAGGATGCTGTCCTGGCTGGAATGGACTGCAGGGACATGCACTGTGCAATCAGGCCACTTCCTCCCCTTTCCCTTTGGTGCAGCCCCACATCCCCACCAAAACACACTCATCTGCAGGCACGTGCCTGACCTCCAGCCTTTACCAGTACTGGATGACCAGCCCAGGCAGAGCCCCCCCCACCCCACACACCAGGCCCCCCAAATCCAAACTACCCTCCAATTTCCCTCCTGGCTAATGCAGAGCTGGACTGGACTGGAGCCCAGGCATCCCCTACTTGCTACAGCGCACCAGGAGCTCTGGGCTTCCAGGGTCACTCCCCAGAGCAGGCTGGAGCTGTGAGATCTCTTCCCACTCCCATTTTCCAGGGTGGGGTTGCTGCACGGTAGAAGCCCGGCAGCACGGAGGGTGCTCCAAGCCCTTCATCCACACCAGCTTAGAGGGAAGACCCTCCCAAATTAGCACGGTTGCCAGACCAGGAGCAGGGGCACCAGTCCCAAAGGTTAGCCCTCTGCTTAGCCCCGGGAGACACAACAGCCCGGGTTGGCAGCGGGGCCTGAACGGCCCCTGCCCCACGGAGCATCCATACCCTCCGCTCCGGGAGCATCCCGGCATCCCTCCCGTGCCGCGCGAACGCGGAGCGCTGGTGCCACCTCCTGGACCGCGGCCGCTGCCAGAGCCTCCCGAGACCTTCCCGCACCCCTGCCCACTGCAGGAGGGTCCCCACAGCCGCTGCGAGACCGGGGCATCACGGACACGATTGGTGTCGAATCCAGCCGAGCTGCCCCAGACACCCTCCCGCAGCAGTAGTGCCTATGTCTTCCTCGCCTCCCACCCTGCTCCCCAAGCACTGCCAACTCAAGCTATCCAGAGCCTGCCATGGCCTTGGCCTGGTTTTAGTTTGCTTTAGGTCTAGCTTGGTGGCATGGAGTGACAGGACAAGCGGGAATGACTTCAAATTGACAGGACAAGGTTAGAGTGGATTTTAGGGAAAAATTCCTCCCTATGGCAGTGGTGAGGCTCTGGCACAGGCTGCCCAGAGAAGCTGTGACTGCCCCATAGAAGTCTCCAGAGTCAGGTTGGAAGAGGGTTTGGGGTAACCTGGTCTGGTAGAAAGCGCCTCTACCCATGGAGGGGGTTGGATCTGTGTGACCCTTCCCACCCAAACCCTTCTATAATTCTACTATCACAAGGTCCCCAAGACCAAGCCCAGCTCTGCCACAGCCCAGTTAGATCCCAAGACATCACTGGACACTGAAAATCAGCCTGAGCAGCCAGCTCAGATCACCGCTGCTCCCCCTGATGCTCCAAGCCCTCCCCTTAGAGAAGCCCTCGCTCACTCAGTGAGGAACTCACTCCTTGAGAACACATCAGTCAATATTTATCTAGTGTTAAAAGCTGGTTCCTCTGTCTGACAAGCCCTGGAGAATCCAGTGAGTCTGCTGGCTCCAAATCACAGCTCGGTTCCTCTACCAAAGCACCCGAAATCCAGGCTAAAAATAAATGGGCTTTATTGATTGCCTTTTTAAAACTAATGCTGGGGAGTGATGTGTTCTGTGCTCAAGGAAAAGCAAAGGGTATTAGTCACAGGGAAGTACAGTCACAGCCCTCCAACCCCCACCCCAGATGTAAATAAAGCCCATCTCACACCAAACCCTTTGCACGAGGCCTGGGGAAGCACCAGCAAAGCTGGCAGGCTTGGTCCACAGGGGTTGTCCACAGTCCAGCACAGCTCCAAAACCCCAGCAGAGAGGTAACCCCCCAGCAGGTGCCTCTTTGAGGACTTAAAACCCCATCCCTGCACAAAGGCCGCATGCGATGTGCCCGGGTGGGAACACACCAAAGTAACACCAAGTCAACAAAAAGGAGATGTTTGCTCACCGTGCTGGGGACTCATCCTCATCCCAATCTTCAGAGGTCAAGAAACTCCCGCAAATCCAGCAAGAAGTACAGC